>WOVY01011354.1:0-46909 GCA_013436015.1 Rhipicephalus annulatus | reverse complement strand
GGGCTGCAGAGGATGTACACGAGTGTTCACGTGAGGATAGACGCATGATAGGGGCTTCAACCTTGAAAGATCGTGGTTTCGTTTTCGGCATATGAAAACCCAATTTTGGCGCATCTTCAGCACAGAATAGTAGAAATGTATCAGGATGCAGCAGGATCGGTCTTTCGGCACAGTTGTCACAGCTTTCACATCACTGTAAAACTCTTTCGCATTAAAAATTAACAGGACCAACAGGGTTGCAAAGGATTCAGAGAGAGACGCCAGACAGTTTTCGGTGCTCAAATACAAAGGTTGGGCAACAAAGATTCAAAGGCAATCCACTACATGCCACTAGTTTTGTTTTTAGCATATAGTGCAATTTAATGACGTAAAGGCTACATTGCCTGCAAAGCAGCAAGAAAGTGTAAAATCTATATGCATCATCGCGATCAATTACTGCAGCCAAATATAATGTCGTTCTAAAGGGGCACACGATGTTGCATCTAAAACGTACACAAATAAAAATAATAAAGTTACAATATTGACATAAAAGGTTTGATATCTGTTTGTCTTGCACATTAGCGATCCATGTCCTATAATAATAGGTTTCTACGAGCATGAATATACCAACAATGTTTGCAAAAAAAACAGCGATATTATTAATACCATTTCAACACCAAAGGCTCGTTTTCATTGTTAGACACAATATTAATGAGATCTGACAAAATATCTTGGCATGACTGCTTGTCAGATATCATTATTAATTCCCAAGCTCTCATAATGAAAGAAATCATTCTAAAAATCACACAGATCAGCTTTCATTTCTATATTCAAGATGCATTTATCTCGTGATGCAATTTTAGGCAACTTTTCGAGATTGTGGACATAATGCTTTTGGTACAACTGATGGCCAGACAACAATGAAATCCTTCCCACACATTTCTTAACATGTGAAGAATACAAATATATTCTTTTAAATTTATCATTTATTTAATTACTTAAAAGAAGCAATTAGTATGGACTGATAATTTCAAGATTGCCACATTTCAAAACTTTCTTGTTACATTATACAAAATCTCCACAAGCTTTCTTGACTAGTTATTTGCATTCCACAATTTATGCAGAGCAATACGAGCTATTAATGACTTATTATTAAACTGCTTCATTATAGAAAAAGTTCGAGCAAAAATAGTTATTTTACACAATGTCACGGTACAAAACAAAGCTATACAAATCACTGAAAAACTGGTTACATACTTCAAATCAGCATAAAAAGTTATGCAAATAGTTAAAAATTCATAGAACATTACTGTGAATTGAAAAAACCTTGAGTTCCATCTCCGATGAAGAAAGTGCCCGCACACAACTCGCTCTTTATGTTGACTTTCTCATATGACAACGGTACATGTGGTTTTTAAGGTGGTGTTTTTGTGAAAAAGATGCATTACAGTGTACACAGGAAACGGACGTTCTCCTGTGTGGGTGCGCATGTGCCTAATGAGGTTCCCCTTCTGTGAAAATGACACACTGCACTTGTCACAGAAAAACGGACGCTCCCCAGTGTGTGTGAGCATGTGATCTATGAGGGTATTTTGCTGGGAGAACGATGCACTACAGCAGTCACAGGAAAGGGACGCTCCCCTGTGTGCGTACGAAGGTGTCTTTTGAGGTTCGTTTTCAGAGAAAATGCAGCTGGGCAAAGGTGGCACTGGAAGGGGCGCTCGCCCGTGTGTTTGAAGAGGTGTCTTCGCATGAAGGCCTTGTACTTGGTCGCATAGCTGCACTGACGACACGAATGCAGTCGCCTTGTACGGACACAAGTGAATGATATGCCTCACGGGAGGCCGAAGACAAGGAACCTGCAAAACAACAGAGACAAAATAGAGGCAATGAAAACCTTACATGCATTGTGTGCAACTACACAAGAGCACTAGGAAATGAGAAAGATTACTGCACTTGTAGATGAAATACATAATCACCTTCGCATAAGCAAGCCACATGTTACTGGAGCAATAATCGTGCCACGACGACATGGTTACAAACAGTTTCCCTCTCTCTTTGTACATACTATGTCTAACACATGAAAAGACCTCCAGTGAATGTGCAGGAATACAATATTGATCTAATTCTGGTACTATATCTAAATGACAACGTTTGTTCATAATGCACTAATAAATAAGGCACCAGCTCCGTAGAACATTTATTGCACTTTTTGCCCCCATAGAAACACCTATAAAATACTACACTGCAACCAAAAAGAAAAATTGGTCTTTCAACGCATGCAGCATAAGAAACAAAATATGAGTTTACAAGGTTAATATAAAATGAACTCCAAAAAATATGAAAAAAGGGAAACAAATCATTGAGAAGGATATAATTATCACAGTTGGTGGTTAGAAATGCTGGCACATTTATGAGAAATGCCAAAGAAATAAATTATGCGTACTCGCGCTTTTTACACATTTCCCACTATTGTTTCAAAACAACTTCAGTGACAGTATAATGATTGAATAGAACATAAATAAGCTATGCATCATATAATGTTCCAGGCACATACTCGAACAAACATACAAGCACAAATTCTACTTTTTCTCATAACTATGTTAAAACCTTTTAGCTCGGATTTCACGAGACTCGACAAAATATCTGAATCAACCAATACCGAACCACCAAAAATATTAAAAGCTACTATTTCTCATACCAAACATTATTATTTCTTTATTATTTAGTGAATACTCTCTTTATTTTGCATAAAAAGAGTTAAAAAGTTGCAACTCTCATCATCCTGCAATAGAAAAAAGAGCCAGCGAAAAACCTCACAAAGGCAGCGAAAAAGAACAACTACACAGGACAAGCACTAGACTTACAACCGATTGATTATTGGAGAATTGGGCACACCCCCAGGCATGAAAGAACAGCACATGCGTAAACAAGGACCATCTGAGCCATATCAACCTTGGGCACCTAACTGTCCGTATCATGAAACATGTGAAGCAATGATGAAATTTAAAGGGACAATAAAAGCAACTAATAAGTCTATGCTGATTGTTGAAATAGCAGTCCAGAAACGTCGTAAAGTACTTTTGTGCCAAGGAAGGGCCTATTTTGAAATGAAATCACGTATTGGTGTTCCGCATTGAGTTAGCGCACTTCAAATTACCCACCTCAAGTAGAGGACCGACTGGAATGACTCGCATCACTATTTCCATGCACAATGTTGCCCGGCTTTAGTGCGCTAGTAGCAGCAGACCGAAAGCAACGGCAACCACAGCAGCAACAACAGCCATTGATCAATTTCCTGCCATTAGCTCAAAAATTACTTATTTTGGTACAAGTGGGCCTCGCTTGATGGCACAACCTGTCCAGCTTGACCAAGCAGAATTTAAATTTTTGAACCACTTGTGCCATTCTTATTAGAACCGTGCAGCGGTTCTTTTTTCCAATACTCCAACAGAAACCCCGCCGTGGTGGTCTAGTGGCTAAGGTACTCGTCTGCTGACCGACAGGTCACAGGATCGAATCTCGGCTGTGGCGGCTGCATTTCCGATGGAGGCGGAAAGGTAGGCCTGTGTGCTCAGATTTGGGTGCACGTTAAATAACCCCAGGTGGTCGAAATTTCCGGAGCCCTTCACTATGGTCTCTTATAATAACATGGTGGTTTTAGGATGTTAAACCCCACATATCAATCAATAATTCAAACAGAAACGATCAAGTGGCATTTTATTGCGTCTCTTGATGTACGGAAGGTTTTTATTTAGTGCGGTTAGATCGATTACTATTGATTAAATGTAGGCGGTTCATCTGATGTCATCGGAATATTTTTTAGAATGTCCTACTGAGGCTGATGTGTTCTGTGCATTTACCTTAATTTTTCTGTAAGTAGGCAACTGTTGTTGATAACATTGTCATTTTAGATGTCATATATTGAGCTTTCACTCTGAGGTAAATTGTTATTTGACATTATAGTCCCTTTAAGGCTTGGCTTACCAGCTATCTAAAACCCAAATCTTTTCTCTGCGAGTAAAACTGAGGGCTCACTCGCACATGACGATTCGCCCCGGTTCCTCATTTCAAAGGCCTCACAGATGTCACGGTCAATCTTGTTTCTACCTTCGCCAATTACGATCGCCGATTTGAAATCTGGGACGCAGCCGCAGGTTTTGAAATGCAAAGGCAAGTTTCCACGAGTGCCTGGGGGGGGGGGGGGAGTAGGAGATAGTGGTGTTCACGCAGCCTGTCGTTCAGACATCGGCTCGTCTGGCTGATATACACAATTGCATGATAAGAAAATTCGTATGCTACCGAAACAGCCCATTTCGTGAAGACGTTAGCCTGCTTCTTTCCGCAATGCTGCTCAAACTATTTTTCTGCATTGCTATGGCAATTGCAGTCTGGAGAGCTTACACGGTGCAGATCGTAATTGTCAAAATCAGCGATCGTAATTGGCAAAGCTAGAAAAAAAATTGAATGCGAGATCTGTGAGGCTTTTGCAATCAGTTAGCGGGGCAATTTTCATGTGTGAGCAAACCTTTGGTTTTCCTCAAAGAGAAAGAGTTGGCATTTATAGACAGTCGGTAAGGCATGGGTTAAATTTTATCATCGCTTCACACACGTTTTATGACATGGCAGTAAGGTGCCCAAGGTTACATGGCTCAGATGGTCCTTTTTACACATGCGATATTGTTTCATTTGTGGGGGTGTGTGTAATTCTTCAATGAACATTCAGTTGCAAGTCCAGTGCTTGTCCTGTTGTGGTTGTTCTTTGCTGTCATTGTGTGGTTTTGCAATGGTTCCTTTTCCCTATTACTATGGATCAACTCGCCCAGAAAGCTAAGTTACTGATCATCCTGAAACTTCTTTTACAAAGCGACCAAGCTAGAAGCCCGCCATCTTTAATAAGCCTGAAAGGTGTTCTGCACCACACCCTTACCTACAGCCACTGTCATTACCAGTACTACGGACGCACAATTTTTCCCAACGTTATATGGCTGGCATTTCGTGCTCAGCACTCTCCAATGACTGTACGAGTTGTTGGGGTTCAGGCCAAATATGACCAAATTACCAGAGCTTCACGGCATTAAACAATGCAGATTCTGTCCTCGACCGATAAACTTGTTCAAATTATCAAGCTATTACTTTACAATGAGTAAAGACAATGACTAGTGCATTTCTAAGACTGTCCTCATATACCAGGACGGGAACATAAACTTTCATACATTACAAAACAGTGCAATCAGCTCAATACACTACTGCACTTTAAGCATCACTGACAAAAAAGGCAAAAGCAAATATGAATGATCGAATCAAGAATGGTAGATTTTTTTATGATAGAATAATATGATAAAGATTTAGGCAAATTTCAATGGTTGTTGCTAAGTAAGTGGAACTGCAAAACAATAAGTTTATTTGCCATATCAAAAATTTTGTTCACAAGAAAGCACAACACGTACAAACACATGCACCAATGTTTCAGAGAGCAAAATGCATAATAAAGTAATATCAGGTTGCCACTACTAAATGCTTACATTAAACACTGTTAAATCAAAGAATCACTACCGAGTGTTATTGTCGCTTAGATACAAATTTCTTCTTTTCAGCACATGTAGATGTGTAAAGAAGTGCATCAATAAATGCTTCACATCAACCAGTGATTTACAAAACAGGCAATACTGCTTCACACTGATGAAACATAACCATCGCAAAGAAATTCATTATACACTTCCTCCCAATTTTAATGGACAAACAGAGCCAAAACTGAATGGTCAATTTCACTTATTTCAATGAAGCCTATTCTATGGAGCAGTCCACGGACATGGGCCACATCACCACCACATTCCCACATTCACAAAATATTAAGCAGCAATGTTATCATGAAATAATTAATTATTGCCAAGAGGACACTAGAGCCATGCCTTTCTGGCAATATCCAAAGCACGAGACTTGTTTATTTCTTCATAAAGACATGGACACATCTGCAAAAGTATACAAACAACTGTTAAAACAAGCACCAACAACACAGTACACTCAGCATTAGCTGGGCTTCATCAAACCTCATTTTCTTATTATTGTAATTGAGTGAACCTTTTTTCATTACCTTGTTGGTGCCTACTTATTTTTTGAAAAGACAACCTCTACACAGAGGGCACTTGAATTTGAGCATTTGAAATTGGAAGAAAATATAATAAGAAATTGAACATTGATGCAGTGAATTGTAGCAGCATATTAGATATGAAACAAATGCTTTGCGAACCAAACCAATGAGCTGTGTGTGTTTCTCATTATAGCACAAAATATATCGGTAGATTATATTAAACAGAGGCCCTGTCGCTAAATAAAGATCGGTGCATCAACTGTTGATGCCAGGCAATCAAATGTGTAGACAGTATCTTCTATACATTGTTGGACGTTCAAACTTGCTGTGCACCCGCTAAATGGTCTCAAGTGAGCTAGGTCGCAGCAGCACCAGCCCGATGTTTACTCATTGCTTGCAATTTCTGCAGTTCCTCACCGACTTGGCAAATCTGAACTTCTGGGATGTCACATGCTCTGTCTCTGATGCACATGATTCTGCCCAGTCCTTCCTGACTCGACATGTGGACGTCATGGACTGTCTGCCATGGGCACGCCATATCACTTCAATGTGGGACGACACCTGCGCATCACCCTTCGAGCTACCACAAGTCAGTGTTCACGGCAACCTGTCAGTTTGTCGTTCCGTGAACTGTGAGCACAAGGGAACACACACAACAAGCAAAAAGGCACACAGCATGAGCGCTCGTGCTGTGTGCCTAGTTGCTTCTTGTGTGCTCTCCTGTGCTCCCAGTTCGCTGAACGATTCTACACAGTATTTTAGAAGATCCCGTTGAAAACGCTAGTACGCTGTGGTGCAGCATTAACTTCTGTGTTTAACAATACATTTAAAATTACCTGCCCACAAATCGAATACGTCCACAGGCTTGAAAAAGTATGTAGTGACTATACACGACCTGTCATCCTAAAGGTTTTTACCACGGGGGAGAAAGCCCTTGTTATTAAAAATGCATTTAAACTGAAAGGCTCAAATGTGTTTACTACAGAAAATATTTTTGCAAATATTAGACACATACAGATGAAAATTCGAGAAGCTTGACTTTATTTTTGAAACAACGGCTCTGAGGTGACATTAAGATACGATCATGCGTTCATTCACAACATAGGTTATAATTGAGACGACACCTCGAACTCCTTAGCGAAAATCTCATATTCAGCACCTGGCTCTCGATTTTGAGTACCCACATCTTCGAATCTTGCCTCATCCACTGCATGATCTCAATATAGCCTTCATGAAAACCTCACGGTACTGAAAGTGAATGCTTGTAGTATTGCTAAAAAAGCTTCCAGATCTATTGTCTCTTGTCGCAACTAATACCTCTCATATCATTGGCATCATAGAGTCATGGCTTCATTGTAACATTTACGATTTAGAGTTCACTCGCCCCCGTTTCATTACCATACTTAAGGACAGGACACAAGGCATTGGTGGCGGCGTTGCACTACTTATCTGGTCAGATATCCTGTTCTCAATGCTGCCCTTGCCTACTGAAACAGAATCCTTCTGATGTAAGGTCTACTTAAATACTCAGTGTACTGTAGTTAGCCTTGTGTATCGCCCACCCAGAGCATCCCTTGAAGTTCTTCATGTCCTTGCCAATTTTACGTGCAATGTAAATATTGCTTTAACAAGATTTATCTGTATGCACGATTTTAACGCTCTCAACATCCATTGGCCTTTTCTGACTGTAACAGGTCATGATGCTGCAATATGCCATGAATTAATACATATTTCTCTATCCTTCAGGCTTACTCAAGTCGTCTGATGTCCAACTAGGCTCAATTCTATCCTAGACTTAGTTTTCTTAAGTACAGATCTAACTGACAGCAACTTCTCTTGCAAAATAGTTGAAGGGTTCTCGGATGATAAAGTCGTCTTGTTAACACTTTGCTATCCCATGTCCAAATCGCCTTATACATTCAGCAGCTTTCCTGATTTTACTCGTGATGACGACACTTGCACAACTGATATTTTCACTCCCCAGTTTAATACATGATCTGCACTTTCTGACAGTCAAGACATATGTCTTGTCTTGTTAATTACTTTAAAGATCTTGTGAAGTCCTGCATCCAATGATTCGTGCCAATTAAGAAAAAAAAAAAAGCCATGGATTACTTGAATCATCCATCTTCTTTGGACTACTTGAATCATTATTTATTTATTTATTTATTTAAGACATACTGCAGGCCCAGGTAAGGGCCCAAGCAGGAGGGGCATGGGAAGTACAAATTATAATAACCAGAGGGAAACAACATTGTAAGTATGGAATGGGAAAAGAAACAATACAAAAGTTGGCATATAAACTAAGCATATGCAAAGCATATACAAGGCAAGAACAAAAAGGCATACACAAGGCATATACAAAGCATGAAAAAACTTAACATCTTAACTGAGCAATAGCGTCAATACCGGGTCTACCAAGACGGTGAATTCTGCCAATTGATTTACACTGAACGTCAAATTTCTTCGAAAATACATCGTCTAAAATTTTAGATTTTAACATAGAATCGGTCTCTTGTGCTTCTTCTGGTGTGCCGAAAACCACCAAATTAGAACGCCTAGATTTGTCTTCTATATCAGTCAACTTCGCCTCCAAGGATTTGACTGTATTTTCTAGAATATTAATACGTGCCACTCGCTTTTCTAATTCCGAAAAACGAGCGACCCAGTCAGCCATGAGCTTTTCCATATTATTCTGCTGAGCTCTAATGGCTGCCACTTCATCAGCTAACTTATTTTGACCAGCTAACAATTCACTTAGCAAGGCCTCAGTTGAAGGACCGGGATTTGACTCCACGTCACCAAAAATCAAAAGCAAGCACACACAAAAGACATCATTTGCACAGCTAAATAAGCGTTGTGGGCTTCATGATCTCTAGCATTTATCTCGTCATGTCTGTCGACTTAGGCACCCCCGAAGATCTAATTATCCCATTGCCCTAAACAGGCTTTAGAGTGCCAAGTATCAACTCAACTCAATGATGAAAACAGCGAAAGATTCATTTTATCGCATTCTGTTGCCTGATCTGTTAAGGACTATCTGTTAGGACTATCTGTTAAGGACTAAATATTAAGGACTGATCTGTAAGACAGGCAATATATCATTACACTGATTACTGAAACATACACATAGCAAAGAAATCAATTGCATTCATGTCAACTTCAATCGATCATGAGTGAAGAAAGTAAATAGGCGATTTTGCTCATTTCAAAATAACCAAGCTTGAGCTGCAGTCCAAAGACATGGTCACATCGTCATCACAATCTCGAGCTCATAGAATGTTAGGCTGCAGCAAAATTGTGAAAAATTTTCAGAGAAAACACTGGTGCAAGGCTTTTCTGGAAATATTCAAAGTATGAGCCTTGGTCGTTTCTCCATGAAAGGATGGACACATCTGCAAAAGCACGTAAAAAATTGTTAAATCCAGCACAAACAAAACAGTACACACAAACATACTTTCACCTTTGGAATCAACCCCAGTTGATCGTTAAAAATTCTATAACTACCTACATTCTCAGTACTGAAACCGAGTGATTATTTTTTAAATAACTATTTTGACCTTTCATAAGACAGGCTCGATACATAGAACAATACATTTAAGCACTTGAATTTGGTTTGAAGTATCAAATTGAACATCTCTAGCAGTGTCGTACAGCAGCATGTAAGGTATAAATGCCCCATTACTCAAATTAATGCATCGACTATCTGTTTCCCCATTTTAGCTCATCATTTGTGGGTAGACTATTCACGGCGAGATCGGGCTATAGGTGGCCGCACCACCCGGAGAGTGTGGTTAGGCAGCCGGCGGCGCGTATACAAATACACGCAGCGGCGCTTCGTTGCGTGCGGTCTGAGCCGATTGTCAGCAGATAAAATGCGTTGACTACAGTTTAGTGTTAATATCTACACTCTTCTCTATTGAATGGGTGCACAACACCTATACAAGGTAAACATTACCCGGAGTAAAGCGCATTCTGCCTTTTATAGAGATGTTCACGCTGGGTGACTCTTCAAGCTTTCACACTATATCACGCATTTGCTGTGTTGTTTGTACGTGGTTAGTTTGTGTTACGCCTGCTATGCACTGCTGGAGTGTGACTGGACTACTTATTTATATCTTTGTCATTTGCATACTATAAAAAAGAGAGAAAGAGAGATCGAGAAGGCTTGTATATCTCTGTGATTAGTTCAGTACCACTGTTCACACCTTATACGCATATGATATTTTTCTCTCGTTCCGTTCACCATGAAATGTGGGACTGCCAATAAGTCTAGTCAGGAAAGCTTAGTGACTGACGGTGCTTGCACCACACTGCATTTACTACGTGTACGCACAAGTTCTTGCACCACTAAGAATATAAAGTATAAAAGAATAGATACAAGAGTTCAGCAGAAAGGTTTCGTCGATGGATTGCGAGCACGTAAGTAAAATTACAACAAATATTATTTAGTGCACATAGTGAATTAAATCAGCAAAAAGACGAATTCAAAACAAAGAGGTGTATAAGTTATTCAAGTGGTAAATTAAAAGTAAATCAGATGTGAACACTTCACCTACAAACCTTTAACAATGACAACCAATGGTCATATATAGGGGTGGGAAAGAGAACACTTCGGTTAACTACGATTGTCAGAAAAAATTATGGTTGTCTTGTTAACAGGATAGCATTTTGCAAATGCAATAGTCAGCATTAAATGAATGAATGCTCTGTAAGCTCTTTCTGCACTCCTTTTTCCGACAGAATTATCTATAACAGGTGTATAACAGCGAAAAGAAAATTTGGTTCAATGTTTGGAGCAGCAAAATGTTAATTTTGGAACAGTAAAATCCAAATTCGAAGCAGGTTACGGGAAAAAAAAACTAAATTTTTATCATTAAAGATCAAATTTGGAGCCGTGTAAGAAAGAATGCTAACATCTAGAAACAAAATATATGTACAACACATTCAGCCCACCTAAATAGAGCAGAGTAAACATGAGAACTGCTATTTCAATAAAGTAGTATTCTGAATTACCTCACTGAGCAAACAATGATGAAGGTCACGTTAGTATGTGCCACACCTGCTGAATCCTTTGATAGACTCTGCGAATGCAATTGTGGCTCTGCCAAGCTGGCGACCTTGAAATTCGGGAGATTTGTAAAACCAAAAGTAGGGGTGGCAAAAAAAAAAGAAAAAAAAAGACTGACACACAATATGTCATTGGCTGCTCCAAATGATTGCCAGTGCCTTTTTTAGACATCACCAATCATACTAGTACTCATATACGCGGCACATACACACATCGGTATTGAATAAAATGGGCTGTGTCCCATGACTAGCGCCAACAGCCCCTTCCAAATCATGTACACTTTTCAGCGGGGCACTGGTGTACTGCAGCGGAGGTGCCTTATAAACCATCCTGCGCTGGTTAGAACAAGGCCAAGCATATGTCGAAGTGCTGCCCCCCCCCACCACTCGCCTCATTGTTTTTTCTTTCATGATGGGGACAACTTCTCGGTTCGCTTGCAAGGTGCATTCAAGGAGATAAAGTAACAACGATGCGCGCCTGTTGGCCCGGCGCCGGGTATCTATTACCGCAACGATGCAACTTCAAGCCAGAAAATTGTGTGAAGTGCCACTGCTATGAAAACCAACACAGTGGTTGGCAACAACGACGTTTGCAGCTTGTCGACCTCGTTCGCATGCGAAAAACGTGACATACGTTTCTAACATGCCATAACCACATTTGCCAACTAGGAAATTCATATTTTCCGTGTAGCGCTCGTGGCTACAGCAATGCATTTTCATATTTTTCTCGTGAAGTTCAGTCGTCTCGCCTATAGGTATCTGCTGTGGTCAGCGGACCGATGGGCGTGCGTTGTTGTTACTTCATCTTATACTTTAACTCGTCAATCCAGCTCGCGAGTGTCCTCATTTAACGAGCATCTAAATTACACCGTGGTTTAAGGTTAGGGTCTGCACGCTTAGTTTGATTTCTCGCTGAAATTAGCTCGCCTGAGATAATTTTGGGGCTGATCGGGCATTTTAGCGCACCGCGGCCCAATTTCAGCAAATTTCATGGTTTTGGCGGATCTTGGTGCAACAATGGGGAATTGTATCAAATTGGCCCAATTGGTGCAGCTGTTGCACCCCTGCTTAAAATGCAGCCCAGACAAAAAATATTCCAAAAAACTGAACCCATGAAATATATGGAACAAAATTCGATTGGACGAAGCTACAATGAAACTGGAAAATTTTTTTTGAATTCAATGAGGTAATTTTGACATCACGGTTCTGGCTGATCACAAGTGGGTAAATATATTTCTGCTGTCCTTGGGTCACATCGGTTCAGTGAACACAGAAAAAGTGGAGCAATCTTGTGCGAATATGAACACAACGAGAATGTTGCTCCAAGTAAATATGGTTGAGCCCATGCAGTACTGGAAGAAATGATTGCTTAGGTGAATGCAAAGGTGTCTTTTCACGTTTCTCCTGTCCTTGATCACGTCGGTGCACTGCCAGCAGGAATGCAGTCCACCTTGTATGGACATGAGCAAATGGCACTGCACACGGGATGCGAAATGCAGAGAACCTGCAAAGAAAGGAGGAGAACAAGATGGTAATGCAAACCATACACCAAACGCTGCATGAAACAGGACTGCAGTACCAGGCAAACAAGGAGTGTTGCTGCGTACGTAAGCAACATTCTGGACAACGTTTGCCGATAAAAACATGTTGCTGAAGTGCTAGCAGTGCAACAATCGAAAACATGTGTCACCCAAGCTGCGATCTTTCAGTGCATAAGTACTATACTTAGTCAATGCAACTGCCTGCTGCCACTACGTAGACATCCGACTTGGATGATATACAGACAATATAGTTAAACAGTGACAAATAAGACATCTGCTTTGTTACAATAGGCTGTAAAGCTTTCAACAAATTATTGTACTTAGTTAAAAAAAATTATATGTACAATGCCAAGTAGCAAAAGCTTCATTTGATACTGCTACTTATCAAGCATGAGAAAGAGTACTACTGCTAGATAGTATTACTGCCTTTTAATGGCTAGAGTAGCATTGCCATTTTATGTGGTGAAAAGCACATGCACATTTTTATGCATAAAACAATGAAGTGTTACATTGTACACATTAGCATACTTCATGTATTTGACAATATTTTAAGCAATTTGAGTAAAAGCATGAAGATATAGTGGAATATCAGAAGTAAATTATTCACTACAATGTTTCAACAGCCTACATGACGACACACTTCTATACATTACACATTATCGGCTTGCATAACTGGTTATCCTGAACAAATACAATAGCTACACATTGAGGGAACATTTAGAAGGCCCCCTTGGCATCTTTAAATAATTTAAACTTTTTCAGTGTCGAACTAAATGATGCCCACACCAGCTGAAGAAGAAATGCCCAGAGACCTAAAATGCACGTTTTTTTTCTTTTCAAAATTACATATTTTTCATTTTAAATAACTTTCTTTCACAAGTTTAGTTTCTCAACTTTCACGACAAAAAAAAAAAACTGGAGATTATCACTAAAATAGAAGTAGGTTAAAGTCACTTTCAAATAGTACAAGGTGACTACTGAAACAAAAAAGAGCTCGTTGTCTAGAGCCCCCTGAATATTGTCACCTGGCTGCTTGCCACTGCGTTTTTGCATAAGGAGTTCACTGAATCTACATGCTCAAAATAACCATAACTGACAAGCTCTCATGATGGAAGAAATCACCTTAAAAAGCATACCTTTTCCACATAGATGACTTTCCATTTACACCTTTAAAATGCGTTTTTCTTAAGGTCCATGTTAGGCCAACTTCTTTAATTTGGATATAAGATTTTTAGTACTTCTGGTAGCCCAATCGGAATGACCACATATCCCTGAACATGTGAAGGGTGCAAGATTTTCCTTTAAAACTTGATATCCCCTGTATATTTATTATGAACCAAAAGTAAGCAATTATAATGGTTCGTGATTATAATCAAAATAAATCAATAATAATTTGCTTTTTAAACTATCACAGCTTTAATAGTGGCCCACTCTTTAAAGAATCCTTCGCAGCTATTCCGGCGAAGCACGCAAATCTCCAACATATTAGAATGATGTTGCCAGACTTCAGCCTAAAACGGTTCTCTTCAATGTGTAAAAAATTGATTGTGGTGCATCCACGTGAAGAAACAAAAAAAAAAGGTCGTGTGGCTTATGCTTTGTCAGACGACTGCCAATTGTTGACACTGACGCTATTGCAGGTTCAGTTTCATTTGAGACTTGGATGCACAAAAAGTTTTGAGTGAAATCGGCATGTACTATGACTTTAAAAATACAGAAGGAAAGTCAAAGAACATTGTCTGAGGTTTCAAATTGTACTATACAAGAAATTCTTTTATTTCACCGAAAATTATTTATTCGATCATTCTGAATAGCTTACAAAAGTTATGCATTAAAACTGAAATGCTATTTTTTACAGTGAATGAAGGAAAGAATGAGAATTTCAGGGGCTTCTTTTTTTTAACCAGTATTAATGAGAACAGGCAATTATTGTCTTATCATCTGTCGATCGACAGTTGAGGCTCCTAAAAGCATGTCAGCCAGACATTAGAGTACAGCATGTGACCTGAAATTTACCATTACATCTGGAGCCCTGCTAGCAATCACTCGCTCTTCTCTAAAAAAAAATGCCATAAGCCCAAACTCTCGACCATTGCATGACTTGAGCATTACGAGCTAAATAGTTACAACAGCTGCTGCGAGAGGCAACCCATGCACTCGCTTGCAATTTCACTGAATGCAAAACCCAAGTTCCAACAACAAAAACAAAGAAAAACGCTTGAGCTTCGCCTGCAAGAATAAAAGGCAGTAATGTGATTGGATCCCATGCTCAATTCCTTCCCAACTGTTACCCTGGCTTCGCCTCTTGGTGCATGCCTCAACCATGCTGCAAGAAAACGAACAACTGTGCACACAAAATTGGCTTTTTCAAACTATCTTCGAATGCATACTGCAAGTACAGCCAAGTGCCCGATACGCCACAATTCTTCCCTTTGCAAATCAGATAAGTGCACACTACAAATTTGTAAGGCAACGTGCGAACCAACGCAGTTTATCCTTATGTTGATACTTTTGCAGCTGATGATTAAATAAGAATGAATGCTTTTTAATAAGTGGTCTTTGTAAACACCCATTCTTTTTCACTTTCTGAAGCTAAGAGCGACCCCATGCTTCTGCCAACTAACATTACACGCGTCAAGAAGACTCCTCTCACTACGTTCCATTCACACAGTGTTTTTTCCCCCACGAAGTTGCAAGCACAGCTCTGTGGTAGAACGCCTGCTTGCCATGCAGGTAGCCTGGGTTCAATGCTCGATCAAACCAAAGTGTTTTATCACTTCTTTCTTTGCATCCTTCTCTATTTTTCAGTCATAGACAATCTGATATTTGTGCAGCCTGTCTCCAGAAACTGTGGCTTCTTAAAAGAAAACTTCAGAAAGAACCCAGTGGCATAAAACTTACATCTTGCAATGCCTGTGTTAGGTCTAAATTGGAGTACGCATCAATTGTGTGGGATCTACACTATCGAAAAGATGTTTCGCAACTAGAAAATGTTCAGTTAAAGCCGTGAAATTCACATTTGGCATATACAAAAGCCTGGATTCCCCTACAAATTTAATGAAGCTCAATAACATTACCGTGTTGGAAGCTTGGAGAAAAGTTAACCGCCTTTCATTCCTTCATGACTCGTTTGCAGGTACAATCAATTTAACTCTCCCATCATCTGCTAAGCATCTTAGTTCAAGAACAATGTGGCCCTATCACAAACATTCGTTGGCACCAAGCTTCACTCGCACAAAAGCGGGGAGTCATGTCGGGACATAAAAACAGCAGAAAAGGCGGCAAAGCCCGCACAAAAGCGGTGGGCTAGCCTCAATTCGCACAAGCAGTATATTCTACAGGTAATAATAAGCTTCTTTGATGAACTAATAAAAGTGCAACAATCCTCTTTTTGTGCCCGCTTTCTGTCATGCCTTTATTAGTTCTAGATAGAAGCACAACTTGCCCAATGAACTGCTCTGATGCAATGCATTCCTTCAATAAAGCTGTACGAAAAATTGCTTGGATTACTGCTGCAGGGCACTTTTCATGATTGGTGAACAAACTACATGGAAATTTGTTGAGTTGCACATTGAAGCAACTCCCAGAGAATCAGTGCTCTGAAGGAACAAATACGTTATGGTATCCCAGGTAATGTTAGTCGATGTTTTGCTCTCTTATGTTACATTGATATCCAATCTAACCTGTGAAAGCACCATTACACTTAATTTGTGACCTTCGGGGCATAAACAAAGCACCTCAACTGCTCCACCACTGAGGCGGACACAATATTATGAAGGACAACAAGAAATAAGGACAAGGTTGGTTTATAAATCCAGCCTTAAATGAAGACCCTCAGGCACATTGGCAACTACTACAGTAGCTTCATCACGAGCGCGCACTCGATATGGTACAGATGGCTATGCCATTTGTGGTTTACCTGCATTACGCCAAGCTACGAAAGCATACGAAAGCAACAGCCTATGGCATCCCAGGTCCCTGGAGTGCTCTGCACACACAGGAGAATAAAAACAGCAAGAACGGCAATAAATAGCCAAGACTGAATTGTTAATACTGGCTTTCATATTTGTTTATGAAACATTCTAGGGGCACAAAATTACTAACAATAATACTATCTGGGGTTTAATGTAAAATGCTAGTCAACATAAGACTGATATTACTGATTAACCTGAGCACATATCACCAGACAGTGGCACTTAAGTGTGGAGCTCACACAAACTCACTCAAGAATTGTATTTTGTAAACTCTCGGACTCACTAAATGTTACCTCAGCCGGACTCACTTGGACTCAAGCTCGCAAAAGTATCATTCATCTAGACTCACTCAAACTTGGATCCGCAGCTCGGAGTCTAGGTCAGTCTGAATAAGCTGATCCACAAGGGGGTTTGCTGACCTATGAATGTGGCCACCAAAATTTTGAAAAGATGTCTAGTTCTGGTAAGCATTTGTTGGAATAAAAGCATGCCAGCATTTAGGTGACTCAACTTCTCTGTGAAGTGCCATTCGCTGCTTGTGAACTACAAAACGAGAATATCTGTCTTTACTAAGGCAACTCCAAAGTTACAATTAACAAGGGACTATAATTATGCTAAATGGTAAGCTACAAGGCTGTCCCAGGTATACTGTTGTTCACCCAGAGTTACATTAAAAATTAGGACAAACTTCAAGTAAGCATTCAAGTAAATTCAACAACATATAGGCATTGCAGGTACCAACAAGGTGCAGATATATATATTTCAAAGGGGCACTGCTACACTTTGTGAGCACGGTCAAAAAATGCTGCCGACAGCCAAATACTGTAGCGCTGTGTGTGGCCTGGCATTCACAATTCATTCTAAAACTTTGGTAATAATCCCTCACTCTTCTTTCTAGAAATGATTCTACATACCCAACAGTGCGGCTGATTACAGGGCCGCCGCTGGATTCTACAACGTGCCCGAGCACAAAATTGCAGTGAAAGTAAGCAACATGTTCAAAAAAAAAAAAAGTGCTCATGGTCAAGATGCATGCTGATGGAGGGATACATCTTGATGCCCCTGTGCCATTCCCTTTCTTGGTGTACTTTTCAACACACTTGTAGTACAAGAGGAGAGGGAAAACACTTGAAGCAAGCAAAAAATCGCCGTAACCCCTCTCATGCTTGCCTGATTAAAGAATTCTTGCTACATGTCACTCGTGAAGCAGCATGTGCTAATAATAGGACTATTTCATCATAGCTCAGAAACGTGTTGCAGGACTCCTCTAACTCTTTCACAGTCATCGACGTACTGCTACGCTATCGTAATTCCTCCCACGTAGTATCGGAGCCGTACCCACATGCTGCGCTCTACGGAGCTAGAATTATTATTAGAATAATATGCAGAGTTTTACATCGTAAAACCACAATGTGAATATGAGGAGTGTCATAGTGCATGAAGCTGCATAGCATTTCGTGTTCCCTTTCTTAACCGTTTCGCCATCTTGCCTGTCTTCAGCAGAACTCATTTGCATTACTTGTGTGCATGCGCTTTGAGTTGCCAATGAATTCGTCCTTGCGCTGCCAACTGCTAGCTTCCCGGATAGCTCAATTGGTAGAGCAACAGACCCGGTAAGGCGTTGGTGCCGCGTTCGATCCTGGAACCAGGACGAATTTTTCAGCCACTAAGAAGCTTTTCTTCTTCTGAAATTTCTATGAATTTCCTTGTGGCTTGATGTCACGAGCGGGTCTCCACAGAACTTAATTGCATTAAATGTAGCTTTGTGCTTCACCCTGAGCGGCTTGGCTGAAATCAGTGAAGCTTATTTGAACAAAAAGGTAAGAAAAGCATCTATATATAAAAGCAGTCACTTGTGATTAGAAACTAGAGTTTCGCGAATGAGCACTCTGGGCTAACCCACGTATTCTATGGTCCTCAGCCAAGTAGCCATAAACTAAGGAAGCCATGCTCCACCACATTTTCAATCTTTGCATGCCACCACACCAATAAAGAAGTCAAACCTGACTAGTTGCACATGTGACGTGCTGAGTGCTAAGTCGGAGGAGTTTAAAAATGTGCCAAAACTTGCACAGCAAAAAACAGTGTAAAATGATACGCCGTGTTCGTTAGTAATACACACGTTTAATGCATTATAACAAACCACCCCATGTGCAGAGCACCTAATTTGTTAGTGATCTGAACGACTCGAACAAATGCCACAATGCATTTGTAAAGAATTGTCAAAACAGTTTCAGGTATTCATATGAGCATAAAAATATGAGCATATGAGCATAAAAATAACCAAGGAGACACATGCTGCCGTTCAACCGGTATCACGAATACACACAAATATTATAACTCGAGAATAAAGCCAACAAAAGTAGAAATTCTGGATGTAGCTCTACGGCGCACGGCCACTCTTTCCGAGGTGTGCCCCTGGTTATTTTGACCTAGTGCCTTCTTAACTCTACAGTCGGTATTCAAAACATATTCCACTGTTTCCAAGAGTTACAAGTCAGGGCTGCAATTACATACTTTCCTACATTGCGATTACATACTACATATTCCGCCCACATTTCTCGGGGCTCGAAACCTGAAACTATTCAAGCACACTCCAAAGAACAGCTGAGTTTGTTAAAGAAAGCAATAAGGGCAATATTCTGTTTGCCGAGATAGGCAACATGCATCAGTTTGATTGGAATCTTGACAAAAAATAATTATAATATAGATGCCAGTACATCACCTGCGAATGTAAGCTGCTTAATGCATTACACACATTTCGTCGTGCTGTCCATTGTGTGCGTTTGACGTTCCGCGTTGGTACCGTCGTTACCTCACACGACCCCGTTTTCAAGTATGTTTGGTGAACTGGACTAATCTCTGCAACGTCAAAGCCACATTGGCGCTACAATAACGGCGAACAAAACTATTCAGACGAGTCTACAAAATGAACGTGGCACGTCCGTCCATACATCCACCACATAGAATTGCAAACAAGAAACGTAGAAAAAAACGCGGATTGCGCGCCGTCTCGTGCCAGGCTGTTCGCAGCACAATTAGGTTCGGTTTCGAATTCAAGTTCGACGCACACACAATTTTTTATGCATTTTTTCTTTAAAAAGCCAATAGACCTCTTTATTTATTGGATGTATACGACATTCTAGTGATTGTACATGCTCTGCGACAAAATATTACTTGCTATGAATTAGTTATCATTTCTTTGAAATTTTTTTTTCGTTTTGAGGACTGAACATCCGCGAAGAGTCCTGAACTAAGCACACATTCTGACGAGTGCACCGCGTTCATAGTGGAGCATGTTAATAAAAAAAAATACTGCTTCGGACTGATTTGCCAGGTTTTGCTTCGTTTTCGTAAGCGTCGAAGGCTTCCGTACATTTGCGAGAGTTGCTGCTAATTACTATTTGCGCTTAGTGCGAAGTTTTGACTCGTTACTTTCTCGCTCAGCTTGAAAGTGAAATACATGAAGTTTTCTAAATATACAGCAAACTCTATGGCGCAACGAGTCTTCCAGCGTGCTCAATGTAGCTGGTTTCGGTTTCACCTCGATTGGGGCCATGAATTTTGGCGAATATCTTCTCGAATAAAGTGCGTTTTCCGAGATTGTTAAAATTTGCGTGTATCAAAATATGGTGTCCTACAAACTTTTCAGTACAGATAACGACAAGTAATCAAAGTGATAAAAGAGTTTTTATTTATAGCTCAATAGAATTTAGACTGAGGCACGGCAAAGATATATATATATATATATATATATATATATATATATATAGAAAGAGAGAGAGAGAGATATATATAAGGTACGAAGAAGGCAAAATAACTACCAATATGGATAGGATAGCTAAAATAGCGGAGTTTTACAAAGATCTGTACAGTAGCCGGGACAACCACGCCTTTAATACTATAAGAACTAGCAGTAACCCAGATGACACTTCACCAGTAATTATAGAATAAGTCAGAAAAGCCTTGGAGAGCATACAAAGAGACAAAGCTGCTGGTGAGGATCAGGTAACATCAGATCTGCTGAAAGATGGAGAACAGATTGTGTTAGAAAAACTAGTCACCCTGTTTACGAAATGTCTCCTGAAGGGAAGAATACGAGTCTTGGAAAAATTATAACATCATCTTAATACATAAGAAAGGAGATGACAAGGACTTGAAGAATTATAAGCGCATCAGCTAGCTCTCCGTAGTATACAAGCTACTTACAAAAATAATTGTTAACAGAGTTAAGAAAACATTAGAATTCAATCAACCAAAAAAACAAGCAGGATTTGAAACAGGCTACTCAACAATCGACAACATTCATACTATCAATCCGGTAATAGAGAAATGCTCAGAATATAATCAACCACTATACATAGCCTTCATAGATTACGAGAAGCCGTTTGATTCAGTAGAAATATCAGCCGTCATGCAGACACTGCAGAATCAGGAGGTCGATGAAGCATATATAAACACTCTGGAAGAAATATACAGGGGATCAACCGCTACGATAGTGCTTCATAAAGAAAGCAACAGAATACCAATCAAGAAGTGTGTAAAGCAGGGGTATACAATATGCCCAATGCTATTTACTGCGTGCTTACAGGAGGTTTTCAGAGGCTTAGAATGGGAACAGTTAGGGATAAGAGTTAATGGAGAGTACCTTAGCAACCTGCGCTTCGCCGATGACAATGCATTACTGAGTAACTCAGGGGACGAACTGCAACTCATGATTACGGACTTAGAACCGAAGAGCAGAAAGGTGGGTCTTAAAATCAATCTGAAAAAAAACGAGAGTAACGTACAACAACCTCGGAAGAGAGCAGCGTTTTGAGATAGGTAATAGTCCACTTCAAGTTGCAAAAGACTATGTCTACTTATGGCAGGTAATAACCGCAGAGCCGAACAACGAGATTGAAGTAACTAGAAGAATAAGAACGGGGTGGAGCACATTTTGTAAGCACTCTCAAATCGTGGCAGCTAAATTGCCACTATCCCTCAAGAGGAAGGTATATAACAGCTGTATCCTGCCGGTACTTAGCTACGGAGCAGAAACATGGAGACTTACAAAAAGGGTTCAGCTTAATGTGAGGACGACACAGCAAGCACTGGAAAGAAAAATGGTAGGTGTAACTTTAAGATACAAGAAGAGAGCAGAGTGGATTAGGGAACAAGGGGGGGTTAAGAATATAATAGTTGAAATCAAGAAGAGAAAATGGACATGGCCGGACATGTAGCGCGTAGACAGGACAATCGCTGGTCATTAAGGGTAACTAACTGGATTCCTAGAGAAAGCAAGCGGGTTAAAAGGTGACAGAAGGTTAGCCGGGCAAATGAGATTAAGAAGTTTGGGGGTATGAATTGGCAGCAGCAAGCGCAGAACCGAGTTAGCTGGCGGAACATGGGAGAGGCCTTTGTCCTGCAGTCGACGTAGGCAGGCTGATGATATATATATATATATATATATATATATATGAGTGTTTACTGACATGCTTTGGCCGCAAATAACACACACACAAAGTAAAGAAACACTCAATGACAAAGGTTTCTTTACTTTGTGTGTGTGTTATTTGCAGTAATAAGTACACCAGGACATAAAAATTTGCGTTCCCTTACCAAATACAAGACGAACAATGTTGAGCTCCGCTGCCCGTCGTTTGCCTTTTCTTCCAGTATAGCTGTACAGTACGGCTACACTGTCATGAAGAAGCCTCTTCATTACTCTTTTTGTGGTCGTGCTTATGTCACAACCTCCAATTTGGCCCAGTTCTTTCACCTTGAATGAAAAGATGTTGAAAGAGATTCACACAATACTCTTGTAGTCCTGGAGAAATGTCAGTAATTTTGAAGCAACACATTATGTTATTGTTGAACCAGCTTGCAGCACCTGCAATGAACAGCAACACTTACCAGTGCAGAGAAAATTACGCTGTTTTCGAGACTAGCTTCAAGTGTCCCCAATTCTTCCTCAATTGTAGCAGGGTAGAGGGAATTTCATTTAAATCCATGGCATTTTCAACTGTGGTGTCTTGATTTAGGCGACGCTCAATTCTTGTCAGAACTGCACTTTGTGCAGCTAGCTGCATTATTAAATGCTCAACCTGCGTGAGCACTTTTGCAAGAACTGATGGAAAGAAAAAAATGTACCTTATGATTGCACTGTCATGTCAATTTTTGAACAAAAGAAAGGCACAGCATATCACCATAGAAAAAGAAAGAAAATAAAGTTTGACAGATCGGACTGCTGATGCTTGCACTTGAATAAATGGCGAATGATACAATTGGCTCTTGATTAGACTAGAATAATGTAAACTATTACACAAAACAAAAGAATGGGTGAAATTAACTGCTATACTAAGCAACAACTTTTCTTGGCAGTGCACGGAAAGCTACGGAGGTGGAGCTTCTGCACATGTAGCACTACGCGAAGTAGTCCGTTTTGGTGTGCGTCTCTTAATGCTATAGAATGTGACGGGGGCGCACCATCAGTGGTTCATGTATAGACGCAGACGTCGCTTAGCGTTTGAGGTGCACGTAAAAAGGTGGGATTTCTTTGTGCGCTCAGAAATGCGAAGTCACAACAAATAAATTAAAGTAAATACAATGATCCTAATGGTGGGAACTACGACCTGTCTCAAATTGCTCTTCGTAGAAAATAAAGGGGGAACTTCTATCTATATTTCATGGTGAAAATACGGGCACTATTGTGGAACTACATTCACCGGCGGTAGGATGCCCGTGACTTTGGACTCTGTAGCTTTCGCTGCAATGCCAAGACAAGTTGTCACTGAGTATAGCACACATCTATAATTTTTTTTAACCTCAGTATTTTTAAAAAGACCGAGTATGATAGAAATAAGCTTATGCATGTGGCAAACAGCAGATGTGAAAATTGCAGAAACACCAGCCATGAATATGATTCTAACAAGGGCTATTGCGTTTGGTTGTGTAGTTATTCCTTTGTGACCCGCACTTCGATAGGCTGTCTATAAATACGAGAAAATATATAATTTGATGCCAATGTTCTGGACCCAAATATAAGTAAGCAGAAGTGTTAGAATAAACTGACATATTTCACAAAAACTTCTTATAATTATAACTAATCATGTAATTATAGTGAAGTCAGTTATTCTATGTTTTTTCATAAACCGTATTGAACGACCCACTCAAATCACATGCAATGATCATCTGGTGAGAGTGACCAGCCTAAGAATGTAAAAGTATTTTGAATTCCTACTGGGACACACCCTGCCTGTCCCAAACACAGTACTGCTGTCACAAACCAATCGTGTGCAGCAAAATATTTCAACAAGAGGCGGTATAAATAATTTTTAAACAAGAAGAATGCTTAATTTACCATCATTTCAGTGTTTGAGGTCTATTTTTTCTAACAGTGCACAGAAATGGCAGAAGAAAGTCACGTGTCTAAAGAGGGCACTGTGTTACAAAGGGTTATACATGCAGACATGACAAAAAGAGAAGATCAAAAACACAAATGTCAAATGGGAACTACCAAATGGTTGGCTTTTGTGTTGTTTTTTGGACTTCTTTATTTAATTGAGTAGATGCCTAACTCCTATGAATAACCCATACAAACCAGCTCAACTTGCAGCTATTCCAACAATATGTCGTTGCCGTTTATAATCAATAGATTACATTTCACTCATTCGTTTATGTCAAACTTTACCTGCCATTTCCACAGTGATAGCACTGAGGAGCACCTGTGTTTGCCTTTTTTTCCGAATTCTTCAATGATGGGAGGTCACGACCTGCCAGATAGGATTTAAAAAATCCATCCGCTTCTGCCTCGTGGGATTTGGAGCCGGCACGCTGGCGGACATGCAGCTGATTTCCCTGTTGTTCACGCAGGTTGGTTTGCATTATCCCATTCGGGCTTCTCGGCTATTGTGTGCGTTGCCGGCTCCTCCCACTTTGGCATTTGCTGATGCTCATTGTCGTAAAAGAGCGCGAGCGCCTCGAAGAACGTCTTTTCTGTTTGCTAAAAGGGTGTTTTATTTGTTCCTACTGTTGTTGCTTTCCGGCGATGTGGAACTTAACCCGGGCCCTGTTGAAATGGATATCTTACAAAGCCTGCAAAAAGGGCAGACTGAAATCCTAAATAAGCTACATTCTATTGAATCCCGGATCGCGAAGCATGAGGGAATGATAGCGGACATAAAGGACAGCCTTGGAGCAACTAAGAAGCAAGTCGAAGACTTAGGCAAAATAGTTACAGAGCATAAGGATGACATTTCGATTCTGCAGAAAGAGTTGAGGAATTTGCAGGCTAAAAACGTTGACCTGGAAAACAGAAGTCGTAGACAAAACCTTTTGTTTTATGGAGTAGATGACAATAAAAAAGAAACATGGGACGAATCCCAGGAATTGATAAAAAAAATCGTTGGCGACAAGCTTGGAATCGAAGTGGCATCGTTAGAAAGGGCACATCGCATTGGTGTATACCGAGAACAAAAAAAGCGACCTATCATCGCAAATTTCGCTTCGTACAAAGAAAGGCAAGAAATTTTGTCCAACGCAAAAAAATTGAAGGGGTCAGGTTTCAGCATTGATCAGGATTTTGCGCCAGCTACTCGGGAAGTGCGAAAGCGGTTATGGGAATACGGTAAAGCCCACAAAAGTGAGAGCACAAAAGTAAGACTGAACTTTGAGAGGCTTTCCCTTGATGAAAAAACGTACGTATGGGATGACGAGAAGAAGGAAGTCGTTCCACTGCGAAAAAAATGACGCGCACCTGAAAAAAAAACACGCCGACACAGCTTCGTCGCTGTTTTAATAAATTGTAGAAGCATAATGAAAAAGACGGACGAATTGGCGGGGCTTATCAAGTCTGTTAAAGCTGACGTAGTTATCGGAACGGAATCGTGGCTGCACCGTGATATCAGTGACTGTGAAGTATTTCCAAGTGACTTTGTCGCGTACCGCAAAGATAGACCAAGCCATGGGGGCGGTGTATTCTTACTTGTGCGAAGTTCTTTGAAATCTGCTGCCCTCGACATTCAGTGTGATATTGAATCTGTTTGGTGCACGATTACCCTAGATGATAATTCTTCATTCGCTGTAGGTGCATTTTATCGACCCCCAAACTCGGACTACAAAACACTTCAGTCGTTAAATGAGATTATCTCGGAAGTTTCAAACCGAACATTCCTTCTTGCTGGGGACTTTAATTTGCCAGACTTAGAATGGCATGATGGAATATGCGTAAGAGGCACTGGGTGCCGCACAAACATAGAAATGAAAAATATAATAGACAACTACGGCCTTACCCAGTTTGTTACTTGCCCAACTAGAAATAATAACCTTCTTGACCTTGTGTTCTCAAATTCACCCAGTTTGGTGAATAATGTCAATGTTATTCCAGGAATCAGCGACCACATGGCTGTTGTTGCAGAAATCAAAAAAGAATGTAAAAACACCTCAAATAGTGCGGCAAGAAAGGTTTTTCTGTTCGGTAGGGGTGACTACACAAGAATAGTTGAAAAGCTAGAAGATTATTTGCCCGTGTTTGAATGCCTAGCTGAACACTACAGTATGAATGATTTATGGCTTAGCTTTAAGGACAAGTTGTTAGCACTCGTAGATAAGTATATACCTGCGAAACAAGCCGGAGAGCTTCGTAAACGCAAGAAGCCATGGATGACGTCCGGTATTTTGAGATTAATCCGGAAAAGGCGACGGGTTTTTGGTAAATTAAAGAAATCTGGAAGCAGTGACCACGTGAAAGAATTACAAGCATTAACGGAGCAGTATAAATCATGTGTGGAAAGCACAAAAACGAAATATTTCGAAGGGCTCAGCAATAAAATGAAAACTAATTCAAAGTGTTTCTGGCATTATATCAAAGAGTGTGGGTCTGATCATGTTGGAGTGGCTGAACTAAACTTTAATAATATGGTTGTAGTTGATGAGGAAGCAAAAGCTACCTGTTTAAACAAATATTTCCAGTCTGTGTTCTTGCCCAAGCTTGACGTTCCTTCAAAACCACACCCAACCACGATTCCGCTGATGCCACCGGTAGAACTGAGTGTCCGTGGCATATGTTCTCTTCTAGAAAACCAAGATGAATCCAAAGCAGTTGGTCCTGATGGCATCTCTTCTCGTATTCTAAAGCGATGTGCACTGCCAATTTCTCTTTACCTCTATATAATTTATTCAAAATCCCTTTCAACGGGAACTCTACCCGAAGATTGGAAAATTTCTCATGTTGTTCCGGTTCATAAGGGTGGCTCAAAAAAAGATGTAACAAATTACCGACCCATTTCATTGACGTCAGTGGCATGCAAAATTTTCGAGCACATTTTATCCAAGCACATATTGACCCATCTTACTGCTAATAATGTATTAATAAATGAGCAGCACGGTTTTCGTAAAGGTTTTTCTTGTACGACGCAACTTGTAGAGTTCTTTCACGAGCTGGCTTCCAACGTTGATGAAGGTGGACAAACAGATTGTGAGTTTTTAGATTTTCGAAAGGCCTTTGACACCGTGTCACACTCCCTTCTCCTGGCTAAATTACAGACTCTAAATTTCGACCCAAATGTGTTCATCTGGATAACCAATTACTTGCTGAACAGGCGTCAATGCGTTCTTTTAAATGGGAAGTGTTCATCCTATGTTAACGTTACATCAGGCGTGCCCCAAGGCTCTGTCCTTGATTCATTGATTGATATGTGGGGTTTAACGTCCCAAAACCACTCTATGATTATGAGAGACGCCATAGTGGAGGGCTCCGGAAATTTAGACCACCTGGGGTTCTTTAACGTGCACCCAAATCTGAGCACACGGGCCTACAACATTTCCGCCTCCATCGAAAATGCAGCCGCCGCAGCCGGGATTCGAACCCGCGCCATGCGGGTCAGCAGCCGAGTGCCTTAGCCACTAGACCACCGCGGCGGGGCAAGGCTCTGTCCTTGGGCCTCTCTTATTTCTTATTTTTGTAAATGATATTTCTGTGGGTATTTCGTCGCGCATGCGTTTATTTGCCGACGATTGTGTGTTATATCGACAGGTTCAGAACAAAGGTGACTGTGCTTATTTGCAGAACGATTTGGATTGTATTGTACAGTGGTGCCAGAAGTGGCAAATGACGCTAAACCCCAAAAAGTGCGTTCATATGCGTGTTTCCAAAAAAAAGAAACCAATAGTAACGGCGTACACCATAGATACGCATACTGTTATTACCGAACCAACATGCAAATATCTTGGCGTTGTTTTGTCGCATGATTGCTCATGGAATGCCAATGTTGATCACGTTGTTGGCAAAGCGGCAAGGGCTCTAAACTTCATTCAGAGGAACCTAAGATTGGCACCCCGAACATTAAAAAATACGGCCTATCTCACATGTATTAGACCGATTTTGGAATACGCATGTCCTGTGTGGGACCCGATGCAGGCGAACTTGATTGATAAGCTTGAAAAAATACAAAACAGAGCTGCGCGGTTTGTTTTAGGGCGGTACGAGCGGAGAGACAGCTGCAGTGCTATGAAAGCTGAATTGGGTAGGGAATTGCTTTCTTTACGCAGGAAAAAACTGCGTTTGAAGTTTTTCTTTTCTGTTTTTCATGGGCGGACTGGGATTGACCGTCATAACTATTTCAGTGAACCCAGCTACATATCTAGTCGACATGACCACCGACGCAAAGTGAAAGAGTATCGAGCAAGAACGACCATGTTTTATAATTCCTTTTTTGTGATGACCATTAGAGATTGGAACCAGCTGCAAGACAAGCAAGTGTGCTGTATAAACGAAGAATTGTTTTATTCCAGTCTGTAACCCACCTGCTGTAACGCCTTTTTGAGCAAAGCGGGGCACTCACCGAATAAAGAATAAAGAATAGGTTCAGTTTTAAAACTTCAAATCAGTTGAGCTTATCAAGAAATAAATTTTAGAAACAGCGCGCACAAGAAACCCTTGCCCTTCCAGAGTATTTGTCTTAGACTTACTTCCAGCCTGAGAGCAGGGTGCCGAAACTGGGTCTTCGTAACTTGGAGCTCGTGAGACTTCGACCTCACAACTCTGTTGAGTTAACATGAAAGAGTCCTCTCTTCGTCCTGAAGTTGTAGATCTTGGTGTGCCACTAATGAACTTATTTATGGTACTGTCTTGCAAAGCCTCCAGCTCTCTTTTTTCGGAACTGACACTTGACGAAGAGTATTCATCCATGAGCCTTGGAGAACGTCGAACTCGCTTCTTAGGCCGCCCCTCATCTTCCGTTGTTAGTCCGTATAGCTAGTCCTCAGCCTTGGCTTCCCGCCTACTCGCAGCCTCATAACTGTCTGAGTAAGAATATGAACTATGTGCAGCTACTCTACATCCCATCTTTCCTTCATAACTCATGCACAAAACACAGAAAAAGACAAAAGATCAAGGATGCAGAGAAGGATATATACACATTATGTTGGCACACAGCAGAAGGGAGCAGCTCACGTTAAATTAAGAGGAACTTTAACATGCAAGAGAATGACAAAAACAAGAACGGCAACAAAAACATGGTTGCGCAGGCTAAAGACATGGACAAAACAAGGCCCATTCAAGACACCACAGCGCTTATAGCACTGTGGTGTCTTGAATAGTACCTTCTTTGGTCCTATGTCTTTAGCCTGCACTCAGTCACCATGCTACAATACCAACAAGCCCAAATCGCCACCCCCGTGAAGGGCGATAATGAAGGCAATAAATTTGTGACGCTGGTAACCTAAGAGCAGCTATTTACAAGAATGGCTTATAGAGGCAACCATTTATATGGTCAATGAAAAATTTCAACTGGCATTGCTATCTAAATTTATTGTGCAAAACTCAGTGCTTTCTCAGCTATAGCACTGACCACCTCCCAACAGTGCCAATATACCAGCCAGTACAGCTGAACAAAATTTACCTGTTGTTGACAAAACAGCACCGGAATACTGAGTCCAATAGGCTTACGGTTCAACTTTGTTTTTGATAGCCGACGTCACTTTTGTTGCATTTTGTACGGAGGCCAAAATACCTTGTTGCCCTGAACCCAACATGATGGCACTGCAGCAGCGTCTCCACTTTCTTTGAAGTGAATGACTGAATACATCTGGAAACATTAGGTAACATTATAAGGTCAGTAAGCCCACATGAACTTGCGCTAAAATAACAATAACTCAAGAAGCATAATGAAATTAGGTTGCAGTCTTATAAGTAGCACCGAGCCCTGTGTAAACACTGCAAAAAAAAGAATCGGCCCCTTATCTACATGTTACACTGCAAATGTCGTCGAAAGACAATAGTCTTGCGTCTGAAGAGAGTGAACAAAATGCTTATTTGATGTTCTGCGCAAGAAAATCGGTGAATGGTAGTCTGGAGGCGCTGTGTTAGAGTGCCTCGAGCGTGAAGCAGAGGTGAACGAGGGCATAAAGTCACGTCGCACGTAAGACATGAGCGCTATCTGGCAGTTATCTGGCAGTTATGTGGATTGAAATGTATAGGTTTGCTTTTACTTAGCCTCTTCGTGATGCGGCGGCCGTGGCCTCGACTTTAGCAGCATGACAGTTGATATACAGCCACGGAGGGTAAAGGGAGAAGTTCAGGGGAAAATGGAAGCTTGAAGACATGAAAACTTTGCGAACACGAGTTATCGTTGGAGCGAACGTTTCGAGAAACGGTTTTGTTTCAGCCTGGCAAAACCTTTCAAAATGTTGGCTCCAACAACACCCCGTGTGCAATCATTTCTGCTCTTCACAACTTAAAGGTTATGCAAATGCCACAAAAGTACTGCTGGTCACAATCAAGCCGGATCATTTCTCGATCGCAAAACCGGTGACACAAGGGCGCTTTTGATCGCAAACAATTGGCCAATGCATTGCGTTAGAGCCTGATCCGAATCAATTTTGGCGCAGACATCGCACAAATAGCGATTGGACCTGATCGCGAATAAAACTGACTGTACCGGTGTCGCACGAGTAGTTACGACCGCACAAAGGGCCGATCTGGATGAGGCTTAAGCCGGATCAGGTGCTCAGCCCCTATCGCAACGCGATCCAACTTTCAGATTGCGCTGCGCCAAACTCGGTCCGCGGATTGGTCTTTATATCATCGTGGTTTCGACGTACAGGGTTGGTCAAAAGTTCTTAGGCCACTATCCCATGTATTTTTATGGCAGCGTGGCCTGGAAACTGTTGACCCCTCCTGTACTTTAGTGTCAGCCACGACGCGGTTCCGCGTGACATTGGTATTACGTGCATGCAGTAGTTTCATTTAATCGAGAGTAGCAGCTTTAAAGTGCAATAAAGTCATTTATGCTTACCTTCATATACTACCTTCACAAGCGTGAACGAAAGCGCGCCGGTCTCGTCGTCACGATTGTCTACGCTCGCCAAGATATGGTGGCTAGAATTGGGAGGTGACGCCAGCGCCCGCATATTCGCCGAGCGCGCGCGATCCTCGTTTTCAAGCGCCGCCGCGACGGCCACCACGGCGCTCCTGTCGGCATAGTGATGCGGGCGAAGCGCGCGCTCCGCGCTCTCTCGTCGACTCGCCGCTGGGTTCGCTGGTTCGCCTCTGGAAGCGTGTCTGGGTGTGTGCAGTTTTCCGCGTTGATGTCTCGCTTATGGCAAAATGTATTTAGTTGCTGACATGACAGTGTGAGTGCCGACCTTAGGATGAACTCCAGCACTACGAAAGCGAGGCAACGCCACTGCTTTGCTCCTGGCTGCACGAGCGGCTATGTGTCATCGAGGGAGCAAGGTCAGCGTGCTTCTCTTTTCTCTGTTCCCAAAGACCCTGCCCTCTTCGAAGCCTGGCAACGAGCCGTACCCCGTGCCGACAAGTCGTTGGACGTGAAGTCGGCGCTATGTGAGCTTCATTTCGACGAGCAGTTTATTGAGCGTTTTTACACGCATGTGATAAACGGCGAAACTGTTCAGATTCCCCGAGGGAAACCGGTGCTGAAATCTGACGCGGTGCCAACCATATTCCCAAATGTTCCTGCGTATCTTTCAAAGAAAGTGCCGAAGAAAAGGACGTCAAGAACATCCACTTGCGGCCTACCATCGAAAATTCGGCGTCAGGAAACAAGCACGTCTGCTTGCGAGGAGACAGCTGGCTCGTACAGCACAGAAAGCGACAGTAACCAAATACCTGTTCCGAATGTGCCCGCAATTCCCGACGTCCGCAAGTGTGGTCTTCCCAGCGCTTACTGGGCTCGACATCTAATTGCTGGAGCCGACAACGCCACGGTGTTTACAGTTTGCGCACTAGATGGTGACAAGTTGACTATTGACAAGTATGTGCTAATGACATCAGATGAAAACAAACTTCAAGCGACAGCTTTTGTGCAAGCCACAAAAATAAAGACCCTTGACATTACCGACATCGAAATGGCAGAAGAGTTGCTTCGCGACGTCGACTCCATGATACCATGCAGAGGGTTTGGTAAAACTGGTGAATTTGGAGTGAATTTAAAGTACAAGGAGAAGACTTTTGATGGCAGAACCTTCAGCCCATCTTGCCGTGGGGTTGCTCCAACGCCAGAAAAAGCCTGCCCACAATGCAAGCACCTCAGAAGACTACTCCTGAATCGTGAGTCCTACAGGCGAAGAAAAGGCAAAAATGTGGCCCAGTCCCAAAAGCTTTCATACAGGCTTAAGCTGCGAACAGCGCAAGCGAAAAGGAGTCGCCTGAGTGTCCTGCAGGCTAAATCACTCATCAAACAAATGAAAGAAAAGAATGCACGGAATGATTCTACAGCATTTGAAGAAGCGGTGAAGGCCCTACCCATTAAGCAGCAGCAACAAGTCAAGGCGTGCTTTGCTGCGGCTAAAAGAAAATCCACGAAAGGGATGAAGTATGAAAGTGAATGGGCTCTAGAGTGCCTTATTATGTCCATGAAAAGCCCACGCCTCTATGAGCATATACGCAAAAACAACATCATGGCGTTGCCTTCTCGAACATCACTACGTCGATATCTCAAGCGTTACAGGAGTGGATTCGGCCTGAGCGAAAAAGTGTTTGCTGCTGTGGCGGAAAAAACAAAATCTATGGACTTGTTCCAGCGCCATGGTGGGCTGTTAATTGATGAGATTAAGCTATCTGAACACTTGAGCTTGGGAACCGATGGCACCATCGAAGGTTTTGTGGACCTTGGGAAGTTCACACCAGAGAGTGAGCGCTCCGTAGCATGTGACCATGGCCTTGTAGTATTGTTCGTGCCTTTTACAGGCACGTGGCACCAGATTATTGGTGTGTTCGCATCACGCAGCAATGTGAAGTCCGAGACGTTAGGCAAAATAATCCCCGAAGCAGTAGTCATGAGCGAAAACGCCGGTCTGCACGTAGACTTTATCACCACTGATGGAGCTGCGTGGAACAGAAGCATGTGGCACTCATTCGGCATACACGGCAGGAAAGAAAACACAGTATGTAGAAGGCAGCACCCTACAGACCCAGAACGTTTTCTGCACTTCATCTCGGACTTCCCACACCTTCTTAAATGTGTGAGGAACACCTTTGTTCGAACGGGCGTGAAACTGCCAGAAGGCCATGCCAGTGTTGACCCTATTGACTGTGCCCGGAAGCTTGATGAACAACATGACACGACTCTCAAAGCCATGCCTCATATTAGCAAATCGGTTGTGCATCCCAATGGCTTTGAGAAAATGAGGGTAAATTATGCAGTGCGGCTTTACAGTGATGAAGTCCTCAGAGGCCTTTTCTTGTACAATGCAACCATCGAAGAAAAGCATGGGAGCACAGCGGCGACAGTCAGCTTTGTGGAAAGAATGAGAAGGCTCATTGAGGCCATGACTTCAAGGTGCAGTTCGGGTGCACTTAAGCCTGGAGGGATGCACGAGAAGTGCATTCAAAACTTCTTGACTTACCTGGACGATTGGGAAACAACTGCTGGCTCCGGAGGTTTCCTAAGCCGCAGTACAGCCGAGGGGCTTCGTGTTACCTTATCAAGCACGCTACACCTTCTCCGCTACCTGACGATGAAGTTGAACTTCAGCTATATGATGACATGCCGCTTGAGTCAGGACCCCCTGGAGAGGCTGTTTGGAATCGTCCGACAAATGTCTGGATGCAATGATCATCCGACTGCCTCCCAGTTCCTAATCTCGGTCAACACTTTGAGCTTCCAGAATTTGGCAAAACCACCGAAAGGAAGCAATGTGTCCTCAGGACTGCTGAGAAGTCTGCTGGGAGCTGACAACGGAAAGGACCTCACTCCTCGGAGGAAATTAGACGAGCTTCTTGACGTAGGAAACCTTGCCGAAGCACATGAAGTGCTCAATGAATACGGCCACGGCACCGAGCATGCAGACATGGTCGTGCAAAGCAGCGATGCCAGACTCATATTCTACATGGCTGGATATGTGGCAAGAAAAAGCGTTGCAAGCACCAAATGTGCAGAGTGCAGCCAGCAGCTCCTACAAGGCGAGAACGATCCATCTCCAGCTGCAGCATCCCTCACGGCTGCTGTTGACCGAGGAGGCCTGCTGTACCCATCAGTCAAGCTCAATGAACTCGTGACCACTCTCGAGAACACTTTTACCCACTGCTTCAGTGTTACAGAGGTCAAACCTGACAGCATCATGGACTTGGTTTTCTTCTTGCAGTTAAGAAAGCTTACACTTGTTGGCTGCCCTGACCACAGTATGTCCCTCACAAACAAAATTATCAAGTTTTATGTTCTTACTAGGCTCCACTTTCATGTCAAAGCCCAGAACAGCAAACGAAACGCTAAGCAGGAAAGAATGAAATTGCTGAAGCTTAGACGCGTGCTCTGAGTTTGATATTGTAACTTTAAGCTCTATTGATTTTTTTTTGCCGAGTGGAAAGTGATTGTATGCCTCTTATTACTTAGTGCCAAGCGATGCGCTGTCTGTGTGCAATGTTTCAATGTTTTTAACTACTCCCGAGCGTATGTAAATGTGCGTATTTTTTCATTTTATTTTATTTTACCCTGTATTCCATGATGTGCAATAGATCTTCCTAATAATATGATGTGCAATAAATATTTGTTTTATTTTCCTCGCCCAGAACTTTGGTAATATATTTTTTTTAAAAAAACGCCGTCGCCTTGCACTCCAAAACACTGCAGGGATATGCGAACGAAAGCTTTAATTTGCGCAGATTCAACGTCACAGAAGTCTTGCAGCGGCAGCCAATTTCTTTTAATGCTTGAAATGGCGTTCTATCAGCCATCGTCACAGTGAGTTATCTGAATCGCCAATTTATCTGAATCATGCTTCAGCAACAGCATCTTTGAAAGGTCCGCGCGCTCAAGGCGCGCGCGCGTAACTAGCATCAGGATGTATGGAAGGATGGATGCTATGAGCGTCCCCTTTATAACGGGGTGGTGACAAGTATGCCACCAGGCTCGACAAAAAAAAAAACCTTTTTTTCTTTTTTGATGTTGGCCTAATGCCTCTACTTCGATAAATTCTATCTTAATGGAAAAAAGGTAAATTTTCAGCTTAAGTTCTCTGCCATTTACGGCACACTGTCCATATTTTATTTTTCCAATATTTATTTTTGTCCTTTCTCTCTAATTTTCTGCCACCAATACTCTAACCGTCTCTTACTTATTTCAATCGCGGGTGTGTTCAGCTTTCCATTGTTGTCCCTAAAACCCAAGGCTTCCTGTAGGCTCGTGCCCAAACGTACACCTGGGTGGATACCATTCCGCCGACAGCGCCACCGCCGCGCTGCTCGAAACGAAGGAGCGGCTCCGAGCTCCCGTTGGCGTCACCTCCCAATTCTAGCCACCATAGCCAAGATTAGAGGTGTGCGCCGAGGCTGTGGTGGATAGAATTGGGAGGTGACGCCAACGGGAGCTCGGAGCCGCTCCTTCGTTTCGAGCAGCGCGGCGGTGGCGCTGTCGGCGGAATGGTGATGCTAGTTACGCGCGCGCGCCTTGAGCGCGCGGACCTTTCAAAGATGCTGTTGCTGAAGCATGATTCAGATAAATTGGCGATTCAGATAACTCACTGTGACGATGGCTGATAGAACGCCATTTCAAGCATTAAAAGAAATTGGCTGCCGCTGCAAGACTTCTGTGACGTTGAATCTGCGCAAATTAAAGCTTTCGTTCGCATATCCCTGCAGTGTTTTGGAGTGCAAGGCGACGGCGTTTTTTTTAAAAAAAATATTACCAAAGTTCTGGGCGAGGAAAATAAAACAAATATTTATTGCACATCATATTATTAGGAAGATCTATTGCACATCATGGAATACAGGGTAAAATAAAATAAAATGAAAAAATACGCACATTTACATACGCTCGGGAGTAGTTAAAAACATTGAAACATTGCACACAGACAGCGCATCGCTTGGCACTAAGTAATAAGAGGCATACAATCACTTTCCACTCGGCAAAAAAATCAATAGAGCTTAAAGTTACAATATCAAACTCAGAGCACGCGTCTAAGCTTCAGCAATTTCATTCTTTCCTGCTTAGCGTTTCGTTTGCTGTTCTGGGCTTTGACATGAAAGTGGAGCCTAGTAAGAACATAAAACTTGATAATTTTGTTTGTGAGGGACATACTGTGGTCAGGGCAGCCAACAAGTGTAAGCTTTCTTAACTGCAAGAAGGAAACCAAGTCCATGATGCTGTCAGGTTTGACTTCTGTAACACTGAAGCAGTGGGTAAAAGTGTTCTCGAGAGTGGTCACGAGTTCATTGAGCTTCCTTTCATGAGTTTTGGCCTAGGGAATGTAGGGAAAACCTTTAAGCCCTTCATCGAAGAAGTGGTCACGAGTTCATTGAGCTGTATGAAAGCTTTTGGGACTGGGCCACATTTTTGCCTTTTCTTCGCCTGTAGGACTCACGATTCAGGAGTAGTCTTCTGAGGTGCTTGCATTGTGGGCAGGCTTTTTCTGGCGTTGGAGCAACCCCACGGCAAGATGGGCTGAAGGTTCTGCCATCAAAAGTCTTCTCCTTGTACATTAAATTCACTCCAAATTCACCAGTTTTACCAAACCCTCTGCATGGTATCATGGAGTCGACGTCGCGAAGCAACTCTTCTGCCATTTCGATGTCGGTAATGTCAAGGGTCTTTATTTTTGTGGCTTGCACAAAAGCTGTCGCTTGAAGTTTGTTTTCATCTGATGTCATTAGCACATACTTGTCAATAGTCAACTTGTCACCATCTAGTGCGCAAACTGTAAACACCGTGGCGTTGTCGGCTCCAGCAATTAGATGTCGAGCCCAGTAAGCGCTGGGAAGACCACACTTGCGGACGTCGGGAATTGCGGGCACATTCGGAACAGGTATTTGGTTACTGTCGCTTTCTGTGCTGTACGAGCCAGCTGTCTCCTCGCAAGCAGACGTGCTTGGTTCCTGACGCCGAATTTTCGATGGTAGGCCGCAAGTGGATGTTCTTGACGTCCTTTTCTTCGGCACTTTCTTTGAAAGATACGCAGGAACATTTGGGAATATGGTTGGCACCGCGTCAGATTTCAGCACCGGTTTCCCTCGGGGAATCTGAACAGTTTCGCCGTTTATCACATGCGTGTAAAAACGCTCAATAAACTGCTCGTCGAAATGAAGCTCACATAGCGCCGACTTCACGTCCAACGACTTGTCGGCACGGGGTACGGCTCGTTGCCAGGCTTCGAAGAGGGCAGGGTCTTTGGGAACAGAGAAAAGAGAAGCACGCTGACCTTGCTCCCTCGATGACACATAGCCGCTCGTGCAGCCAGGAGCAAAGCAGTGGCGTTGCCTCGCTTTCGTAGTGCTGGAGTTCATCCTAAGGTCGGCACTCACACTGTCATGTCAGCAACTAAATACATTTTGCCATAAGCGAGACATCAACGCGGAAAACTGCACACACCCAGACACGCTTCCAGAGGCGAACCAGCGAACCCAGCGGCGAGTCGACGAGAGAGCGCGGAGCGCGCGCTTCGCCCGCATCACTATGCCGACAGGAGCGCCGTGGTGGCCGTCGCGGCGGCGCTTGAAAACGAGGATCGCGCGCGCTCGGCGAATATGCGGGCGCTGGCGTCACCTCCCAATTCTAGCCACCATACCGAGGCGATTTGGACCGGCGGCGGCGTGGGGGTCGTACAGAGTCGGCGGCGGCGGCGTTGTCGGCGCACGCCGGTTTTTTCATCGGCGGCGGCGTGCGGCCAATTTTCGTCGGCGGCGGCGGCGTCGGCGGCGCAGAAACCGAAACTGAAAATTCAAAAGGCTCTTCCGCCACAGGTTCATGAATTAGTTGAAATTCGGGAATTTTAATCCAAATAGCATAAATGACGCTACACAGATGTGTCGACATCCCGATGAATGCAAAGCGTTTTGTAAAATAGTTTTTATTTCGCTTTCATGAAAAAATAACGCGTATTTCAATCTATGTCCATGTTCTACGGTAAATGTGCAGCACTTTGCTTTTTTTTTACTTTAAGATGTTGTTTTAAGTTGTTGTTGTTGTTGGCAACGTCATACTTCATGAAACCTTTTTTCATTGAACAATGAACAAGCAGTGACGCACGTCACTCATTTCGCTTTTTCCGGATCTGATCTTACTTTTACATTGTACGCTGCACAAAAGAAGAAGCACCTCTGCTTCAAGTTTTCTTATTACGATTGCATGAAACCGCTTTTTTGAGTATCTGTCATGCTTTGAATGTAACTTTCCTTCAAACGAATCAAAATAGCTACTTTTCGCAATGTGAGAATCTTTTATGCAGCGGTATAGGATGCGGAAGGAAACAAATCTGCGCATTTATTCAACTAGTTCTCAGCGCGGTGTTCAATGAATGAAGTGTAGACATGGGCGAGGCGGGTGGTGCAAAAAGGACACTTGAACCCTTCAAGCTCCACCAGCACTTGCTACCCACTCTAGCGACACCAACACGACCTACTCCCTCAGTTGTGATGCAAGTTGAAAGAATGGTTTGCATCCCCCCAAGACAAAAACCTGTCGATGGTCATATGTGCAGATGACAGCAAATGCAATATTTGCTCAGATAGACAGCCCATACTGGTCACGAGCTGGGCGTCCGTTGACCACGCCTGCAGAGAACGTTGACTCCCCGAACCCTTGGTGTTTGGTCAGGGGAGGGGAACACCCCTTGCAAGTGGGCCCCATTAAAATTTCTCTTAAAAACGTCACAAATAAAAATGCTTGATAAGTATGTATAAAACATTCAACTTTTCAATGCTTTTTTGTAGCGTGTTCACGTGCTCAATACCCATCAGATGTGTGAGAAATCGAAATAGCAACTGTCACTCTCGACTTGTTCCGGAAAAGACACAGTAGAACAATGCAATTACGAGTGCTGGGAACCTTTGTTCTTTTGTATATTTGATTTCTAGGCATGATTTGAATTCTTATATAAACAAAAATAAAACCTGCAACATATTAAAAAAAGGCTGCTATTGCAAGATGTGTGTTGCAAGACGTGATTTTTCTAGACTTAAGTCTCTGCAAGGCACATCTGGTGTCACAAACTTGTAAGTGTCCCGCCCTTTTCCCCACGACATCTCCCGATCCCCCCCCCCCCCCCTCTAATAAAAAGGCACCAATGTAGGCGTCCGTGATTGCCTACTGGCGCGCGGCGGGCCAATCCGGTGGCTAGATCCAACAGTGGCGATTTCGACTTGCTTTATTGGAGGTGCTGAAGGATCAAGAAAAGGCCGATATTTGTAAATTTCTTGAGAGTTCAGTGATAGTCTCTTCATGAATACCGTGGATTATTGGACCTCACTTTGTGTATAATGCTCCAATGAAAAAAAAAATGGTTTCATCCTGTGTCACTGCAGAGTCAGAAGCCATCACATGTGCAGGCATCAATAAGCTTCTATATGACATTGCTAAGGTTCAGTACATTTGTACAAATAATTCTCGTTAATTGAACATTTTGAGTATAATCCCTGCTTAGGTTAGTATGTGTGAAACATAAATTTGAGATTTAAAATTATCATTGTGTGTTTCTGCAGCAAAGACACATTGAATAAAACTGATGACTCCGGAGCTACGGCAGAGGTAACATTCGTTCTGTTTTTTTTTCGGTTACGGTAACGGTAATGCGTTACCTTTTTATGTATCTATATAACGTGGAGCCGTGAAACGTTCCCCTTTTTCTTATTTGAGTAACTAGTGAGGTATTTAGTTACTTTTTATTGTAACGGATACATCACTAAATAGACTTACAGGAGTGATGTCGGCCCACACCTTTAGTTGTTGCGGTCTACAGGCTGGCTGTAAACATTAAATGAATATATTCCTTTCATCCAGAAGGGTTGCTCAATCATTGATGATCTCGACCTTTGAGAAATACACAACAGCTTCTTAATGATATGCATATCATCCCACCGAAGCGTGTACTTCGTTTCGTTAATATTTACAGTCAACGTGAGTGCTGTCGTCACGCCGTATGTTTTAGGTAGAAATTTAGCCTACTCAAAATACCCAAAGACGTCGATCCACCGTGCAACGCGTGACTATCCGCTGACGGTTCTGTATGAAAATGGCATCCACAGTGAAACATGTTGCATCTGCTGAAATTTTATCGCAACATTATTATACTGCCACGCTCGCTTGTATTTTTATGTCACAGTCTTGCGCAAAGGCACTGCCGTAGTGGTTCAGTAGCTAAGGTACTCGGCTGCTGACCCGCAGGTCGCGGGATCAAGTCCCACCTGCGGCTGCTTTATTTTCGATAGAGGCGAAAATGCTGCAGGCCTATGTGCTGCGATTTGGGTGCATGTTAAAGAAACCCAGGTTGTCAAAATTTCTGGAGTCCTCCACTACGGCATCTCTCATAATCATGTGGTGGTTTTGAAACGTTAAACACCACATATTAATCAGTTGCCTTGCGCAAAGGACGCTTGGCTGTCTGCAAACACTCTAGATTATTTTAGAATTTTCTGATAAGCTTGAGACACCTACGATATGGATGCTACGTGTATAAATGGCGAAGTACCTTCGCGCAGATCATATTACCAACGACCAATGCTCTGATTACCGCTATCTGTGTAAAGCGCGAATTTCGAGCACTTTGCACTTTTCTATGCACATGTTCACTCAATAAAAAGTGTCGTCTTGAGCAACCCACGTACCATCTTCTTTGACGTCGCAACCACGCGGCAATACCGTAAGTGAAATGAGAACGGTGAAATGATGGATACAAAACAGTGAGATGGGGCGTAAGTGCACGGCCAAGTTTTGTTTAAGATGCGTATACCACAAGCTATTTTCTTCTATAGAACCAATATGATGCGGATTTGTTAAAATACTGTGAAGTTGAATGTCAAGAAAGGAAGAACATGAACTTAGAAAGAGACAGTGGAGACGAAAAGTGATAGGTATCCACGTAAAGTTTGATCGGTCGTTCCCCGCCAAACGTCCTAAACGTTTTGCCGACTATCTCAGGTGTATTCGAAAAAAAAAAGTCGGGCTGATTTACTCCATTGAAATCAGTCTATCGCGAAAATTCTTTCGAGAGAAAAATATTTTTGGTGGCCTATATGTCACTGAAATTTCAGCTATAGGCTGGGCCCTATATTGAGTCCTAAGATAAAAGCCTATTTACTGAGAGAGTCTATGTATAGGCTCTATTTATTTTGCCGACCTATGGTTTCGAATATTTAAAACCTCTCACTATGGCGTGCCTTGGTGTCGTATTGACGTTCTGGCTTGTAAAGCCGAAAATTTTATTTTTCAAATTATAAACTGTTCATATCTCCCCCCCCCCCTCTCCTCCCCGGCACTCGTTCTAGGGTTGGTCCTTTGATAAACACCATTCACATATCTTTAAAAAAATGCTTGGATATCAACTATTCATAACTCTCCTTTAAATATGTGGAAATAAAATGACGTCACTAAATTACCGATGAGGTGAAATATTAACTCTAAAAGCACAGTAAACGTGCCTAAAAAGCTAATTCAACGCTAAAACAATGTAACCTTAACTAATAATGTCACCACACTTCTAAAACCTCATGCAATGTATATTGCATACCTGCAAGGTGCAGTTATTCAAGCGCTTTTTGCAGTGAAATTTGGCCATGGAGTTAATCTCGTTCTTGGCAGTGCTATTTCTAAATTTGACGTTTGAATATCTAATGAGGTTTACGAGTTTCTTTCGGTGAAATCCGCGTTTTTTTGTGCGATGTAATTGAGCATTTTATGCATTGTGCTGGCACGGAGTTTATTGTAGATGATGCGTTTATAGAGTACACCATTCAACGACTGTGGTGAAATAGAAACAGGAATTTATGTTCATTCATGCTACACAACTCTCTTGATATGCTCCCAGAGAACAGAAAAACGCATAACGAAGTACATTACTAACGAACGGAAGAATTAAATATTTCTCGGCCTTTTCATGTTGTTTCTGTAGTCCAATCTACAAACGTTCGTATTAAACGAGCATGATGGTACGAAGGCATGGAATTGGGTTTTGCAGCATGTTGTGACACATGTGCCACTCCAGGTCACCTTTAATACATGACATCAGAATCCACACTGAGCTTGATCTATGATTATGTACCTAATCAACAGAGAATAAGAGCTAAGCTCCGGATTCATTATTAATGTGGCTTCAAAGACGAGAAAGCAGCACGATTCGCGAGCAATCGAGCGCCCGTTCTCTCTCTCTATTTCGTTGAACTGCTTGTGCCCTGAAATGCCACTTCAATTTCTTTTTGAATAAATGTGGCGATCTGGAAAGTTGTGAGCGCCAAACAAGGCGCTAACAAGAACGAGAGAGACAGGATGGGTGCTTGTGAACGTCGCGTGGAGGCATTAGTTAGCGCTCGAAATTTCCCGATAGCAATGCGCCATCTGGCAGGATTTCAAGTTTTGTTAAAATGTAGCGATGACACAGATCATGGGTTTTGTCATGTCATTTGCTACCAATTAAACAGTGGCTGCGTAATTTAGGTTACCATGAAAATTGTCGCGGCCATATTTCAAGAAGGAAGGAGGCAGAAACGCACCGTTCATGCCATACGTGATCCTTCATCACTCGTGGAAATCAATTTATTCAAGCTGCAACGTGATTGAAGAATTCTGTTACTTCTCGGCAATCAGAGAGGCTTTTAATTCTCCCGTCTCTTTATGAGATATTGCTGCCATTTTTTTCCAACAGGCTTGCAGTTCTGTTGCACGGACATAGCAACACCCATGTTTTTGATGATTTTTTTTTCATTCCCATTCAAAAACTTTTCCATTCATAGTCATTTCTGAAGCGCATAAGAACTGAATTCCTGTCGTTCGTCACCCGTCGCTACGTTCGTCGAGTACACACTGCAAAAGGCTTGATGACAAAGTCGTTTTCTATGTTCATGTTCCTTGTACCCAACCTCTCGCGCTCTTTGTGCACTTCAAGGAATTCAGAAAGACTACAATACAACCCAACCAGCTGTACACCGTGCCGTCGGGACTGGTATGCATGACGCAAATATGTTGCGAGTGGTCTCGCAGTGTTTTGCCATTGTGCTTCGTTCCCTGTTCCATGAGCTCAAGTTTGGTCGACACGTGGCGTCGTTGCCGCGCCATTGGTGTCGTGTTTCCCGTGTCTTTTCTTATACACAGTGTTTCAACGAAGAAATGCCTCTGTGTAGCCGCTGGTGCCGAGGTCGCGGATTACGTTTTTGCTTCTTTCCTTCCGCAGCTGTGGTGACAATTGGTGGTTAGATTATCGGTTATTTCTTTACTTATTTTAGTTTTCTCGTTTAGCTAGTTTTCTGTATTCTAGCCCAAGAAAGGTGATCCAGATTTTTTTCTCTCGTGGGAATGACCATATGTATCTGCGTACATGGTTGCAACTCCACATTTCCAAGTTGTAAGACTCGGAGTGCCCTGCCAACGGCCCCTATTCTCTTCTGCTCTAGCAGCCATCACCGTCACGTTCTTCCAAACCTTCTCCTCCTACCTACTTCTAAACTATTTTCTCCACTCTCCCTTTTCCCTTCAAGGGACTGAGGTGTGGTCTAGCAAGGAAAGATAGTGTCTTTTTCTTTTTCTTCAACCACACATTCATCCATTCAGGGGAAGCTTGCATGCAGTAACTGGTTTGGAAAGCAGGTAAGGTTCGCGGAAAGTCACCTCACCTACCCTGATTTGTTCCGGGTCTACGCTCTCGAGGTGCGCCAAATGAGGCGACAACACGAAAGTCATACTTCGAATTCTTTAGGGCTGTTGGCTCCCCTCGTCAAAACTCTTTGGACACGCCTGGCTGACTGACGGCCTAGGAAGAGCTGTCGGAAATCGAGGCAGCTTGATTTGTTCGACGTGCCACGAGACGCGCTGAATAATTAGCCGAGAGGTTGGGATTCATCGTCAGGTATGTTTCCCACACTCTGTGGTGCTCTCAAGTCTTCCACTCCCCAGGCCTTAGCCTGCCTAGCGCTGCAAGGCCCTATTCTGCACGTGCGATGCAACGTTATTGCACTGTGCTGTGTTTGTGCGTATTATTGCATTATGACCTACGTTGTGTTTCTCTCTCGCCGTGTGACGAACTGAACGTGCATCCTTTCTATTTCCTGGGTAGAAAAGAAGGCAGTGTTGACTTTCTCTCTCTTTCTCCTTGTTTTTTTTTATCTTTATTCGCTGCGCCGTGCTCCCTGCTAGGCTGCAGAAATTAGGCGCCTTCTTCTAACCACTACCCCCACCATTTGGGAGACGGAGATGAAGACGGCAATTTCTTTGGACTGCCCTTGACTAAATGGAATGCAGTCTGTCCGTTTACAGTGATATGCAAGGCGGCTTTCTAAAGGTTTATTTTTTAACCAAAAAACTCTTGTTCACAGATGCTTTTCTCCCTCATTGTGCCTTACCTTTTCGAATTCCAGCCGAGTGCAACGCGAGCACGCGAGTACAACAAAATGTCACCTCTCCGAATTCCAGCAAAGGCACGCGAGCACAAGATCTCAAAAGGTGAATGGCAACAAAACAAAATGAGCGAGAAAAGCCGTCTGTGAACGAGAGTTTATGGTTGGAAACTAACCTTACAGAAAAGCTGCCTGCAGTTTATTGCAAACTGTCTATTGTTTTCTCCTGCAGAGAATTTTAGGAAGACCACGGCTTAAAATGCGAGCACCGAGACGCTCTGAACCAGCTCTCAGAAGCTCTCATCAAGCTTCCATGATAGTGGTGTAAATAGTGAACATAGACGTTGCTCTTATCAGCCCCGGTTACTCTGCTTGACTTCTACCTAAGACTTGGCTAGCTCCTTCGAACACATCACGAGCAAGCAAAAGGGCACGGAGTTGTAAAGATGAAAATGTGCAACATCACATCGCTTTTATTACGTGACATATTCGTTCTCCGCCGCATTCGCCCGATCGTGTCCACATATAACTTCCCGTTTTATAGCGACGACACACCGTTGATTGCGGGTCACGTCATTGAATGTCATTTAAACAGCGGTTGCATTATTTATTTGCAAATTACTTCTTCATAAAGTATGGTGGAAGTAATTATTATTGGCCACCTGAGGAGCTTTCTGACTTGACTTATTTTTTTATCAAGACTTGAATGTAATGTTAAGTTTTATTTGGTTGACTCTGAGCATTACCTTCGCAACAGAAGTACATCTGTCAGCGACAATCATTCTTAACCTTTCCCAGTGCCAGTAGGTCCGTTCAAGTTACGTGATGAAAACCAGTTTGCTGCAACTATGTCCATATATGACATGTCGCTCAAATGTCGGTCTCTGCATTTTTGATGAATCCAGCCGTCTTTTGTAAAATTGTCTACTGGCAAGTTTTTTAAAATTTTTGTTTTGTTCTTTTTAAAACTGGTGGTCTCAGACAAGCTTATTACGCCTCTTCCACCACTGGATAGCCGTTGTTACGCGCGGCGCCTGGGCCGACGGGGGAGGGCCGCGTTCTTTGTTCATCAAACAAGTCACCGAAGGGCTGCCAGCCTGCTGTCCGCCGTGTACTGTCCATCTTAGCCGGGAAGTGAGGTGGCATTCCGACACCATAAGACGTTCCACGAGACGACCACAATGGTTTCTTGGTGTCACATGGTGCAGTGTGGTGGCCACGCCCCAATCAAAGACCTTGACTTGAGCGAGTGTGAGCGGCACCGTCAGAAATGGTGTGTGTGTCTCGTGATTCAACAGCGCATTCTGGACCCATTCCCTGATTAAGTCAAATCGTACACTTTATAGTGAGCCACCCAACTCATTCGCAAGAGACCTCTCGCCCTGTTTGTACAGAATGTAATAAATACTCTGTTAAGTTTTGCCATCTTACTCCTGAGTGCACATGCGTTTATTTTCTGTCTCTCTACACGCCACCTTTCTTGCCCCTATTTCTCAACCCTCGCTGCTAGGCAGCAAACCGGATGCCAAGATATGGTTAATCCCCCCATCCTTCCTTCTCTCTCTTGCCATTCTTACTGCCTTGACATCTTCATCCCGGGTATCCAATGTCTAAAAGGCCGGTACAAACAGACAAGTTAAAAATAAACAGATGGGGAATATTTTCTGCAGGCATGTTCAGACGCTGCGTATAAGTAGTCATCCTCGAAAATTATCAACTTTAACACCGCGGACAGGTGCTGATATACCCTGAGTAGGTTTCGAGCAGGTAATTATGCCTCGACGCTTTTAATCTTCATTAAACTTCTCCTTTTGATTTCATCCTTCGGGGTTTGTTTGTGTAGTTTTTTCATCTAACGCCTAACCTCCATGTCCTTCCTCATTTATTCCTCCTCCTCACTTCATCTAACGCGCTGCATTCGTGCTGCACTGCTCCATTTCATTTCTTCTTTATGTACGCCCTGTTCGGGCACAATTATAGGCTGCCATCTTGGACTGATAATGACGCCGTTTTCCATCCGTATGAATATTCGAATTGTGCTATGGCGAACTCGCACGCATCAAAACGCTGGGCCATTACATTCAACGTCGTATCACCATAATCATAGCTAAATTACGAACACAAAAAACAGATAAATGCTTCTAAGCCTAAGATGACAGTGTCTATGCTTTACTGTAAACTGTTACATTTATTTTTTTGTCAATTTGTTCAATATGTCATTTCATGCAGCGGCCGCCGAACTCGTTCCGCTGTTCATAGTGGTACTCTCTGTCTCTGAAGCTGGATGAAGATAACTAAGAAGCCTGGTTTACTGGCTACATAAAATGTGGAACTAAGCTATAAATCACGATGAAAAAGAAGACAAATCTGTGAAAGAAAGTTCAGTACTGGCGCATAAATGGCGCGTCGATTGCAGCCGATGAAAAACGTCGGCGGCGGCGGCGGCGCGCCGATCAGTTCGCGTCGGCGGCGGCGGCGCGGCGAAAACTATTGGCGGCGGCGC
>WOVY01011353.1:0-22294 GCA_013436015.1 Rhipicephalus annulatus | reverse complement strand
CACAAAAGCTGTCGCTTTGAAGTTTGTTTTCATCTGATGTCATTAGCACATACTTGTCATAATCAACTGTCACATCTAGTGCGCAAACGTAAACACCGTGGCGTTGTCGCTCACAATATAGATGTCGAGCCCATAAGCGCTGGGAGACCACACTTGCGGACGTCGGGAATTCGGGCACATTCGGACAGGTATTTGGTTACTGTCGCTTTCTGTGCTGTACGAGCCAGCTGTCTCCTCGCAAGCACGTGCTTGGTTCCTGACGCCGAATTTTCGATGGTAGGCCGCAAGTGGATGTTCTTGACGTCCTTTTCTTCGGCACTTTCTTTGAAAGATACGCAGGAACATTTGGGAATATGGTTGGCACCGCGTCAGATTTCAGCACCGGTTTCCCTCGGGGAATCTGAACAGTTTCGCCGTTTATCACATGCGTGTAAAAACGCTCAATAAACTGCTCGTCGAAATGAAGCTCACATAGCGCCGACTTCACGTCCAACGACTTGTCGGCACGGGGTACGGCTCGTTGCCAGGCTTCGAAGAGGGCAGGGTCTTTGGGAACAAGAAAAGAGAAGCACGCTGACCTTGCTCCCTCGATGACACATAGCGCTCGTGCAGCCAGGAGCAAAGCATTGGCGTTGCCTCGCTTTCGTAGTGCTGGAGTTCATCCTAAGGTCGGCACTCACACTGTCATGTCAGCAACTATAACATTTTTTCCATAAGCGAGACATCAACGCGGAAAACTGCACACACCAGACCCAGACCGCTTCCAGAGGCGAACCAGCGAACCAGCGGCGAGTCGACGAGAGAGCGCGGGCGCGCTACTTCGCCCCAATCACTATGCCGACAGGAGCGCCGTGGTGGCCGTCGCGGCGGCGCTTGAAAACGAGGATCTCGCGCGCTCGCGAATATGCGGGCGCTGGCGTCACCTCCCAACAATTCTAGCCACCAAACCGATGGATTTGGACCGGCGGCGGCGTGGGGGTCGTACAGAGTCGGCGGCGGCGGCGTTGTCGGCGCACGCCCGGTTTTTTCATCGGCGGCGGCGTGCGGCCAATTTTCGGCGGCGGCGCGCGGCGTCGGCGGCGCAGAAAAACCGAAACTGAATTCAAAGGCTCTTCCGCACACAGGTTCATGAATTAGTTGAAATTCGGGAATTTAATCCAAATAGCATAAATGACGCTCCACAGATGTGTCGACATCCCGATGAATGCAAAGCGTTTTGTAAATAGTTTTTTATTTCGCTTTCATGAAAAAATAACGCGTATTTCAATCTATGTCCATGTTCTATAGACGGTAAATGTGCAGCACTTTGCTTTTTTTACTTTAAGATGTTGTTTTAAGTTGTTTTGTTGTTGGCAACGTCATACTTCATGAAACCTTTTTTCATTGAACAATGAACAAGCAGACGCCGTCACTCATTTCGCTTTTTCCGGATCTGATCTTACTTTTACATTGTGTACGCTGCACAAAAGAAGAAGCACCTCTGCTTCAAGTTTTCTTATTACGATTGCATGAAACCCGCTTTTTTGAGTATCTGTCATGCTTTGAATGTAACTTTCCTTCAAACGAATCAAAATAGCTACTTTTCGCAATGTGAGAATCTTATGCAGCGGTTAGGATGCGGAAGGAAACAAATCTGCGCATTTATTCAACTAGTTCTCAGCGCGGTGTTCAATGAATGAAGTGTAGGGCTGGCGAGGCGGGTGGTGCAAAGGACACTTGACCCTTCAAGCTCCACCAGCACTTGCTACCCACTCTAGCGACACCAACACGACCTACTCCCTCAGTTGTGATGCAAGTTGAAAGAATGTTTGCATCCCCCCAAGACAAAAACCTGTCGATGGTCATATGTGCAGATGACAGCAAATGCAATATTTGCTCAGATAGACAGCCCATACTGGTCACGAGCTGGGCGTCCGTTGACCACGCCTGCAGAGAACGTTGACTCCCGAACCCTTGGTGTTTGGTCAGGGGAGGGGAACACCCTTGCCAGTGGGCCCCATTAAAATTTCTCTTAAAAAACGTCACAAATAAGAATGCTTGATAAGTATGTATAAAACATTCAACTTTTCAATGCTTTTTTGTAGCGTGGTTCACGTGCTCAATACCCATCAGATGTGTGAGAAATCGAAATAGCAACTGCCACTCTCGACTTGTTCCGGAAAAGACACAGTAGAACAATGCAATTACGAGTGCTGGGAACATTGTTCTTTTGTATATTTGATTTCTAGGCATGATTTGAATTCTTATATAAACAAAAATAAAACCTGCAACATATTAAAAAAAGGCTGCTATTGCAAGATGTGTGTTGCAAGACGTGATTTTTCTAGACTTAAGTCTCTGCAAGGCACATCTGGTGTCACAAACTTGTAAGTGTCCCCCCCTTTTCCCCACGGACATCTCCCGGATTCCCCCCCCCTCTAATAAAAAGGCACCAATGTAGGCTTCCGTGATTGCCTACTGGCGCGCGGCGGGCTAATCCGGTGGCTAGATCCAACAGTGGCGATTTCGACTTGCTTTATGGAGGTGCTGAAGGATCAGAAAAGGCCGATATTTGTAAATTTCTTGAGAGTTCAGTGATAGTTTCTTCATGAATACCGTGGATTATTGGACCTCACTTTGTGTATAATGCTCCAATGAAAAAAAAATGGTTTCATCCTGTGTCACTGCAGAGTCAGAAGCCATCACATGTGCAGGCATCAATAAGCTTCTATATGACATTGCTAAGGTTCAGTACATTTGTACAAATAATTCTCGTTAATTGAACATTTTGAGTATAATCCCTGCTTGGGTTAGTATGTGTGAAACATAAATTTGAGATTTAAAATTATCATTGTGTGTTTCTGCAGCAAAGACACATTGATTAAAACTGATGACTCCGGAGCTACGGCAGAGGTAACATTCGTTCTGTTTTTTTCGGTTACGGTAACGGTAATGCGTTACCTTTTATGTATCTATATAAGGTGGAGCCGTGAAACGTTCCCCTTTTTCTTATTTGAGTAACTAGTGAGGTATTTAGTTACTTTTTATTGTAACGGATACATCACTAAATAGACTTACAGGAGTGATGTCGGCCCACACCTTTATTTGTTGCGGTCTACAGCCTGGCTGTAAACATTAAATGAATATATTCCTTTCATCCAGAAGGGTTGCTCGATCATTGATGATCTCGACCTTTGAGAAATACACAACAGCTTCTTAATGACATGCATATTGTCCCACCGAAGCGTGCACTTCGTTTCGTTAATATTTACAGTCAACGTGAGTGCTGTCGTCACGCCGTATATTTTAGGTAGAAATTTAGCCTACTCAAAATACCCAAAGACGTCGATCCACCGTGCAACGCGTGGCCACGCGATGACGGTTCTGTATGAAAATGGCATCCACAGTGAAACATGTTGCATCTGCTGAAATTTTATCGCAACATTATTATACTGCCACGCTCGCTTGTATTTTTATGTCACAGTCTTGCGCAAAGGCACTGCCGTAGTGGTTCAGTAGCTAAGGTACTCGGCTGCTGACCCGCAGGTCGCGGGATCAAGTCCCACCTGCGGCTGCTTATTTTCGATAGAGGCGAAAATGCTGCAGGCCTATGTGCTGCGATTTGGGTGCATGTTAAAGAAACCCAGGTTGTCAAAATTTCTGGAGTCCTCCACTACGGCATCTCTCATAATCATGTGGTGGTTTTGAAACGTTAAACATCACATATTAATCAGTTGCCTTGCGCAAAGGACGCTTGGCTGTCTGCGAACACTCTAGATTATTTTAGAATTTTCTGATAATCTTGAGACACCTACGATATGGATGCTACGTGTATAAATGGCGACGTACCTTCGCGCAGATCATATTACCAACAAACAATGCTCTGATTACCGCTATCTGTGTAAAGCGCGAATTTCGAGCACTTTGCACTTTCCTATGCACATGTTCACTCAATAAAAAGTGTCGTCTTGAGCAACCCACGTACCATCTTCTTTGACGTCGCAACCACGCGGCAATACCGTAAGTGAAATGAGAACGGTGAAATGATGGATACAAAACAGTGAGATGAGGCGTAAGTGCACGGCCAAGTTTTGTTTAAGATGCGTATACCACAAGCTATTTTCTTCTATAGAACCAATATGATGCGGATTTGTTAAAATACTGTGAAGCTGAATGTCAAGAAAGGAAGAACATGAACTTAGAAAGAGACAGTGGAGACGAAAAGTGATAGGTATCCAGGTAAAGTTTGATCGGTCGTTCCCCGCCAAACGTCCTAAACGTTTTGTCGACTATCTCAGGTGTATTCGAAAAAAAAAGTCGGGCTGATTTACTCCATTGAAATCAGTCTATCGCGAAAATTCTTTCGAGAGAAAAATATTTTGGTGGCCTATATGTCACTGAATTTCAGCTATAGGCTGGGCCCTATATTGAGTCCTAAGATAAAAGCCTATTTACTGAGAGAGTCTATGTATAGGCTCTATTTATTTTGCCGACCTATGGTTTTGAATATTTAAAACCTCTCACTATGGCGTGCCTTGGTGTCGTATTGACGTTCTGGATTGTAAAGCCGAAAATTTTATTTTTCAAATTATAAACTGTTCATATCTCCCCCCCCCCCTTTCCTCCCCGACACTCGTTCTAGGGTTGGTCCTTTGATAAACACCATTCACATATCTTTAAAAAAATGCTTGGATATCAACTATTCATAACTCTCATTTAAATATGTGGAAATGAAATGACGTCACTAAATTACCGATGAGGTAAAATATTAACTCTAAAAGCACAGTAAACGTGCCTAAAAAGCTAATTCAACGCTAAAACAATGTAACCTTAACTAATAATGTCACCACACTTCTAAAACCTCATGCAATGTATATTGCATACCTGCAAGGTGCAGTTATTCAAGCGCTTTTTGCAGTGAAATTTGGCCATTGAGTTAATCTCGTTCATGGCAGTGCTATTTCTAAATTTGACGTTTGAATATCTAATGAGGTTTACGAGTTTCTTTCGGTGAAATCCGCGTTTTTTTTTGTGCGATGTAATTGAGCATTTTATGCATTGTGCTGGCACGAAGTTTATTGTAGATGATGCGTTTATAGAGTACACCGTTCAACGACTGTGGTGAAATAGAAACAGCAATTTATGTTCATTCATGCTACACAACTCTCTTGATATGCTCCCAGAGAACAGAAAAACGCATAACGAAGTACATTACTAACGTGCGGAAGAATTAAATATTCTCGGCCTTTTCATGTTGTTTCTGTAGTCCAATCTACAAATGTTCGTATTAAACGAGCATGACGGTACGAAGGCATGGAATTGGGTTTTGCAGCATGTTGTGACACATGTGCCACTCCAGGTCACCTTTAATACATGACATCGGAATCCACACTGAGCTTGATCTATGATTATGTACCTAATCAACAGAGAATAAGAGCTAAGCTCCGGATTCATTATTAATGTGGCTTCAAAGACGAGAAAGCAGCACGATTCGCGAGCAATTGAGCACCCGTTCTCTCTCTCTATTTCGTTGAACTGCTTGTGCCCTAAGATGCCACTTCAATTTCTTTTGAATTAATGTGGCGATCTGGAAAGTTGTGAGCGCCAAACAAGGCGCTAACAAGAACGAGAGAGACAGGATGGGTGCTTGTGAACGTCGCGTGGAGGCATTAGTTAGCGCTCGAAATTTCCCGATAGCAATGCGCCATCTGGCAGGATTTCAAGTTTTGTTAAAATGTAGCGATGACACAGATCATGGGTTTTGTCATGTCTTTTGCTACCAATTAAACAGTGCTGCGTAATTTAGGTTACCATGAAAATTGTCGCGGCCATATTTCAAGAAGGAAGGAGGCAGAAACGCACCGTTCATGCCATACGTGATCCTTCATCACTCGTGGAAATCAATTTATTCAAGCTGTAACGTGATTGAAGAATTCTGATACTTCTCGGCAATCAGAGAGGCTTTTAATTCTCCCGTCTCTTTATGAGATATTGCTGCCATTTTTTTTGCAACAGGCTTGCAGTTCTGTTGCACGGACATAGCAACACCCATGTTTTTGATGATTTTTTTTTCATTCCCATTCAAAACTTTTCCATTCATAGTCATTTCTGAAGCGCATAAGAACTGAATTCCTGTCGTTCGTCACCCGTCGCTACGTTCGTCCAGTACACACTGCAAAAGGCTTGATGGCAAAGTCGTTTTCTATGTTCATGTTCCTTGTACCCAACCTTTCGCGCTCTTTGTGCACTTCAAGGAATTCAGAAAGACTACAATACAACCCAACCAGCTGTACACCGTGCCGTCGGGACTGGTATGCATGACGCAAATATGTTGCGAGTGGTCTCGCAGTGTTCTGCCATTGTGCTTCGTTCCCTGTTCCGTGAGCTCAAGTTTGGTCGACACGTGGCGTCGTTGCCGCGCCATTGGTGTCGTGTTTCCCGTGTCTTTTCTTATACACAGTGTTCTACGAAGAAATGCCTCTGTGTAGCCGCTGGTGCCGAGGTCGCGGATTACGTTTTTGCTTCTTTCCTTCCGCAGCTGTGGTGACAATTGGTGGTTAGATTATCGGTTATTTCTTTACTTATTTTAGTTTTCTCGTTTAGCTAGCTTTCTGTATTCTAGCCCAAGAAAGGTGATCCAGATTTTTTTTCTCTCGTGGGAATGACCATAGGTATCTGCGTACATGGTTGCAACTCCACATTTCCAAGTTGTAAGACTCGGAGTGCCCTGCCGACAGCCCCTATTCTCTTTCTGCTCTAGCAGCCATGACCGTCACGTTCTTCCATACCTTCTCCTCCTACCTACTTCTAAACTATTTTATCCAATCTCCCTTTTCTCTTCAAGGGACTGAGGCGTGGTCTAGCAAGGAAAGATAGTGTCTTTTTCGTTTCTTCAACCACACATTCATTCATTCAGGGGAAGCTTGCATGCAGTAACTGGTTTGGAAAGCAGGTAAGGTTCGCGGAAAGTCACCTCACCTACCCTGATTTGTTCCGGGTCTACGCTCTCGAGGTGCGCCAAAAGAGGGGACAACACGAAAGTCATACTTCGAATTCTTTAGGTCTGTTGGCTCCCCTCGTCAAAAACTCTTTGGACACGCCTGGCTGACTGACGGCCTAGGAAGAGCTGTCGGAAATCGAGGCAGCTTGATTTGTTCGACGTGCCACGAGACGCACTGAATAATTGGCCGAGAGGTTGGGATTCATCGTCAGGTATGTTTTCCACACTCTGTGGTGCTCTCAAGTCTTCCACTCTCCCAGGACCTAGCCTGCCTAGCGCTGCAGGCCCTATTCTGCACGTGCGATGCAACGTTATTGCACTGTGCTGTGTTGTGCGTATTATTGCATTATGACCTACGTTGTGTTTCTCTCTCGCCGTGTGACGAATTGAACGTGCATCCTTTCTATTTCCTGGGTAGAAAAGAAGGCAGTGTTTGACTTTCTCTCTCTTTCTCCTTCTCGTTTTTTTTATCTTTATTCGCTGCGCCGTGCTCTCTGCTGGGCTGCAGAAATTAGGCGCCTTCTTCTAACCACTACCCCCACCATTTGGGGGACGGAGATGAAGACGGCAATTTCTTTGGACTGCCCTTGACTAAATGGACATGCAGTCTGTCCGTTTACAGTGATATGAAAGGCGGCTTTCCTAAAGGTTTATTTTTTAACCAAAAACTCTTGTTCACAGATTGCTTTTCTCCCTCATTGTGCCTTTACCTTTTCGAATTCCAGCGAGTGCACGCGAGTACAACAAAATGTCACCTCTCCGAATTCCAGCAAAGGCACGCGAGCACAAGATCTCAAAAAGGTGAATGGCAAAAACAAAATGAGCGAGAAAAGCCGTCTGTGAACGAGAGTTTATGGTTGGAAAACTAACCTTACAGAAAAGCTGCCTTGCAGTTTATTGCAAACTGTCTATTGTTTTCTCCTGCAGAGAATTTTAGGAAGACCACGGCTTAAAATGCGAGCACCGAGACGCTCTGAACCAGCTCTCAGAAGCTCTCATCAAGCTTCCATGATGCTACCTTTAGTGTGTAAATAGTGAACATAAACGTTGCTCTTATCAGCCCCGGCTACTCTGCTTGACTTCTACCTAAGACTTGGCTAGCTCCTTCGAACACATCACGAGCAAGCAAAAGGGCACGGAGTTGTAAAGATGAAAATGTGCAACATCACATCGCTTTTATTACGTGACATATTCGTTCTCCGCCGCATTCGCCCGATCGTGTCCACATATAACTTTCCCGTTTTATAGCGACGACACACCGTTGATTGCGGTCACGTCATTGAATGTCATTTAAACAGCGGTTGCATTATTTATTTGCAAATTACTTCTTCATAAAGTATGGTGAAGTAATTTATTATTTGGCCACCTGAGGAGCTTTCCAACTTGACTTATTTTTTTATCAAGACTTGAATATAATGTTAAGTTTTATTTGGTTGACTCTGAGCATTACCTTCGCAACAGAAGTACATCTGTCAGCGACAATCATTCTTAACCTTTCCCAGTGCCAGTAGGTCCGTTCAAGTTACGTGATGAAAACCAGTTTTGCTGAACTATGTCATATATGACATGTCGCTCAAATGTCGGTCTCTGCATTTTTGATGAATCCAGCCATCTTTTGTAAATTGTCTACTGGCAAGTTTTTTAAAATTTTGTTTTGTTCTTTTTAAAACTGGTGGTCTCAAACAAGCTTATTACGCCTCTTCTCACCACCGGATAGCCGTTGTTACGCGCGGCGCCTGGGCCGACGGGGGAGGGCCGCGTTCTTTGTTCATCAAACAAGTCACCGAAGGGCTGCCAGCCTGCTGTCCGCCGTGTACTGTCCATCTTAGGCGGGAAGTGAGGTGGCATTCCGACACCATAAGACGTTCCACGAGACGACCACAATGGTTTTTTGGTGTAACAGGTGCAGTGTGGTGGCCACGCCCCAATCAAAGACCTTAACTTGAGCGAGTGTGAGCGGCACCGTCAGAAATGGTGTGTGTGTCTCGTGATTCAACAGCGCATTCTGGACCCATTCCCTGATTAAGTCAAAACGTACACTTTATAGTGAGCCACCCAGCTCATTCGCAAGAGACCTCTCGCCCTGTCTGTACAGAATGTAATAAATACTCTGTTAAATTTGCCATCTTACTCCTGAGTGCACATGCGTTTTATTTTCTGTCTCTCTACACGCCCTTTCTTGCCCCTATTTCTCAACCCTCGGTGCTAGGCAGCAAACCGGATGCCAAGATATGGTTAATCCCCCAGCCTTCCTTTCTCTCTCTTGCCATCTTACTGCCTTGGCATCTTCATCCCGGGTAAAGGCCGGTACAAACAGACAAGTTAAAAAATAAAACAGATGGTGAATATTTTCTGCAGCATGTTCAGACGCTGCGTATAAGTAGTCATCCTCGAAAATTATCAACTTTAACACCGCGGACAGGTGCTGATATACCCTGAGTAGGTTCGAGCATGTATTATGCCTCGACGCTTTTAATCTTCATTAAACTTCTCCCTTTTGATTTCATCCTTCGGGGTTTTGTGTAGTTCTTCATCTAACGCCTAACCTCCATGTCCTTCCTCATTTATTCCTCCTCCTCCCTTCATCTAACGCGCTGCATTCGTGCTGCACTGCTACCACTTCATTTCTTCTTTATGTACGCCCTGTTTCGGGCACAATTATAGGCTGCCATCTTGGACTGATAATGATGCCGTTTTCCATCCGTATGAATATTCGAATTGTGCTATGGCGAACTCGCACGCATCAAAACGCTGGGCCATTACATTCAACGTCGTATCACCATAATCATAGCTAATTACGACACAAAAAACAGATAAATTTCTTCTAAGCCTAAGATGGCAGTGTCTATGCTTTACTGTAACTGTTACATTTTTTTTTTGTCAATCTGTTCAATATGTCATTTCATGCAGCGGCCGCCGAACTCGTTCCGCTGTTCATAGTGGTACTGTCTGTCTCTGAAGCTGGATGAAGATAACTAAGAAGCCTGGTTTTTACTGGCTACATAAAATGTGAAACGAAGCTATAAATCACGATGAAAAAGAAGACAAATCTGTGAAAAGTCAGTACTGGCGCATACATGGCGCGTCGATTGCGCCGATGAAAAACGTCGGCGGCGGCGGCGGCGGCGCGCCGATCAGTTCGCGTCGGCGGCGGCGGCGCAGCGAAAACTATCGGCGGCGGCGCGCCGACCAGTCGGCGCACACCTCTAGTGATGCATAACGCAGGGGCGGTAGATCCGGTGTGGGTGTTTGAAGCCGGAACGTGCCGGCGTTGATTTTTTTCACCCCCTCCTCATGATTACTTGAACTTGTGAGTCTCTGGGACCTGAAAATGGCTGAAATGTAGCTGCCAAACACTTGGACTTCTCGTGCACCACCGTGAGCTGGCTTCTACTGCTGAAAGTGAATTGAACGGACTCTTTATATCATAATTAAAATTTATTGTAATTGAAATGACAACTCCCATCGCGTACGATGGGCCTTTTCCTAGGCCGAACAGCACCTCTAGTGAGGATCGCAGAAATCAAAACTGTTGGCTCTTGAACATATTTTCATACAATAATGCCTAGAGGGAAATCTGGCGCTAGTGTCTACGCAGGCTCTTTCAGCCATGGTGTACAAAATGGGGCAGAGTGCCGTCTTCACAGCAACCAATAGGACAGTGGTGATCGCTTCTGTGATCAGACCACCAGTAGGACGCCATCATCAAACGGTGTGTCTAGTCTAGCGCGTGTAATTCAAATTTGAGTTTCCGACCTTCATACAGATTTTAAATAAGATAGTCACATAGCATGATCGAAATTATAAGTATCTGCAAGGTTGTAATACATTCAACACATATGGATGCATTAAATAGATAAATAAGACTGCTTCTGTGTAGTCAAGCTCAAACAACCTTTATCGCAGAACAGGGACCGAGATTGTCTGCTAGTTTACTGTATCAACTACACAAAGAATAAAAAAGCACATCGCCATTCATTTGACCTATATGTACTCCTGCCTAGCTATCGCACTAACTTGAAGTCATATGACGAAACAATTGAGGAGGCCCTGAAGGCTAACGTTATCAGCAGGTGAGTTCCATGGCCACCACTTACCTGGATGAGCCAGAAAAAATAAGAAGTCGCGCTGTTATTAAAAATAATGCTCAAGGTATTCCGATCTACTTTATACATTTTTCTAATCATTGTTATACATTTTACAACCTGTGCAGCAACTACAAGTACCAATCTCTGAGGCTTTGTATCTCAACTGCTTATAAATTACTTCAGAGGGTGCCAACAGGTGGCTACACAGGAGGACGATGTGCTCTGATTGCACTGGCTGTCACCGCAAAAAGAGCCACGTCTGCGATGCCAGACGGCACACTGCCCCATTGCAGTACACCACACTTCAGTGGCACTTGTACTTCCATGGGTACCGTAATTACCCGAATCTAACGCACACCTTTTTTCCGGTTAGGCGAGTTCATAAATCACATGCGCGTTAGAATCGAGTACGAAAAAAATGAATACGGTCATTCCATTGCCATCGGCATTTTCAAAGTGGCCGCCCCCTACGTGCGTCGGCATGGCGCGGCGGCCATTTCTGCTTATGTGTTTCCCATGTGCGGCACTTCGTACTTGTACTGAAGAGTTTGTCATCTTGTAGTGCATTAGCATCGACGGCATGGAAGCGCCGACTCTGAAAACTCGAGTGCACCACGATGCCGCTTTTAAAAGATAAGTCATCGCTTATGCAGAAACGGACGGAAATCAGGCCGCATCACGGTCGTTCGGAGTTCCCGAAACGTGCGTTCGGGACTGGCGGAAACAAAAGCAGAAGATTGTCAACAGCAAAGCTTCACGCAAAGGCTTCAGTGGACCACAGCAGGGTCGGTTTCCGCAAATTGAAGAACTGCTCGGCGAGTATGTGCTTGAGCAATGAGCGGCCCGTGACGACAGAACTGCTCCAAGTGCGGGCTATGCAGTTAGCCTTAGAAAAAGGGCTAATGCGGAGCCAGTTGAAAGCGAGTAGGTGCTGGCTAACTAACTTTATGAAGAGGAAAGGCTTTTCCCTCCGAAAGCGAATGGGCATATGCGAAAAGTTTCTGGAGGAGTATAATGAAAATCTTCACAGTTTTCAGAGGTTCATGCTTGCGGCACAACAACAGCTACCTAAACTTGCGGCACAACAACAGCTACCTGCTTGGGCAAATGGGGAATGCAGATCAGACGCCTCTTTACTTCGACATGCCTGGCACCACAACCTTCGAGAAGAAGGGGGCGAAGCAAGTTCGCGTGCTAACATCGATCCACGGTAAAACTACAGTGACAGCAATGCTCTGTTACACGTCAGATGGGCACAAGCTTCTGCCGTACCTCATATTTAAATGGAGGACGCTCCCGAAAGGAGTAGTTTTTTCGAGTGGTGTGATCGTGCGGGCCAACGAGAAAAATGGGTGCGCGTTGCAATCCATGTCTAATTTTTCTTTATTTTTTTCGTGATGGAAACCGGGTGCGCGTTACAATCGAGAGCGCGGTAGAATTGAGTGAATACGGTAATATGGAAGTACAGGCTTCGGATCTGCTTAGTATGGATCGCGTTCTTGAGATTCCCGACGCTTGTTTGCAGAGTGTAAAACAATGTTATATTTAGATTAAACTTGCTTTATTCTTTTGTTCATAAATTTTATTGCGCAAAATGTTTTGTGGCTATGCAGTACAAGTGAATTGTGGACAGATATAACCACCAGAATATGCATGGGAAGAATGTTTAACTTCCAATTATGCTCCCCCCTATTCACAAATAAACTTCAATAAACTTCAAAATTTGGTATGTTTTCAAGATCATTGTTTATTTGTCGCTGGGCGCTTTCCCCGCCACACATTTTGTGTTCCCGCATGATGTGGCGCCAGTGCACACTGCAAAAGTTATTACAAACGAGCACTGTGAACATGAGAAATAGCAGCGCTCTTCTGGCAAGCATGACATTTGTGAAATTGTGTGGCAATATACATAAAAGAAGCTATGTTGCATCATCATGTTTGCACGGCAACTGTGGAAAACCCAAGTTTTGCCAAGAGTGGCAGAATCTTCGAGTGCATCGTTACTTTGTGCCAGCACTGTACTTCTTATTACCTTCCTGAATGGCCGCAGTGCTTTTGTTTTTCAAAGGGGGATGGACAAAATACTAATTTATATAACATCAAGCAGCACTATTCTAGATTACTGATAAAACTTCCTCAAACTAATCAATCTATCGTGGAACGTCTACCAAATAATAGTTCGGGTGTTTGTGTTTCTTACCTGTTCGTTATAAGACTACGAGAATGCAGGAAAAAGAAAAAAAACACGATAACTAAGTGACACGCAATGCAAAAGTAACACACCATTTCAACTGAAAGTATCCAAATTTTAGTTGCCGTCATCAGAGAGTTTCCTAAACTCAACTAAAAGGAACTCTGGTGCTGCGATCGTTCAGCGAGCATGGGAATGATGCGTAGTACACGGATTTGCTTAGTCTTCGTACTTGGAGGGGATGAATCCCACTTGTGAATTCGTTTGTTACTGTATTTTGGTTTTGTTTTGAAGGCAAGAACGAACCCTTTGAACTTCATGGCCGGATTTGAAATGGTGAGCCTAAAAAGTAAGGTAGTTAAGCATCATTGATAAACATTTCCCGATTTCTGTTTAATGAGGAAAAAACTTCAAGCCACACGAACGCACACGAAGCCAGAAAAACAAAAATTAAACAAATTGGTGTACTACCCATCATTTCCATGCTTGCTGAAGCGCCGTGCACTGCAGCTCCCATGGACACTAGGGCCAGAGTTCTGTCTATTGTATTATTAGGAAACTCTATGGCCATCATAATAGGATCATTAGGGATGCTGAAAATCGGCTAGAAGATGACACACGGGCACTGTGGTGACGAGATGCGCGCAAAGCAAAGCTACCCTCTTCGCACATGCACGCTTATGTGACATCTCACCCAACAGCACTAGTAGTACTGAAAGCCGCATGCTGCTGCGTTCACTCAGAAAAAGATTGTTCCTGAACGTCCCGAATCCCAAACGCTAGAAAGGTATGTCGGATGTACCCAAAATCGGGAGCCTAAAAATACGCCGGACGCGTATACTCGTAAGCAGAAGTAAAGATAAGTCAGACGTCGCGCTTTTTCGGAGCTTGCAACTGGGTGTCTCCGAATTCGACCAGCCCGTCCGTTCTTTGTTCACACGATTGACCTAAAGATATGTCAGACGTTGCACTTTCTCGCCGACTCAAGCGCAATTTACGCCTAATTTTAAAAAAAAGTGGGCTCACGTGTGCTTGTACTTTTTGAAAGTTGGTTGCAGTTGCGGTTTCAAAGAGCATAGAGTGAGGCGGTTTTTATGCTAACTCAACTGGCTACATGGACACAGAAAACCACGTTCACATCAGTACCGCCCCAACACTTTTTTGCGAAGCCCTTGGTGCTGCTATCGTAGGTTGCAACTATAAGCGTGGACCCTCCATCATCATCATCATCAGCCTGTCTACGTCCACTGCAGGACAAAGGCCTCTCCCATGTTTCCGCCAGTTAACCCGGTCCTGTGCTTGCTGTTGCCAATTTATACCCGCAAACTTCTTAATCTCATCTGCCCACCTAACCTTCTGTCTCCCCCTACCCCGCTTCCCTTCTCTGGGAATCCAGTTGGTGACCCTTAATGACCAGCGGTTATCCTGTCTACGTGCTACATGCCCGGCCCATGTCCATTTCCTCTTCTTTATTGCAGCTATGATATCCTTAACTCCCGTTTGTCCCCTAATCCACTCTGCTCTCTTCTTGTCTCTTAAGGTTACACCTACCATTTTTCTTTCCATTGCTCGCTGCGTCGTCCTCAATTTAAGTTGAACCCTCTTTGTGAGTCTCCAGGTTTCTGCTCCGTAGCTAAGTACCGGCAAGATACCGCTGTTATATACCTTACTCTTGAGGGACAGTGGCAATCTACTTGTCATAATTTGAGAGTGCCTGCCGAATGTGCTCCACCCCATTCTTATTCTTCTAGTTACTTCAATCTCATGGTTAGGCTCTGCGGTTATTACCTGCCCTAAGTAGACATAGTCTTTTACAACTTCAAGTGCACTATTACCTATCGCAAAGCGCTGCTCCTTTCCGAGGTTGTTGTACATTACTTCGTTTTCTGCAGATTAATTTTAAGACCCACCTTTCTGCTCTCTTTGTCTAACTCCATAATCATGAGTTGCAATTCGTCCCTGAGTTACTCAGCAATGCAATGTCATCGGCGAAGCGCAGGTTACTGAGGTACTCTCCATTAACCTCTTATCCCTAACTGTTCCCATTCTAGGCTTCTGAAAACGTCCTGTAAGTACGCAGTGAATAGCATTGGGGAGATTGTGTCCCCCTGCCTTACACCTTTCTTATTGGTATTCTGTTGCTTTTTTTTATGAAGCACTATGGTAGCAGTTGATTCCCTGTAGATTTCTTCCAGAATGTTTATATATATTTCATCTACGCCCTGATTCCGCAGTGTCTGCATGACGGCTGATATTTATACTGAATCAAACGCCTTCTCGTAATCTATGAAGGCTATGTATAGTGGTTGGTTATACTCTGATCATTTCTCTATTACCTGATTGATAGTATGAATGTGGTCAATTGTTGAGTAGCCTGTTCTAAATCCTGCTTGTTCCTTTGGTTGATTTAATTCTAATGTTTTCTTTACTCTGCTAGCAATTACCTTTGTAAATAGCATGTATACTACAGAGAGCAAGCTGATCGGCCTGTAATTCTTCAAGTCCTTGTCATCTCCTTTCTTATGTATTAAGATGATGTTAGCGTTCTTCCAAGACTCTGGTACTTTTCCCGTCAGGAGACACCTCGTAAATAGAGTGGCTAGTTTTTCTAACACAATCTGTCCTCCCTCTTTCAGCAGATCTGATGTTACTTGATCCTCACCAGCAGCTTTGCCTCTGTGCATGCTCTCCAAAGCTTTTCTGACTTCTTCTATCATTACCGGTGGGGTGTCGTCTGGGTTACTGCTAGTTCTTATAGTATTAAGGTTGTGGTTGTCTCGGCTACTGTACAGATCTCTGTAAAACTCCTCCGCTATTTTAACTATCCTATCCATATTGGTAGTTAATTTGCCTTCTTTGTCCCTTAGTGCATACATCCGCCTTTTGCCTATCCCAAGTTTCCTCTTCACTGCTTTGACGCTTCCTCCGTTTTTCAGAGCGTGCTCAATTCTCTCCATGTTATACCTTCTTACATCGCATACTTTACGTCTATTAATCAGCTTCGAAAGCTCTGCCAGTTTCTATTTTGTCTGTTGTACTTGACACTTTCATGATTGACGCTTCTTAATTAGGTTCTTCGTTTCCTGGGAAAGCTTGCCAGTGTCCTGTCTAGCTACCCTGCCTCCAACTTCCACTGCACACTCCGTGATGATACTCGTCAGATTATCATTCATTGTATCTACGCTAAGGTTGGTTTCCTCGCTAAGAGCAGAGTACCTGTTCTGCAGTGACACTCTGAATTCCTGTACTTTCCCTCTCAACCCTCCCCCCCCCCCCTCCAAAAAAAAAATTGCACTGCCGAGGCAAACTTCCGTCCAATCCTTTCAAAAAATCTACTAGGAGAAGACGCTCTCAAGGATTGTGGCATCTAGCACAAACTTGTGATGCAGATGGTGGTTCGTCATTTGCACGAAATTGAAGGCGTATTTCGCAGGTGTTATGGAGGTGACATGATATGCACTTTAAAATCAATGATAGTAAGGGCCAGACAAATCTATCTGACAAGTTATCACGCCTTCAGTTTTTGTCAGTAGTCTTTTAAAGAGGCATTCACACCGGCGGACTGACAGAAGTCTACGACTGGCACCACCGACCGTGACGCCATTCGTCAACCACGTGATGCTCAAAGTTTTCCACTGTCATTGGCATTGCTCACCCGGCTCGTTCCTTGTCTGTCTTGCAAACTGGCACACGGTAAACCGCGACGCACCCTGCCACTGATGCATCCCACTACATCACGACAGCTGATGTATCTTTAGGCTCGCTATTCTGGCTGCATCTCTGACGTAACATACCTTCTGCTTTTGAGATTCACCTACACTGGACTTCCAAGTTCACGTTTGTTGGCCGTACCTTTAGACACGGCGATTATTTTTTACTGCATTTGAAAACAAACATTCTTGTTTGCCCTTGAAAGTACACATTATCTATTTATGGAAGTAATAGTACATTATTAGTGAGAAACACTTCATGTTTTATTTACTGCGATGCCAGGTGCATCTGTCCAAGTGATTTTCTTGTGAAGTCGAGTTGGAGGAGAGTGACGGTGCATTTACTTAGCTTCGCTGTCTGTATTCACATCGATTCAAATGAGTTTTGGCAAAACGTGTTACGAAAAAAAATGTGTATGCCATGTAATATTCTGCACTGGCATGGGACGCTATATCTATGCACAGCAGTGAGTGGGCGACGCATCGCTTGAACTGTCAACTACGACCCCTAAAGCTCTGAAGTGGCAGCGAATCTTGGGCATAGTGGTCTTCAGCTTCTTTGAACAACAAAGATGCTGCTTCAGTGCTTTGCACCACAGCCCACTACGCAGGCTATGCTGGCTAGAGGATAAGTGTGAGCTCGTACTACCGATGGCTAGCACGAGCTTGAAGGACCCCCGTCTCCTAATTTCGAAGCTCTAGATGCTTGTGTTGTTTGATAGTCCCACATGCGAGGCAATCTCTGACCGATTATTAGTGGCGATTTGCCTCTCTGACAGATTGTAAGTGGCAAGCCTCCTGTATTTTTTTCTGTTGTGTGGACTTCTGTTGCATCACATGTCACATAAAGCATACCTGCCAACTCTTCCGATTTTCCTGTGCAATGTACGAATTTCGACCGCTTTCTATGATTTTATGAATCGTGCCTTCAAATTTCACGAAAAAAATTTCATTTCTGGTAAAAAAATTAAATTAGTTAAATAGCATGGTCTTTGCAATCGGCCGATTGGCTACAGTGCATTGCCGTAGCTAGTCTCCGAAGCCACAAAAATGGCACTACCAAGAGAGAACAATATGTATTAGTGTTATCATCACACCTGCTAAGTCTCCCGCGTTTGTCCGGGAAACTCCTGGACTTCGACCGTTTCTTCCCGTTGTATGGTTGCCATGAAAAATATCCCGAAATCGAAATTTTGTGTGCAAGATCTGGCCCCGATTGACAAAAATGCGATCAGTCCGTTTTCGGGCTTTTTCCGAGCCCACCACATTTTATTATAATGTATTTGAGAGGCATCATCTAACGCACAGTAGGTCTCAGTGATGCGAAACCGCAAGCAGATGCAATTTGTGGAAATTTTTCAGCCAAATTCTTGTGTCTATTGGGCCAAAATTTTGAATGTTCTGAACACTTTTCCTAATTGCAGCGTGTGATATGAACCTCAGTACGGCTTGCGTGAAGCTTCAGAAGTACATGTGCTACCAGTGCACGCACTGTCCTTCTAGAGCGCGCATGGTTTGTCACTGCTACTACCGCTGTTAACCAAACCGCAAATGTTCCACACGATCATGTATGGCGATGTTACTGAGGAGAACTTCGAAAGTGTGCGTGCGGCCAACGCTCAACCAGTCAAAGCAGGCTGCTTTCCCCCAAATTCTGTGGATAAAACTGCGGGTAGTTGCGATCATAGATAGCCTGAAACGATAGTATGAAACGATCAAAGGAAGGTTCTGCTCCAAAAATAAAATTTGGCTGCTCCAAAAACTGTTTACATTTTAGTTTTAGCGGTCTCACCCCTGTTTTAGGTGAGCAACGTTAGCCATAGGTTGGAAGACTGAAGGTTTAATTCCTGCGGCAGGTTCTGTCGTAAAGTGAAGTGCGCTTCCATTCTCTTTAAAGGGACACTAAAGAACAAAACGATTTTTTGCGTACTAGTACGTAATTTCACAATCCCAAAATACCTCTTACCAACGACTTGATGCTTGAGAAGTGGAGAAAACATGCAAGAAAAAATTCAGTTGGAGATTCCACGGAACATTCTTGCGCCAAACACAGTGACGTAGAAATATTGAAGGCATTCTGCTGGGTCCAACATAGCTCTACTCAATAAAAAGTAAGTACATTGTCTTCTTTGGGTGTGTCCCTAGACCTAGCATAGGAAGGTTTGGAAAATTTCATCGAACTAATCTTGTGAAAATACAAAAACGACATTTTGAAATTTGTACATGAGCCCAAATGCGAAGAGTGCAACAGCTGCACCAATTCTGCCGATTTGATAAATTCATTTGTGCGCCAAGCTGTGCCAACATTATGAAATTTGTTGAAATTGCACGGCACTGCTCCAAAATGCCCGCCCAGCCTCAAAATTTCCTCAATCGCCCTGATTTGAGCGGAAATGAAGGCCATTTTGGCCACCTGTAGTATGCGTCATCAATCTCTGCGGGGAGACCCTAACTCTAACGTGCAGTGTAAGATAGCTGCTCATTACGCCTAGACACTCTCGAAACGCGATCGACTAGATGAAGTAACAATGCCACGCGCCATTGGACCTCTGACCCCAGCAGATATTTGGAGGGGAGGGGGGTTTGTGATTAGAAAAAAATGGAGGGGAGGGGGTTTGTGATTAGAAAATTTCTTGGTCTTGTTCTAACCCATGCAGAAACACCGTTTAAGCAACCTTTGCTACAGTACATGAGTGACATGCGGAAAAGCATTATAAGATTTGGCAGGGGCTTATAGTAGTAGTCTTTAGAGACAGCACAGTTTGTTCAATGACTGATGTGTGTATACACCACATACTTGTGAGTTCTAATATGCTCGATGATGTCTAAAAAGCTATTGGCAAAATGATTTGGAGTACAATATGACATCTCTGCAGCCGTAAAAAGTCAGTTTCTCTTTCTTTTCTTGTTTTACGAATCTCATGGTCACCATCTTGGGGATCCACATTTGAATCCTCAGATTGTCAAGCTATTTGACAGGCGTGGCGACTTCTAATTGGACCTCATCATTGTGGACCTCATCACAACTAATGGGCTTCATGAATTTAAAAGTCTTGCTTTTCGGATTGTGCTTGGCCCCGCAACATTTCAGAGACTAATGGATACCATTCTTTCAGGCCTTAAGTGGCAGACATGTTTGGTCTATCTGTCGACGTCATTGTTTTTTCAAAAACATTTGAGGAACACCTGAGAAGGCTGTTATCGGTATTCAGGGCAATAAGGTCTGCCGGCCTACACTGAAACCCGAGAAGTGCCATTTGGGTTTCAGGGAGCTCCAAATTTTAGGCCATATGGTGAGTCATGAAGATTTTTGACCTGATCCTGATAAGATTACCGCCATCAGGAAATTTCCGGTGCCAACAGATAAGAAAGCAGTCGGGCGTTTCATTGGCCTATGCGCATACTACCGAAGATTGATTGCCAATTTCTCACACATAGCCTCGCCGTTAACACAACTCACAAGAGAAGACGTTTCGTTCACATGGGGCGACGATCAACAAGCGGCATTTGATGATCTCCGACAACGCCTTCAGACACTGCCTGTGCTTGCTCACTTTGATGAGAATGCTCCTACCATGGTTCACACAGATGCCAGCAACGTGGGTTAAGGCACTGTACTCGTCCAGTGGCAAAACTCATCCGAGTACAACAACTCCACAACGGAAAAAGAGTGTCTTGCTGTCGTATGGGCGGCTATGAAATTTCGTCCGTACCTCAATGGTCGTTCCTTTCACGTAGTCGGCGACCATCATTCCCTCTGCTGGCTAACTAACTTGAAAGACCCGTCAGGTCGGCTCGCATGGTGGAGCTTACGTCTTCAAGAATTTATTACGGTCGTGTGTAAGTTCGGACGGCAGCACGCCGACGCCGATTGCTTATCAAGGTCACCGATAAAGCGCGACATTGACACAGAAAATGACAACATGGCATTTGTAAAAGTCGTCAACACCACTACGATTTCGTGCAAGCAGAAGGAAGACAGCGAGTTGCTTCCCCTTATTGAGTTTTTGAATGGCCGGACAACAACCGTCCCAGAAGATTTGCGAGGAGCCTGCCGTCATTCTGCTTACGTAGTGGTGTTCTCTATAAGAACTTTTCTCCCAGAGGAAGCACCCACCTACTTGTCGTTCCGACGTCAATACGTGAGGAGATACTTAGTGTTGCCACTATGAGCCAACGTCCGGTCATCTCGGATACACACGCACATCGGCCAGAATCCAACAGAAATACTACTGGCCAAAACTTCCAGCTATTGTGAAACATTACATGCGCACGTACCTCGATTGCCAATGACGAAAATCACCACCGTTAAAACCGGCTGGACTATTACAACTAATACAAGTACCCACGGTACTTTTTGCCCAAACCGTAATGGATCTTCTAGAACCATATCTGACTCTCATGCTGGCAACAAGTTGGTAATAGTCGCTACTGATTATCTCATGCGCTACGCGGAAACAAAGGTTTTTTCAAGTGGCACTGCCGTTGAAACTGCACGATTCTTCATACAAACTATCGTCCTGAGGCACAGTGTTCCGGCAATCATAATAACTGATCGAGGTACCGCTTTCACTGCCGCACTTCTGAAGACAGTGCTTGAGCTCAGTGGAACAGCCCATCGGAAAACCACTTCTTATCGTCCACAAACGAATGGCTTAACAAAATGCCTCAACAACACTATTGCCGACATGTTGAGTATGTACATTGACATAGATCACAAGAACTGGGACGACATTCTACTGTACATCACGTTCGCCTATAATACAGCGCACCAAGAAACTACACGAAGAATGCCGTTCAGTCTCGTTCACGGCCGTGAAGTGACGACAATGCTTGACTCCATGTTACTGCATGAATGCAATGACATCGATTTGGATGCTCCATCTTTTACCCGACTTGCAGAAGAAGCGAGGCAGCTTGTACGCGTCCGAAGCACCCAGCGGCGAAATTGCGACGCCCAACGTTATAATCTGCGACACCGACATGTCGTCTACTGGCCCGGCGAGGAAGTCTGGATATGGAGTCCTATCCGCCGCCGGGGACTGTCTGAAAAATTGCTGAAGAGGTGTTTTGGCCCCTACACAGTTTTACAATGCCTGAGGGACGTTAATTACGTGGTCATTCCTGACAACCCCTCAACAACTCGCCAGAAAAAAACAGAAACTGTGCACGTTGTGCGAATAAAGCCCTATTCTTCGGACTCATCTACTGCTTTGTAGAAGAGCATCGGGACACTGCTCTCTGGAGGGGGGCAAATGCCACATTGAATATGAAGAAGCAGTGCTCATGTAGTGTTTTTCCAGCAGACGAAAGGGTCATGGAGTTT
>WOVY01011352.1:0-31503 GCA_013436015.1 Rhipicephalus annulatus | reverse complement strand
CCTGCCATCGCTACTGTTGGCTGCCGTATATTTTGAAATGAGGATAAATGATGTCGATAGGCTGCTGATAAGTACGAGTCAGCTAGAACAAAACTATACAAAAGAATGATGATGCAGCACCGTTTAAGGAAAGGTACATGGTAAGAGGACATTGCTTTATTTTTTAGGTGTAGTGTTACGCAAAGATAGTATTCGATCATTTTAGAATCGAAGTTTGCACTAACAAGTGCGCCCCTACAGGGAAATGATGGCGATGGCCGTGTGATGCATAGAGGTGTGCGCCGAGGCGATTTTGACCGGCGGCGGCGTGGGGTCGTACAGAGTCGGCGGCGGCGGCGTTGTCGGCGCACGCCGGTTTTTAATCGGCGGCGGCGTGCGGCCAATTTTCGTCGGCGGCGGCGGCGTCGGCGGCGCAGAAACTGAAACTGAAAATTCAAAAGGCTCTTCCGCCACAGGTTACTGAATTAGTTGAAATTCGGGAATTTTACTCCAAATAACATAAATGACACTACACAGATGTGTCGACATCCCTATGAATGCAAAGCGTTTTGTAAAATAGTTTTATTTCGCTTTCGTGAAAAAATAACGCGTATTTCAATCTATGTCCATGTTCTACGGTAAATGTGCAGCACTTTGCTTTTTTTTACTTTAAGATGTTGTTTTAGGTTGTTGTTGTTGTTGTTGGCAACGTCATACTTCATGAAACCTTTTTTCATTGAACAATGAGCAAGCAGTGACGCACGTCACTCATTTCGCTTTTTCCGGATCTGATCTTACTTTTACATTGTACGCTACACAAAAGAAGAAGCACCTCTGTTTCGAGTTTTCTTATTACGATTGCATGAAACCACTTTTTTGAGTATCTGTCATGCTTTGAATGTAACTTTCTTTCAAACGAATCAAAATACCTACTTTTCGCAATGTGAGAATCTTTTATGCAGCGGTGTAGGATGCGGAAGGAAACAAATCTGCGCATTTATTCAACTAGTTCTCAGCGCGGTGTTCAATGAATGAAGTGTAGACATGGGCGAGGCGGGTGGTGCAAAAAGGACACTTGAACCCTTCAAGCTCCACCAGCACTTGCTACCCACTCTAGCGACACCAACACGACCTACTCCCTCAGTCGTGATGCAAGTTGAAAGAAGGGTTTGCATCCCCCCAAGACAAAAACCTGTCGATGGTCATATGTGCAGATGAGAGCAAATGCAATATTTGCTCAGATAGACAGCCCATACTGGTCACGAGCTGGGCGTCCGTTGACCACGCCTGCAGAGAACGTTGACTCCCCGAACCCTTGGTGTTTGGTCAGGGGAGGGGAACACCCCTTGCAAGTGGGCCCCATTAAAATTTCTCTTAAAAACGTCACAAATAAGAATGCTTGATAAGTATGTATAAAACATTCAACTTTTCAATGCTTTTTTGTAGCGTGTTCACGTGCTCAATACCCATCAGATGTGTGAGAAATCGAAATAGCAACTGCCACTCTCGACTTGTTCCGGAAAAGACACACTAGAACAATGCAATTACGAGTGCTGGGAACATTTGTTCTTTTGTATATTTGATTTCTAGGCATGATTTGAATTCTTATATAAACAAAAATAAAACCTGCAACATATTAAAAAAAGGCTGCTATTGCAAGATGTGTGTTGCAAGACGTGATTTTTCTAGACTTAAGTCTCTGCAAGGCACATCTGGTGTCACAAACTTGTAAGTGTCCCCCCCTTTTCCCCACGACATCTCCCGATTCCCCCCCCCCTCTAATAAAAAGGCACCAATGTAGGCTTCCGTGATTGCCTACTGGCGCGCGGCGGGCTAATCCGGTGGCTAGATCCAACAGTGGCGATTTCGACTTGCTTTATTGGAGGTGCTGAAGGATCAAGAAAAGGCCGATATTTGTAAATTTCTTGAGAGTTCAGTGATAGTTTCTTCATGAATACCGTGGATTATTGGACCTCATTTTGTGTATAATGCTCCAATGAAAAAAAAATGGTTTCATCCTGTGTCACTGCAGAGTCAGAAGCCATCACATGTGCAGGCATCAATAAGCTTCTATATGACATTGCTAAGGTTCAGTACATTTGTACAAATAATTCTCGTTAATTGAACATTTTGAGTATAATCCCTGCTTGGGTTAGTATGTGTGAAACATAAATTTGAGATTTAAAATTATCATTGTGTGTTTCTGCAGCAAAGACACATTGATTAAAACTGATGACTCCGGAGCTACGGCAGAGGTAACATTCGTTCTGTTTTTTTCGGTTACGGTAACGGTAATGCGTTACCTTTTTATGTATCTATATAAGGTGGAGCCGTGAAACGTTCCCCTTTTTCTTATTTGAGTAACTAGTGAGGTATTTAGTTACTTTTTATTGTAACGGATACATCACTAAATAGACTTACAGGAGTGATGTCGGCCCACACCTTTAGTTGTTGCGGTCTACAGCCTGGCTGTAAACATTAAATGAATATATTCCTTTCATCCAGAAGGGTTGCTCGATCATTGATGATCTCGACCTTTGAGAAATACACAACAGCTTCTTAATGACATGCATATTGTCCCACCGAAGCGTGCACTTCGTTTCGTTAATATTTACAGTCAACGTGAGTGCTGTCGTCACGCCGTATATTTTAGGTAGAAATTTAGCCTACTCAAAATACCCAAAGACGTCGATCCACCGTGCAACGCGTGGCCACGCGATGACGGTTCTGTATGAAAATGGCATCCACAGTGAAACATGTTGCATCTGCTGAAATTTTATCGCAACATTATTATACTGCCACGCTCGCTTGTATTTTTATGTCACAGTCTTGCGCAAAGGCACTGCCGTAGTGGTTCAGTAGCTAAGGTACTCGGCTGCTGACCCGCAGGTCGCGGGATCAAGTCCCACCTGCGGCTGCTTTATTTTCGATAGAGGCGAAAATGCTGCAGGCCTATGTGCTGCGATTTGGGTGCATGTTAAAGAAACCCAGGTTGTCAAAATTTCTGGAGTCCTCCACTACGGCATCTCTCATAATCATGTGGTGGTTTTGAAACGTTAAACATCACATATTAATCAGTTGCCTTGCGCAAAGGACGCTTGGCTGTCTGCGAACACTCTAGATTATTTTAGAATTTTCTGATAATCTTGAGACACCTACGATATGGATGCTACGTGTATAAATGGCGACGTACCTTCGCGCAGATCATATTACCAACAAACAATGCTCTGATTACCGCTATCTGTGTAAAGCGCGAATTTCGAGCACTTTGCACTTTCCTATGCACATGTTCACTCAATAAAAAGTGTCGTCTTGAGCAACCCACGTACCATCTTCTTTGACGTCGCAACCACGCGGCAATACCGTAAGTGAAATGAGAACGGTGAAATGATGGATACAAAACAGTGAGATGAGGCGTAAGTGCACGGCCAAGTTTTGTTTAAGATGCGTATACCACAAGCTATTTTCTTCTATAGAACCAATATGATGCGGATTTGTTAAAATACTGTGAAGCTGAATGTCAAGAAAGGAAGAACATGAACTTAGAAAGAGACAGTGGAGACGAAAAGTGATAGGTATCCAGGTAAAGTTTGATCGGTCGTTCCCCGCCAAACGTCCTAAACGTTTTGTCGACTATCTCAGGTGTATTCGAAAAAAAAAGTCGGGCTGATTTACTCCATTGAAATCAGTCTATCGCGAAAATTCTTTCGAGAGAAAAATATTTTGGTGGCCTATATGTCACTGAAATTTCAGCTATAGGCTGGGCCCTATATTGAGTCCTAAGATAAAAGCCTATTTACTGAGAGAGTCTATGTATAGGCTCTATTTATTTTGCCGACCTATGGTTTTGAATATTTAAAACCTCTCACTATGGCGTGCCTTGGTGTCGTATTGACGTTCTGGATTGTAAAGCCGAAAATTTTATTTTTCAAATTATAAACTGTTCATATCTCCCCCCCCCCTTTCCTCCCCGACACTCGTTCTAGGGTTGGTCCTTTGATAAACACCATTCACATATCTTTAAAAAAATGCTTGGATATCAACTATTCATAACTCTCATTTAAATATGTGGAAATGAAATGACGTCACTAAATTACCGATGAGGTAAAATATTAACTCTAAAAGCACAGTAAACGTGCCTAAAAAGCTAATTCAACGCTAAAACAATGTAACCTTAACTAATAATGTCACCACACTTCTAAAACCTCATGCAATGTATATTGCATACCTGCAAGGTGCAGTTATTCAAGCGCTTTTTGCAGTGAAATTTGGCCATTGAGTTAATCTCGTTCATGGCAGTGCTATTTCTAAATTTGACGTTTGAATATCTAATGAGGTTTACGAGTTTCTTTCGGTGAAATCCGCGTTTTTTTTGTGCGATGTAATTGAGCATTTTATGCATTGTGCTGGCACGAAGTTTATTGTAGATGATGCGTTTATAGAGTACACCGTTCAACGACTGTGGTGAAATAGAAACAGCAATTTATGTTCATTCATGCTACACAACTCTCTTGATATGCTCCCAGAGAACAGAAAAACGCATAACGAAGTACATTACTAACGTGCGGAAGAATTAAATATTTCTCGGCCTTTTCATGTTGTTTCTGTAGTCCAATCTACAAATGTTCGTATTAAACGAGCATGACGGTACGAAGGCATGGAATTGGGTTTTGCAGCATGTTGTGACACATGTGCCACTCCAGGTCACCTTTAATACATGACATCGGAATCCACACTGAGCTTGATCTATGATTATGTACCTAATCAACAGAGAATAAGAGCTAAGCTCCGGATTCATTATTAATGTGGCTTCAAAGACGAGAAAGCAGCACGATTCGCGAGCAATTGAGCACCCGTTCTCTCTCTCTATTTCGTTGAACTGCTTGTGCCCTAAGATGCCACTTCAATTTCTTTTTGAATTAATGTGGCGATCTGGAAAGTTGTGAGCGCCAAACAAGGCGCTAACAAGAACGAGAGAGACAGGATGGGTGCTTGTGAACGTCGCGTGGAGGCATTAGTTAGCGCTCGAAATTTCCCGATAGCAATGCGCCATCTGGCAGGATTTCAAGTTTTGTTAAAATGTAGCGATGACACAGATCATGGGTTTTGTCATGTCTTTTGCTACCAATTAAACAGTGGCTGCGTAATTTAGGTTACCATGAAAATTGTCGCGGCCATATTTCAAGAAGGAAGGAGGCAGAAACGCACCGTTCATGCCATACGTGATCCTTCATCACTCGTGGAAATCAATTTATTCAAGCTGTAACGTGATTGAAGAATTCTGATACTTCTCGGCAATCAGAGAGGCTTTTAATTCTCCCGTCTCTTTATGAGATATTGCTGCCATTTTTTTGCAACAGGCTTGCAGTTCTGTTGCACGGACATAGCAACACCCATGTTTTTGATGATTTTTTTTTCATTCCCATTCAAAAACTTTTCCATTCATAGTCATTTCTGAAGCGCATAAGAACTGAATTCCTGTCGTTCGTCACCCGTCGCTACGTTCGTCCAGTACACACTGCAAAAGGCTTGATGGCAAAGTCGTTTTCTATGTTCATGTTCCTTGTACCCAACCTTTCGCGCTCTTTGTGCACTTCAAGGAATTCAGAAAGACTACAATACAACCCAACCAGCTGTACACCGTGCCGTCGGGACTGGTATGCATGACGCAAATATGTTGCGAGTGGTCTCGCAGTGTTCTGCCATTGTGCTTCGTTCCCTGTTCCGTGAGCTCAAGTTTGGTCGACACGTGGCGTCGTTGCCGCGCCATTGGTGTCGTGTTTCCCGTGTCTTTTCTTATACACAGTGTTCTACGAAGAAATGCCTCTGTGTAGCCGCTGGTGCCGAGGTCGCGGATTACGTTTTTGCTTCTTTCCTTCCGCAGCTGTGGTGACAATTGGTGGTTAGATTATCGGTTATTTCTTTACTTATTTTAGTTTTCTCGTTTAGCTAGCTTTCTGTATTCTAGCCCAAGAAAGGTGATCCAGATTTTTTTTCTCTCGTGGGAATGACCATAGGTATCTGCGTACATGGTTGCAACTCCACATTTCCAAGTTGTAAGACTCGGAGTGCCCTGCCGACAGCCCCTATTCTCTTTCTGCTCTAGCAGCCATGACCGTCACGTTCTTCCATACCTTCTCCTCCTACCTACTTCTAAACTATTTTATCCAATCTCCCTTTTCTCTTCAAGGGACTGAGGCGTGGTCTAGCAAGGAAAGATAGTGTCTTTTTCGTTTTCTTCAACCACACATTCATTCATTCAGGGGAAGCTTGCATGCAGTAACTGGTTTGGAAAGCAGGTAAGGTTCGCGGAAAGTCACCTCACCTACCCTGATTTGTTCCGGGTCTACGCTCTCGAGGTGCGCCAAAAGAGGGGACAACACGAAAGTCATACTTCGAATTCTTTAGGTCTGTTGGCTCCCCTCGTCAAAAACTCTTTGGACACGCCTGGCTGACTGACGGCCTAGGAAGAGCTGTCGGAAATCGAGGCAGCTTGATTTGTTCGACGTGCCACGAGACGCACTGAATAATTGGCCGAGAGGTTGGGATTCATCGTCAGGTATGTTTTCCACACTCTGTGGTGCTCTCAAGTCTTCCACTCTCCCAGGACCTAGCCTGCCTAGCGCTGCAGGCCCTATTCTGCACGTGCGATGCAACGTTATTGCACTGTGCTGTGTTGTGCGTATTATTGCATTATGACCTACGTTGTGTTTCTCTCTCGCCGTGTGACGAATTGAACGTGCATCCTTTCTATTTCCTGGGTAGAAAAGAAGGCAGTGTTTGACTTTCTCTCTCTTTCTCCTTCTCGTTTTTTTTATCTTTATTCGCTGCGCCGTGCTCTCTGCTGGGCTGCAGAAATTAGGCGCCTTCTTCTAACCACTACCCCCACCATTTGGGGGACGGAGATGAAGACGGCAATTTCTTTGGACTGCCCTTGACTAAATGGACATGCAGTCTGTCCGTTTACAGTGATATGAAAGGCGGCTTTCCTAAAGGTTTATTTTTTAACCAAAAACTCTTGTTCACAGATTGCTTTTCTCCCTCATTGTGCCTTTACCTTTTCGAATTCCAGCGAGTGCACGCGAGTACAACAAAATGTCACCTCTCCGAATTCCAGCAAAGGCACGCGAGCACAAGATCTCAAAAAGGTGAATGGCAAAAACAAAATGAGCGAGAAAAGCCGTCTGTGAACGAGAGTTTATGGTTGGAAAACTAACCTTACAGAAAAGCTGCCTTGCAGTTTATTGCAAACTGTCTATTGTTTTCTCCTGCAGAGAATTTTAGGAAGACCACGGCTTAAAATTCGAGCACCGAGACGCTCTGAACCAGCTCTCAGAAGCTCTCATCAAGCTTCCATGATGCTACCTTTAGTGTGTAAATAGTGAACATAAACGTTGCTCTTATCAGCCCCGGCTACTCTGCTTGACTTCTACCTAAGACTTGGCTAGCTCCTTCGAACACATCACGAGCAAGCAAAAGGGCACGGAGTTGTAAAGATGAAAATGTGCAACATCACATCGCTTTTATTACGTGACATATTCGTTCTCCGCCGCATTCGCCCGATCGTGTCCACATATAACTTTCCCGTTTTATAGCGACGACACACCGTTGATTGCGGTCACGTCATTGAATGTCATTTAAACAGCGGTTGCATTATTTATTTGCAAATTACTTCTTCATAAAGTATGGTGAAGTAATTTATTATTTGGCCACCTGAGGAGCTTTCCAACTTGACTTATTTTTTATCAAGACTTGAATATAATGTTAAGTTTTATTTGGTTGACTCTGAGCATTACCTTCGCAACAGAAGTACATCTGTCAGCGACAATCATTCTTAACCTTTCCCAGTGCCAGTAGGTCCGTTCAAGTTACGTGATGAAAACCAGTTTGCTGAACTATGTCATATATGACATGTCGCTCAAATGTCGGTCTCTGCATTTTTGATGAATCCAGCCATCTTTTGTAAATTGTCTACTGGCAAGTTTTTTAAAATTTTGTTTTGTTCTTTTTAAAACTGGTGGTCTCAAACAAGCTTATTACGCCTCTTCTCACCACCGGATAGCCGTTGTTACGCGCGGCGCCTGGGCCGACGGGGGAGGGCCGCGTTCTTTGTTCATCAAACAAGTCACCGAAGGGCTGCCAGCCTGCTGTCCGCCGTGTACTGTCCATCTTAGGCGGGAAGTGAGGTGGCATTCCGACACCATAAGACGTTCCACGAGACGACCACAATGGTTTTTTGGTGTAACAGGTGCAGTGTGGTGGCCACGCCCCAATCAAAGACCTTAACTTGAGCGAGTGTGAGCGGCACCGTCAGAAATGGTGTGTGTGTCTCGTGATTCAACAGCGCATTCTGGACCCATTCCCTGATTAAGTCAAAACGTACACTTTATAGTGAGCCACCCAGCTCATTCGCAAGAGACCTCTCGCCCTGTCTGTACAGAATGTAATAAATACTCTGTTAAATTTGCCATCTTACTCCTGAGTGCACATGCGTTTTATTTTCTGTCTCTCTACACGCCCTTTCTTGCCCCTATTTCTCAACCCTCGGTGCTAGGCAGCAAACCGGATGCCAAGATATGGTTAATCCCCCAGCCTTCCTTTCTCTCTCTTGCCATCTTACTGCCTTGGCATCTTCATCCCGGGTAAAGGCCGGTACAAACAGACAAGTTAAAAAATAAAACAGATGGTGAATATTTTCTGCAGCATGTTCAGACGCTGCGTATAAGTAGTCATCCTCGAAAATTATCAACTTTAACACCGCGGACAGGTGCTGATATACCCTGAGTAGGTTCGAGCATGTATTATGCCTCGACGCTTTTAATCTTCATTAAACTTCTCCCTTTTGATTTCATCCTTCGGGGTTTTGTGTAGTTCTTCATCTAACGCCTAACCTCCATGTCCTTCCTCATTTATTCCTCCTCCTCCCTTCATCTAACGCGCTGCATTCGTGCTGCACTGCTACCACTTCATTTCTTCTTTATGTACGCCCTGTTTCGGGCACAATTATAGGCTGCCATCTTGGACTGATAATGATGCCGTTTTCCATCCGTATGAATATTCGAATTGTGCTATGGCGAACTCGCACGCATCAAAACGCTGGGCCATTACATTCAACGTCGTATCACCATAATCATAGCTAATTACGACACAAAAAACAGATAAATTTCTTCTAAGCCTAAGATGGCAGTGTCTATGCTTTACTGTAACTGTTACATTTATTTTTTGTCAATCTGTTCAATATGTCATTTCATGCAGCGGCCGCCGAACTCGTTCCGCTGTTCATAGTGGTACTGTCTGTCTCTGAAGCTGGATGAAGATAACTAAGAAGCCTGGTTTTTACTGGCTACATAAAATGTGAAACGAAGCTATAAATCACGATGAAAAAGAAGACAAATCTGTGAAAAGTCAGTACTGGCGCATACATGGCGCGTCGATTGCGCCGATGAAAAACGTCGGCGGCGGCGGCGGCGGCGCGCCGATCAGTTCGCGTCGGCGGCGGCGGCGCAGCGAAAACTATCGGCGGCGGCGCGCCGACCAGTCGGCGCACACCTCTAGTGATGCATAACGCAGGGGCGGTAGATCCGGTGTGGGTGTTTGAAGCCGGAACGTGCCGGCGTTGATTTTTTTCACCCCCTCCTCATGATTACTTGAACTTGTGAGTCTCTGGGACCTGAAATGGCTGAAATGTAGCTGCCAAACACTTGGACTTCTCGTGCACCACCGTGAGCTGGCTTCTACTGCTGAAAGTGAATTGAACGGACTCTTTATATCATAATTAAAATTTATTGTAATTGAAATGACAACTCCCATCTCGTACGATGGGCCTTTTCCTAGGCCGAACAGCACCTCTAGTGAGGATCGCAGAAATCAAAACTGTTGGCTCTTGAACATATTTTCATACAATAATGCCTAGAGGGAAATCTGGCGCTAGTGTCTACGCAGGCTCTTTCAGCCATGGTGTACAAAATGGGGCAGAGTGCCGTCTTCACAGCAACCAATAGGACAGTGGTGATCGCTTCTGTGATCAGACCACCAGTAGGACGCCATCATCAAACGGTGTGTCTAGTCTAGCGCGTGTAATTCAAATTTGAGTTTCCGACCTTCATACAGATTTTAAATAAGATAGTCACATAGCATGATCGAAATTATAAGTATCTGCAAGGTTGTAATACATTCAACACATATGGATGCATTAAATAGATAAATAAGACTGCTTCTGTGTAGTCAAGCTCAAACAACCTTTATCGCAGAACAGGGACCGAGATTGTCTGCTAGTTTACTGTATCAACTACACAAAGAATAAAAAAGCACATCGCCATTCATTTGACCTATATGTACTCCTGCCTAGCTATCGCACTAACTTGAAGTCATATGACGAAACAATTGAGGAGGCCCTGAAGGCTAACGTTATCAGCAGGTGAGTTCCATGGCCACCACTTACCTGGATGAGCCAGAAAAAATAAGAAGTCGCGCTGTTATTAAAAATAATGCTCAAGGTATTCCGATCTACTTTATACATTTTTCTAATCATTGTTATACATTTTACAACCTGTGCAGCAACTACAAGTACCAATCTCTGAGGCTTTGTATCTCAACTGCTTATAAATTACTTCAGAGGGTGCCAACAGGTGGCTACACAGGAGGACGATGTGCTCTGATTGCACTGGCTGTCACCGCAAAAAGAGCCACGTCTGCGATGCCAGACGGCACACTGCCCCATTGCAGTACACCACACTTCAGTGGCACTTGTACTTCCATGGGTACCGTAATTACCCGAATCTAACGCACACCTTTTTTCCGGTTAGGCGAGTTCATAAATCACATGCGCGTTAGAATCGAGTACGAAAAAAAATGAATACGGTCATTCCATTGCCATCGGCATTTTCAAAGTGGCCGCCCCCTACGTGCGTCGGCATGGCGCGGCGGCCATTTCTGCTTATGTGTTTCCCATGTGCGGCACTTCGTACTTGTACTGAAGAGTTTGTCATCTTGTAGTGCATTAGCATCGACGGCATGGAAGCGCCGACTCTGAAAACTCGAGTGCACCACGATGCCGCTTTTAAAAGATAAGTCATCGCTTATGCAGAAACGGACGGAAATCAGGCCGCATCACGGTCGTTCGGAGTTCCCGAAACGTGCGTTCGGGACTGGCGGAAACAAAAGCAGAAGATTGTCAACAGCAAAGCTTCACGCAAAGGCTTCAGTGGACCACAGCAGGGTCGGTTTCCGCAAATTGAAGAACTGCTCGGCGAGTATGTGCTTGAGCAATGAGCGGCCCGTGACGACAGAACTGCTCCAAGTGCGGGCTATGCAGTTAGCCTTAGAAAAAGGGCTAATGCGGAGCCAGTTGAAAGCGAGTAGGTGCTGGCTAACTAACTTTATGAAGAGGAAAGGCTTTTCCCTCCGAAAGCGAATGGGCATATGCGAAAAGTTTCTGGAGGAGTATAATGAAAATCTTCACAGTTTTCAGAGGTTCATGCTTGCGGCACAACAACAGCTACCTAAACTTGCGGCACAACAACAGCTACCTGCTTGGGCAAATGGGGAATGCAGATCAGACGCCTCTTTACTTCGACATGCCTGGCACCACAACCTTCGAGAAGAAGGGGGCGAAGCAAGTTCGCGTGCTAACATCGATCCACGGTAAAACTACAGTGACAGCAATGCTCTGTTACACGTCAGATGGGCACAAGCTTCTGCCGTACCTCATATTTAAATGGAGGACGCTCCCGAAAGGAGTAGTTTTTTCGAGTGGTGTGATCGTGCGGGCCAACGAGAAAAATGGGTGCGCGTTGCAATCCATGTCTAATTTTTCTTTATTTTTTCGTGATGGAAACCGGGTGCGCGTTACAATCGAGAGCGCGGTAGAATTGAGTGAATACGGTAATATGGGAAGTACAGGCTTCGGATCTGCTTAGTATGGATCGCGTTCTTGAGATTCCCGACGCTTGTTTGCAGAGTGTAAAACAATGTTATATTTAGATTAAACTTGCTTTATTCTTTTGTTCATAAATTTTATTGCGCAAAATGTTTTTGTGGCTATGCAGTACAAGTGAATTGTGGACAGATATAACCACCAGAATATGCATGGGAAGAATGTTTAACTTCCAATTATGCTCCCCCCTATTCACAAATAAACTTCAATAAACTTCAAAATTTGGTATGTTTTCAAGATCATTGTTTATTTGTCGCTGGGCGCTTTCCCCGCCACACATTTTGTGTTCCCGCATGATGTGGCGCCAGTGCACACTGCAAAAGTTATTACAAACGAGCACTGTGAACATGAGAAATAGCAGCGCTCTTCTGGCAAGCATGACATTTGTGAAATTGTGTGGCAATATACATAAAAGAAGCTATGTTGCATCATCATGTTTGCACGGCAACTGTGGAAAACCCAAGTTTTGCCAAGAGTGGCAGAATCTTCGAGTGCATCGTTACTTTGTGCCAGCACTGTACTTCTTATTACCTTCCTGAATGGCCGCAGTGCTTTTGTTTTTCAAAGGGGGATGGACAAAATACTAATTTATATAACATCAAGCAGCACTATTCTAGATTACTGATAAAACTTCCTCAAACTAATCAATCTATCGTGGAACGTCTACCAAATAATAGTTCGGGTGTTTGTGTTTCTTACCTGTTCGTTATAAGACTACGAGAATGCAGGAAAAAGAAAAAAAACACGATAACTAAGTGACACGCAATGCAAAAGTAACACACCATTTCAACTGAAAGTATCCAAATTTTAGTTGCCGTCATCAGAGAGTTTCCTAAACTCAACTAAAAGGAACTCTGGTGCTGCGATCGTTCAGCGAGCATGGGAATGATGCGTAGTACACGGATTTGCTTAGTCTTCGTACTTGGAGGGGATGAATCCCACTTGTGAATTCGTTTGTTACTGTATTTTGGTTTTGTTTTGAAGGCAAGAACGAACCCTTTTGAACTTCATGGCCGGATTTGAAATGGTGAGCCTAAAAAGTAAGGTAGTTAAGCATCATTGATAAACATTTCCCGATTTCTGTTTAATGAGGAAAAAACTTCAAGCCACACGAACGCACACGAAGCCAGAAAAACAAAAATTAAACAAATTGGTGTACTACCCATCATTTCCATGCTTGCTGAAGCGCCGTGCACTGCAGCTCCCATGGACACTAGGGCCAGAGTTCTGTCTATTGTATTATTAGGAAACTCTATGGCCATCATAATAGGATCATTAGGGATGCTGAAAATCGGCTAGAAGATGACACACGGGCACAGTGGTGACGAGATGCGCGCAAAGCAAAGCTACCCTCTTCGCACATGCACGCTTATGTGACATCTCACCCAACAGCACTAGTAGTACTGAAAGCCGCATGCTGCTGCGTTCACTCAGAAAAAGATTGTTCCTGAACGTCCCGAATCCCAAACGCTAGAAAGGTATGTCGGATGTACCCAAAATCGGGAGCCTAAAAATACGCCGGACGCGTATACTCGTAAGCAGAAGTAAAGATAAGTCAGACGTCGCGCTTTTTCGGAGCTTGCAACTGGGTGTCTCCGAATTCGACCAGCCCGTCCGTTCTTTGTTCACACGATTGACCTAAAGATATGTCAGACGTTGCACTTTCTCGCCGACTCAAGCGCAATTTACGCCTAATTTTAAAAAAAAGTGGGCTCACGTGTGCTTGTACTTTTTGAAAGTTGGTTGCAGTTGCGGTTTCAAAGAGCATAGAGTGAGGCGGTTTTTATGCTAACTCAACTGGCTACATGGACACAGAAAACCACGTTCACATCAGTACCGCCCCAACACTTTTTTGCGAAGCCCTTGGTGCTGCTATCGTAGGTTGCAACTATAAGCGTGGACCCTCCATCATCATCATCATCAGCCTGTCTACGTCCACTGCAGGACAAAGGCCTCTCCCATGTTCCGCCAGTTAACCCGGTCCTGTGCTTGCTGTTGCCAATTTATACCCGCAAACTTCTTAATCTCATCTGCCCACCTAACCTTCTGTCTCCCCCTACCCCGCTTCCCTTCTCTGGGAATCCAGTTGGTGACCCTTAATGACCAGCGGTTATCCTGTCTACGTGCTACATGCCCGGCCCATGTCCATTTCCTCTTCTTTATTGCAGCTATGATATCCTTAACTCCCGTTTGTCCCCTAATCCACTCTGCTCTCTTCTTGTCTCTTAAGGTTACACCTACCATTTTTCTTTCCATTGCTCGCTGCGTCGTCCTCAATTTAAGTTGAACCCTCTTTGTGAGTCTCCAGGTTTCTGCTCCGTAGCTAAGTACCGGCAAGATACCGCTGTTATATACCTTACTCTTGAGGGACAGTGGCAATCTACTTGTCATAATTTGAGAGTGCCTGCCGAATGTGCTCCACCCCATTCTTATTCTTCTAGTTACTTCAATCTCATGGTTAGGCTCTGCGGTTATTACCTGCCCTAAGTAGACATAGTCTTTTACAACTTCAAGTGCACTATTACCTATCGCAAAGCGCTGCTCCTTTCCGAGGTTGTTGTACATTACTTTCGTTTTCTGCAGATTAATTTTAAGACCCACCTTTCTGCTCTCTTTGTCTAACTCCATAATCATGAGTTGCAATTCGTCCCCTGAGTTACTCAGCAATGCAATGTCATCGGCGAAGCGCAGGTTACTGAGGTACTCTCCATTAACTCTTATCCCTAACTGTTCCCATTCTAGGCTTCTGAAAACGTCCTGTAAGTACGCAGTGAATAGCATTGGGGAGATTGTGTCCCCCTGCCTTACACCTTTCTTTATTGGTATTCTGTTGCTTTTTTTTATGAAGCACTATGGTAGCAGTTGATTCCCTGTAGATTTCTTCCAGAATGTTTATATATATTTCATCTACGCCCTGATTCCGCAGTGTCTGCATGACGGCTGATATTTATACTGAATCAAACGCCTTCTCGTAATCTATGAAGGCTATGTATAGTGGTTGGTTATACTCTGATCATTTCTCTATTACCTGATTGATAGTATGAATGTGGTCAATTGTTGAGTAGCCTGTTCTAAATCCTGCTTGTTCCTTTGGTTGATTTAATTCTAATGTTTTCTTTACTCTGCTAGCAATTACCTTTGTAAATAGCATGTATACTACAGAGAGCAAGCTGATCGGCCTGTAATTCTTCAAGTCCTTGTCATCTCCTTTCTTATGTATTAAGATGATGTTAGCGTTCTTCCAAGACTCTGGTACTTTTCCCGTCAGGAGACACCTCGTAAATAGAGTGGCTAGTTTTTCTAACACAATCTGTCCTCCCTCTTTCAGCAGATCTGATGTTACTTGATCCTCACCAGCAGCTTTGCCTCTGTGCATGCTCTCCAAAGCTTTTCTGACTTCTTCTATCATTACCGGTGGGGTGTCGTCTGGGTTACTGCTAGTTCTTATAGTATTAAGGTTGTGGTTGTCTCGGCTACTGTACAGATCTCTGTAAAACTCCTCCGCTATTTTAACTATCCTATCCATATTGGTAGTTAATTTGCCTTCTTTGTCCCTTAGTGCATACATCCGCCTTTTGCCTATCCCAAGTTTCCTCTTCACTGCTTTGACGCTTCCTCCGTTTTTCAGAGCGTGCTCAATTCTCTCCATGTTATACCTTCTTACATCGCATACTTTACGTCTATTAATCAGCTTCGAAAGCTCTGCCAGTTCTATTTTGTCTGTTGTACTTGACACTTTCATGATTTGACGCTTCTTAATTAGGTTCTTCGTTTCCTGGGAAAGCTTGCCAGTGTCCTGTCTAGCTACCCTGCCTCCAACTTCCACTGCACACTCCGTGATGATACTCGTCAGATTATCATTCATTGTATCTACGCTAAGGTTGGTTTCCTCGCTAAGAGCAGAGTACCTGTTCTGCAGTGACACTCTGAATTCCTGTACTTTCCCTCTCAACCCTCCCCCCCCCCTCCAAAAAAAAAATTGCACTGCCGAGGCAAACTTCCGTCCAATCCTTTCAAAAAATCTACTAGGAGAAGACGCTCTCAAGGATTGTGGCATCTAGCACAAACTTGTGATGCAGATGGTGGTTCGTCATTTGCACGAAATTGAAGGCGTATTTCGCAGGTGTTATGGAGGTGACATGATATGCACTTTAAAATCAATGATAGTAAGGGCCAGACAAATCTATCTGACAAGTTATCACGCCTTCAGTTTTTGTCAGTAGTCTTTTAAAGAGGCATTCACACCGGCGACTGACAGAAGTCTACGACTGGCACCACCGACCGTGACGCCATTCGTCAACCACGTGATGCTCAAAGTTTTCCACTGTCATTGGCATTGCTCACCCGGCTCGTTCCTTGTCTGTCTTGCAAACTGGCACACGGTAACCGCGACGCACCCTGCCACTGATGCATCCCACTACATCACGACAGCTGATGTATCTTTAGGCTCGCTATTCTGGCTGCATCTGACGTACATACCTTCTGCTTTTGAGATTCACCTACACTGGACTTCCAAGTTCACGTTTGTTGGCCGTACCTTTAGACACGGCGATTATTTTTTACTGCATTTGAAAACAAACATTCTTGTTTTGCCCTTGAAAGTACACATTATCTATTTATGGAAGTAATAGTACATTATTAAGTGAGAAACACTTCATGTTTTATTTACTGCGATGCCAGGTGCATCTGTCCAAGTGATTTTCTTGTGAAGTCGAGTTGGAGGAGAGTGACGGTGCATTTACTTAGCTTCGCTGTCTGTATTCACTCGATTCAAATGAGTTTTGGCAAAACGTGTTACGAAAAAATGTGTATGCCATGTAATATTCTGCACTGGCATGGGACGCTATATCTATGCACAGCAGTGAGTGGGCGACGCATCGCTTGAACTGTCAACTACGACCCCTAAAGCTCTGAAGTGGCAGCGAATCTTGGGCATAGTGGTCTTCAGCTTCTTTGAACAACAAAGATGCTGCTTCAGTGCTTTGCACCACAGCCCACTACGCAGGCTATGCTGGCTAGAGGATAAAGTGTGAGCTCGTACTACCGATGGCTAGCACGAGCTTGAAGGACCCCCGTCTCCTAATTTAGAAGCTCTAGATGCTTGTGTTGTTTGATAGTCCCACATGCGAGGCAATCTCTGACCGATTATTAGTGGCGATTTGCCTCTCTGACAGATTGTAAGTGGCAAGCCTCCTGTTATTTTTTTCTGTTGTGTGGACTTCTGTTGCATCACATGTCACATAAAGCATACCTGCCAACTCTTCCGATTTTCCTGTGCAATGTACGAATTTCGACCGCTTCTATGATTTTATGAATCGTGCTTCAAATTTCACGAAAAAAATTTCATTTCTGGTAAAAAAATTAAATTAGTTAAATAGCATGGTCTTTGCAATCGGCCGATTGGCTACAGTGCATTGCCGTAGCTAGTCTCCGAAGCCACAAAAATGGCACTACCAAGAGAGAACAATATGTATTAGTGTTATCATCACACCTGCTAAGTCTCCCGCGTTGTCCGGGAAACTCCTGGACTTCGACCGTTTCTTCCCGTTGTATGGTTGCCATGAAAATATCCCGGAAATCGAAATTTGTGTGCAAGATCTGGCCCCATTGACAAAAATGCAGATCAGTCCGTTTCGGGCTTTTTCCGAGCCCACCACATTTTATTATAAATGTATTTGAGAGGCATTCATCTAAACGCACAGTAGGGTCTCAGTGATGCGAAACCGCAGCAGATGCAAATTTGAAATTTTTTCAGCCAAATTCTTGTGTCTATTGGGCCAAAATTTGAATGTTCTGAACACTTTTCCTAATTGCAGCGTGTGATATGAACCTCAGTACGGCTTGCGTGAAGCTTCAGAAGTACATGTGCTACCAGTGCACGCACTGTCTTCTAGAGCGCGCATGGTTGTCACTGCTACTACCGCTGTTAACCAAACCGCAAATGTTCCACACGATCATGTATGGCGATGTTACTGAGAGAACTTCGAAAGTGTGCGTGCGGCCAACGCTCAACCAGTCAAAGCAGGCTGCTTTCCCCCAAATTCTGTGGATAAAACTGCGGTAGTTGCGATCATAGATAGCCTGAAACGATAGTATGAAACGATCAAAGGAAGGTTCTGCTCCAAAAATAAAATTTGGCTGCTCCAAAAACTGTTTACATTTTAGTTTTAGCGGTCTCACCCCTGTTTAGGTGAAACGTTAGCCATAGGTTGGAAGACTGAAGGTTTAATTCCTGCGGCAGTTCTGTCGTAAAGTGAAGTGCGCTTCCATTCTCTTTAAAGGGACACTAAAGAACAAAACGATTTTTTGCGTACTAGTAACTGTAATTTCACAATCCCAAAAATACCTCTTACCACGACTTGATGCTTGAGAATGGAGAAAACATGCAAGAAAAAAATTCAGTTGGAGATTCCACGGAAATTCTTGCGCCAAACACAGTGACGTACGAAATATTGAAGGCATCTGCTGGGTCCAACATAGCTTCTACTCAATAAAAAGTAAGTACATTGTCTTCTTTGGGTGTCCCTAGACCTAGCATAGGAAGGTTTGGAAAATTTCATCGAACTAATCTTGTGAAAATACAAAAACGACATTTTGAAATTTGTTACATGATGCCCAAATGCAGAAGTGCAACAGCTGCACCAATTCTGCCGATTTGATAAAATTCATTTGTGCGCCAAGCTGTGCCAACATTATGAAATTTGTTGAAATTGCACCGCACTGCTCCAAAATGCCCGCCCAGCCTCAAAATTTCCTCAATCGCCCTGATTTGAGCGAGAAATGAAGGCCATTTTGGCCACCTGTAGTATGCGTCATCAATCTCTGCGGGGAGACCCTAACTCTAACGTGCAGTGTAAGATAGCTGCTCATTACGCCTAGACACTCTCGAAACGCGATCGACTAGATGAAGTAACAATGCCACGCGCCCATTGGACCTCTGACCCCAGCAGATATTTGGAGGGGAGGGGGGTTTGTGATTAGAAAAAAATGGAGGGGAGGGGGTTTGTGATTAGAAAATTTCTTGGTCTTGTTCTAACCCATGCAGAAACACCGTTTAAGCAACCTTTGCTACAGTACATGAGTGACATGCGGAAAAGCATTATAAGATTTGGCAGGGGCTTATAGTAGTAGTCTTTAGAGACAGCACAGTTTGTTCAATGACTGATGTGTGTATACACCACATACTTGTGAGTTCTAATATGCTCGATGATGTCTAAAAAGCTATTGGCAAAATGATTTGGAGTACAATATGACATCTCTGCAGCCGTAAAAAGTCAGTTTCTCTTTCTTTTCTTGTTTTACGAATCTCATGGTCACCATCTTGGGGATCCACATTTGAATCCTCAGATTGTCAAGCTATTTGACAGGCGTGGCGACTTCTAATTGGACCTCATCATTGTGGACCTCATCACAACTAATGGGCTTCATGAATTTAAAAGTCTTGCTTTTCGGATTGTGCTTGGCCCCGCAACATTTCAGAGACTAATGGATACCATTCTTTCAGGCCTTAAGTGGCAGACATGTTTGGTCTATCTGTCGACGTCATTGTTTTTTCAAAAACATTTGAGGAACACCTGAGAAGGCTGTTATCGGTATTCAGGGCAATAAGGTCTGCCGGCCTACACTGAAACCCGAGAAGTGCCATTTGGGTTTCAGGGAGCTCCAAATTTTAGGCCATATGGTGAGTCATGAAGATTTTTGACCTGATCCTGATAAGATTACCGCCATCAGGAAATTTCCGGTGCCAACAGATAAGAAAGCAGTCGGGCGTTTCATTGGCCTATGCGCATACTACCGAAGATTGATTGCCAATTTCTCACACATAGCCTCGCCGTTAACACAACTCACAAGAGAAGACGTTTCGTTCACATGGGGCGACGATCAACAAGCGGCATTTGATGATCTCCGACAACGCCTTCAGACACTGCCTGTGCTTGCTCACTTTGATGAGAATGCTCCTACCATGGTTCACACAGATGCCAGCAACGTGGGTTAAGGCACTGTACTCGTCCAGTGGCAAAACTCATCCGAGTACAACAACTCCACAACGGAAAAAGAGTGTCTTGCTGTCGTATGGGCGGCTATGAAATTTCGTCCGTACCTCAATGGTCGTTCCTTCCACGTAGTCGGCGACCATCATTCCCTCTGCTGGCTAACTAACTTGAAAGACCCGTCAGGTCGGCTCGCATGGTGGAGCTTACGTCTTCAAGAATTTATTACGGTCGTGTGTAAGTTCGGACGGCAGCACGCCGACGCCGATTGCTTATCAAGGTCACCGATAAAGCGCGACATTGACACAGAAAATGACAACATGGCATTTGTAAAAGTCGTCAACACCACTACGATTTCGTGCAAGCAGAAGTAAGACAGCGAGTTGCTTCCCCTTATTGAGTTTTTGAATGGCCGGACAACAACCGTCCCTAGAAGATTTGCGAGGAGCCTGCCGTCATTCTGCTTACGTAGTGGTGTTCTCTATAAGAAGAACTTTTCTCCCAGAGGAAGCACCCACCTACTTGTCGTTCCGACGTCAATACGTGAGGAGATACTTAGTGTTGCCACTATGAGCCAACGTCCGGTCATCTTGGATACACACGCACATCGGCCAGAATCCAACAGAAATACTACTGGCCAAAACTTCCAGCTATTGTGAAACATTACATGCGCACGTACCTCGATTGCCAATGACGAAAATCACCACCGTTAAAACCGGCTGGACTATTACAACTAATACAAGTACCCACGGTACTTTTTGCCCAAACCGTAATGGATCTTCTAGAACCATATCTGACTCTCATGCTGGCAACAAGTTGGTAATAGTCGCTACTGATTATCTCATGCGCTACGCGGAAACAAAGGTTTTTTCAAGTGGCACTGCCGTTGAAACTGCACGATTCTTCATACAAACTATCGTCCTGAGGCACAGTGTTCCGGCAATCATAATAACTGATCGAGGTACCGCTTTCACTGCCGCACTTCTGAAGACAGTGCTTGAGCTCAGTGGAACAGCCCATCGGAAAACCACTTCTTATCGTCCACAAACGAATGGCTTAACAAAATGCCTCAACAACACTATTGCCGACATGTTGAGTATGTACATTGACATAGATCACAAGAACTGGGACGACATTCTACTGTACATCACGTTCGCCTATAATACAGCGCACCAAGAAACTACACGAAGAATGCCGTTCAGTCTCGTTCACGGCCGTGAAGTGACGACAATGCTTGACTCCATGTTACTGCATGAATGCAATGACATCGATTTGGATGCTCCATCTTTTACCCGACTTGCAGAAGAAGCGAGGCAGCTTGTACGCGTCCGAAGCACCCAGCGGCGAAATTGCGACGCCCAACGTTATAATCTGCGACACCGACATGTCGTCTACTGGCCCGGCGAGGAAGTCTGGATATGGAGTCCTATCCGCCGCCGGGGACTGTCTGAAAAATTGCTGAAGAGGTGTTTTGGCCCCTACACAGTTTTACAATGCCTGAGGAACGTTAATTACGTGGTCATTCCTGACAACCCCTCAACAACTCGCCAGAAAAAAACAGAAACTGTGCACGTTGTGCGAATAAAGCCCTATTCTTCGGACTCATCTACTGCTTTTGTAGAAGAGCATCGGGACACTGCTCTTTGGAGGGGGGCAAATGCCACATTTAATATGCAGAAGCAGGGCTCCAGTGCAGTGTTTTCCAAGCAGACGAAAGGGTCATGGAGTTTGCCTTAAATTACTATGGAAAACCTGAAAACCTGGAAAAGTGAAGGAATTTTGAAAAAGCAAATTGGTAGACACCCTGTTATTGTTGTAACTTATAATGTGGGCAAATCTCTAAGCTGGTTAATTTGCCATAGAAAAATATACGAAAGAGTGGTGGCAGCAGTTTCTTACTTCTTTATCACATGTATTGTTGGAACGAAAATCGTTATTATATATATGCCCCGTCGTAGCGGCCTAGTGGCTTAGTCACTCTGCTGCTGACCTACAGGTCACAGGATTGAATCCCGGCTGTGGCGACTGCATTTCCAACGCAGGCGAAAGGGTCATGGAGTTTGCCTTAAATTACCATGGAAAACCTGGAAAAGTGAAGGAATTTTGAAAAAGCAAATTGGTAGACACTCTGTTATTGTTGTAACTGATAATGCGGGAAAATCTCTAAGCTGGTTAATTTGCCATAGAAAAACATACGAAAGAGTGGTGGCAGCAGTTTCTTACTTCTTTATCGCATGTATTGTTGGAACGAAAATCGTTATTATATATATGCCCCGTCGTAGCGGCCTAGTGGCTTAGTCACTCTGCTGCTGACCTACAGGTCACAGGATTGAATCCCAGCTGTGGCGACTGCATTTACAACGCAGGCGAAAATTCTGTGTAGTTCAACCCCGCTACAACGAAATTCAGTGCGCGGAAAATATTTTGTTAAATTAAGAATTTCGTTGTAGTGAAATCGAAAAAAATATAGCTGATCTGAGCTAGCTAAACAAAGGAATGTTTGTTCTTAAATATAAAGAAGTGTTTGCTGCTTCCTATTTTTTCCCAGCAGCATCACGCGATTCGGTCATGCAATGCGAGACCATGATGAAAACCGCTAAAATAACGCCCACAACCACATTCGTAAACGTACCAAAGACCAGCAGCCGTTCGTCGTCAAAGTGTATCCGACAACACCCAGATGGAGGCAGGGTATAGTGAAGCGGTGACTTTTGCCTTATTCTATGCATTCTTATCCTTCGAATCTCGCGGATTTTCTGCCATTTCTCGTAACTAGGGAATCTTAGTCGTGCAGCTTGTCTCAGTGGCTGCTGGTCTTGTTTCGATGTGCAGATGGCTTCAAGTGTGGTCAGGAGGGCCACATGAGCAGAGACTGCCCAAACTCGGATTCCTCGGGTGGCGGTGGAGGAAGAGGTGAGTGTTCTTTTCTAGGTATATTTTGCCTGGCACGTGTAGGACACCACGCAATTGATGCTGCCTGCTCGTAACTGAACATGCAATGGAAGGCTAGCTTTGCATGTATACTTTCGTAGACTTGCCACTGTGGTCTAGTGGCTAAGGCACTCTGCTGCTGACCTGCAGGTTGCGAGATTGAATTCTGGTTGCGGGGGTTGCATTTTTGATGGAAGCAAAAATGCTTGAGATACATGTGCTCAGATTTGTGGCCACTTGAAAGAACCCCCAAGTGGTCTAAATTACAGGAGCCCTCTACTACAGCATCTCTCATAATCATATGGAGGCTTTTTGGAAGTTTGGGGTTTAACTGCATGGTAGTAAAAATTTTTAGGCAGCTGAAATTTCTGGAGCCCTGCACTACAGTGTGCCTCCCAATTGGCACGTAACTAACCTTACCTTGGAGGCAACGGGGTGCAATAGTAACCTACAGACAGCGTTGGTTCTGTGGTGCGTCTTTCAGGATGCTTCAAATTTGGCTTCGAATTGAGTCGCGATTGCCCAACAGCTTCCAGCGACGACAGACCCAAGAAGGGTGAGTGTGCTCATCTGGTATACTTGACAAGTTTCCCGCGTTGGTAGGAAATTCTCCTGGAAAACAATATTTCTGTGCTTTATGAAGTCACATGAAGATATCGAACCTAATCTGATCTAGGCTTTTATGGGCCTCTAGCATCTGGCTGAAGAGCATCTTTTCACCCAACTCTGCTCGTGATTGGCTACCAACCAGGGTACTGAAACTGTTGAGGGAGAGCTGTCATGCAATAGTCTGACCTCTGGTCAACAATTGCCACAACTGCTGCGGATGAAGCAGTGCTCGCTATTGACGCAATCCTGTGTGGAGGCGAGGAACTTTCCGGGCCTATCTTCTCGAAAAGCTCTTTAGATTGCTCCCTTGATTTTTGTACAGTTTTATTGTTTCTGAATGACCTTGCCAGGGTGTAAGGAGCTCCTTTTTTTTAATTGGGTCGTTGATATTCTAGTAAATACTAGCTACATCAAAATCAAAGTTGCTTGAACCATATTTTAGATAACTATTTCGTACTTGTATTCTGTACTCTTTAAAACAGTTAAATAGCACCTTATAGTTTAGCGAAACCACCTATTCTCTAATTATCAACATCTAATTCAATTGCAAAGTGGAAAAGCTATTTTCTTCCAACACGTGCGAAAAATGCCGTAACTAATCCAAACTTGATGCGTGCGCCATTGTCGGAGCACGCAGTTGACCTGCGCCATCTTAACGTTTTGAGCGTGAATTTTCTGTCTTGTTTTCAGCTTTGCAAAATGGTTCAGATGCGATTTGCATTTTCCCGCAAAGCAATGTGGAGCAGAGATTGGCTAGAGTAATGTATCGTATCTTGCTGGAGAAAGCGTGTCCGCCATTGGCTGCTGCGCAGTAAAGGGGACGTTCGCATCAGCCTGTGTCTTCTGCACTGCTCTTTGTCTTTCGTGCTATCTTTTCGATTATATCCTCCTCCACATTTTCTTTTTTCACTAGTTCTCAATTTGTCTTAGTTGTTGCGCGCGATGCCAGTAGCGATGCTGAAGACAGCGCAGAGGTCCTGTGCGTGAAGGCACTCTCTGCAGTTTGTTGAAGCATTAAAATTCCACTATTGTGCTGGGAGTGCCTGCAGTGTACACGCTTGCATTGGTGGAACTGCACTGTTATTGATTGCCAGTTGAGAATATGACCACGCGGCCCAGCGCCACCATCCTGGTTTTGTTTACGTCGTGAATTCTTGGTTTTTTTTTCGCCACCCACGGCGGCAGCAGCGGCAGCGTGACCACGCTGGAATCGCTCATGTTTGGGGGAGGGCTCTCGAAGTTTTGAAGTCTTCCGTGGCTCTGTTGGGAAGCCACAATTTGAGGAAGTGCGGGCCTTTCGTGGGAGTGGGCGATCGCGCAGGTCCTATTGGCTGCTGCCATCGATGACTCATCTGTTTTTCTTGTTCCCCGTCTGCTCCGGCGCTGGCCTCGCAAGCGCCGATGCTCTTTTGGCATGCGCTGTTTTCCTAATTGCCATCATTCCGCTCGGTTCTCATGCATGCGTCACGTGTTCACGGGACGCTGATTGTTCTGTCACTAACTATGGGCAGGGTAATGTTTGGGACTCGGCACTTGTTCTGTTCAAGAAACGTCCGATGAAGCTCATATGCATGGTGAGGCTCCTTCATGCGCCAACGTGTGGGTGACAGTCGCATCGATGCTGAGCAGCTTTTCCTTCGTCTTCTCAAGATGACTGCATTAATGCTTCTCGACATCGACAGTCGGCGCAACGCTCGGTCGTCACAAGTGAGGCTGGTATTAGTGTTTCGTGCTCAAGTGCACCTGGTGTGTTGCGCTCGCTAACTGCACTGGTTATGGCCCCGAACAGTTTGACCGCATTGTTGACTGTGCATTTGCCAGCACATTTTGGGACGTGCGAGGAGTTAGCCGCGGGGGATAGCACACGCTGTGCAACCACAGCTTGGCGCTATGCCGGCAACTAATCGCCATATGCCGGCAACTAACCGCGCTATGCCGGCAACCAATGGCCAGCGGAGAAAGACTTTCTGTGTGAAAAAGGCTCAAGAACAGCTGTAACACAAGCAGGGAAAGCGAAAAGGAAAAGTCCTAAAAAACATTTCTAGGGACTTTGCACGAGGTCATTTTAGGGCAAAATATGTGTTCGAAACTTTAGTCCATTTTCTCAGAATGACTTTTTTGGCCAGTGAGGTTGTTTTGTCTAGTGATATCTCTGCAACCGCTCATCTAATTTCTATTACAGTAGAATCCCGCTGATACGTTTTTCACGGGACCGTAAAAAAACCCGTAGGAGCCGAAAACCCAAGAGCCGAGAAACGATGAAAATTGAGGAATAAGAGTAGTAGTGAACTGCACATAGTTTTATTTTAATTCTTTCGCTTGAAAAAATCATGCAGCCTTGCCTGGCGCATCTTCTCACACCCGACAAGCACAAGGCGTTTTTCAAGCACCTGTAGTGCCATGTGGCTCTCGCCATTGTCAATGGTGCGCACATATCTTCGCAATAAATCCAGTGCCTCTACGGCCGATGACGTTGGCTCCGGTATCCGCTCCACCTCCTCCTCAACTTCCTCGTCACTGGCGCACGGATTGGCGCACTCAGCCACGATGTCGTCGACGAATAACATCGGGGAGGTGACAACGGCGTCGTCAACAGCGTAGTCGCTGTACGCGATTACACTGGCACCAACTGTTTCACGGCAGTGTTCAGTTCGCCACAGTCTGCGAACGCACAGTGTAAAGGCACTATGCTGGACACTCGTGTAACCTGCGCAAGGACCGACACGAAACAAAGGCAATGCGAGAAGACTGCAGCAAGCACGGGTAGCATGGGCACACATGGGCGTCCCGCCGCGGCGGTCTAGTGGCTAAGGTACTCGGCTGCTGACCCGCAAGTCGCGGGTTCAAATCCCGGCTGCGGCGGCTGCATTTCCGATGGAGGCGGAAATGTTGTAGGCCTGTGTGCTCAGATGTGGGTGCACGTTAAAGAACCCCAGGTGGTCAAAATTTCCGGAGCCCTCCACTACGGCGTCTCTCATAATCATATGGTGGTTTTGGGACGTTAAACCCCACAAATCAATCAATCAATCACATGGGCGATTGTGATGGCGATCGGGCTATACCCTTTGAATCGAGCCGCCTGCGCGACCTGGTGGCGATAAGGTTAAGCCAGCATGACATCCCAAGAAAACAAAACCAGGTCTCCGAGACCTTACTTTTACAGATACCAAAACCAATTTTAGGGTGCCAACGCGTTATAGACACAATCTTAGAGTGCAAATACGGATCTCAAAGGTCATGCTTTTGCTGGCATGAACCGAAAATATGTCATAGGTGTTGTCCCCGGCATTTTGGGTGGCTGTTCCTATCGTCAAGCCGCCAAGCCAAGCTACATGAAGGACAACATGGCCACTCGGGCCAGCACATCATGGCACTTCGCAACGTATGGTTCGGGAGCGGTCCCACAGTTGCGACGCATCAGCAGGGTTTCCCAATGCATTGGATCCTATCCGAGCTGTGCCGGGACCGGCCGAAAACGCCGTAACAACCAGGAAAACGCAGCACGCGGCAACGCAACAGCGGGGTTCTACTGAATTTGTTTTATTTTGTACACTAATAAATAGCTCACACACTGACAGAGCAGTTTTTAAAATTAGTTGGCTGTAATTGGTGATAATTTAAATTTCATTCATAAATGCTCAATAGAAACTGTTTTAGTTTACACTATTAATAGAAAGTTTTAAAACCCCTATCTGCCCTTAATGCAAAGCTTGTAATAATTACTCGTCATTCACTTCTTAGATAATATCATCCGATGTTTTTATTGCTGTAATTTAAAATTTTTGCTTGCAAAGATATTAGCAACTTCCTCATAAATCAGGTGCACACATTTCGCAAACAATCTTTTGTTAAACGCTCTGCCTTGCATGATATAGCTGTTGTTGACTTGCAGTAAGAGCATGGCACGTATACCGTTTCTCAGGCTACTTTAACTGTGGGGAAGACAACCACATGAGCCGGGATTGCCCGAACCCCCAGCAGGAGCAGCGCTCCAAAGAATGGTTCAAGTGCGCTGAGGAAGGACACATGAGCTGGGACTGCCTGAACCCGGACGCTCGTGGTGGATGAGGGGGAAATTCCTCCAGTGACGGGGCTGACAGGCCCAAGGGCTGTTTCAAGTGGACACAGGAAGGCCACATGGCCAAGGACTGTACAAATGAGCCTGTGCCACGCATGGGCCCCGATGGTGAGCAAGGCTTTATTCTGTGCGTTAGTAGTGTGATACAGTAAAATATCGGTATAACGAACTTCTGGGGGCCATGGTAATTTGTTCATTTTGAAGTTGTTAATATGAAAGCCCAAAAATTAACCATACTTATTTTCCACTGACCAAAACGACTTACCTTCACAAAGATGTGTGCTTGAACTCATTTTCGCGAGGAAAAAACTCTGCACAAAAAACACCAAAAAATGCACGTTTAATAAACAAACTTTTGTTTTTTGACACTTGCACTCAAAGTTCTCTGGCCACAACAGCCTGTTTTTTGCTTTCTAGTTGCCGAAAAGGAACCACTTTCTCGTTTAGCGAAAACTGCTTCCGCTTTAATAAGTTTGTTCAAAAATCAATAATCATGGTGCGCATGTTTTGCAATCTCATAAAGGTTCTCATAAATTCGTAGCAGAGCTTCTAACACAGGTGGCAGCAAATTGTCAAAAAGTCTGGAAGATTTTGTAGGTTCTGCGTGTTAAGAGCACCAAGAATCTGGACAGTTCGAAAATTTGCAGAGCAATAAAAAAATACTTGCAGAAACCGAATATGTCAATTTTAAAAAATCAATTTTTTTGTCATTTTTTGATCCCAAAGACCAGTCTGACCTCTTCAATGAAACCCATTTTCCGGGTCTCTTAAGGTTTCGTTTAAATGGAGTCTACTGTACTTCGTTATAAGCGCCATGAATGTTTATGCAACTGGTATTCGTGGCAGCAGATGCAACGGCGGGGCCCTTGCTGCTGCCCTGCACCTGCTTCATCTAGTGCATTACACCACTGATACAATTACGAAGAATTTGTAAACAGGGCGTCCATTTTTGTTTTGACTGAGCCTACCAGTGAATCAAGGAGTCTAAATAAATGAGTTTTTAGCGGTCTGCGTGTGCAGGCGGCGTTCATGCTTCCCATTCTGCACTCGCTACTGAGTGACAGTAGCTTCGAGAACCCGGCCTACCATCCTGTACAGACTCCGATGGCGGTCATCCTATCGCCGACGCGCGAGTTGGCCATCCAGACCGTCCAGGATGGGCACGATACGACTTCGTTGCTGCACCAGCTGGCCGTGCTGTCTCGAGGCTGCCACCTTCTGGTGGCCACCACTGGCCGTCTCAAGGACTTACGTGAATTATATAATTTGTAGCACTCGTATTCGATTTGTAATATTGTATTAATTCGATATACTATTGTATTGATTTGTTTTGTATATTCAATTTGAATTGTAATATTGTAATAATTTGATGTATAGTTGTATTGATTCGATTTGTAAATTTATGTTCAATTCAATTTTTAATATCGTAGTGATTTGATGTAATATTCTATTGATTCATTTTGTAAATTCTATTCCATTCGATTTGTAGTACAAGTATTGTATTGATTGGATGTATTGATTCAGCTTGTAAATTTGTATTCGATTCAATTTGTAGTATTGTATTGATTGTATTTAAAAATTCGTATTCGATTCGATTTGTAATAATGTATTCGTTTCGAACTAAGTCTATCATTCGATGTTCACCAATATTCGTTCGTATGTTTGTGGCAATATTGGAATATTCAAATAAATATTAGGGTATTCGAACTCACTTTGGTTTGAATTTAAGTTATTGAGAATTTCAAAGTATTTGCAAGGAACAAATGAATGCACATTATTCCGAATGTACTACCTGTAAAGGTGATTTCACTGCAGTGTAGGAGTGTTGAACAGTGAAAACACCTATCCACGAGAAGTTCGCTTTGCTGCTAAGCCTTCAATTTTAAAGGGGCCCTGCAACACTTTTTGAGCATTGCCAGAAAATGCTGCCGATTGGTAGTCGAGGCTACTGAGGACACACAAGTCAAATATTATAGCGCAGCACACGGCGTGGGATTCACAATAAATTCTAAGTCAGCTAAAAATTGCTCTCTTCTCTCGGCAAATAACTCCACAAGCTCAGAAGGTATGCGTGACTCATTTCCCCATGCCATTCCTCCCTAAATAAAAGTTTTTCATCCAAATAAAAGTTTTTCGTCCTTCCATCCATTCTTCCCTGCTTAGCTTCCAGTGCTTTCGTCAGGATGAGAAGAGAGAATGCACTAGCAGCTTGCAAGAAATCGTTGCAACTCCGCGCATACTGGACGGATTCCAAAAATATTTGGGGTGGTGAATTCATGAGGCAACAAATAAGCTTCTTTAGTGAATGCATTCTATGGCTACTTGAAAAAATGTCAAATCAATTCAAGTATGAATTCAAAAAACTCCCAATCACTATATTATATATATATATATATATATATATATATATATATTGATATAGAGTTTTTTGAGTTCATACTTGAATTCATGAGGTAACAAATAAGCTTCTTTAGTGAATGCATTCTATGGCTACTTGAAAAAGTGTCAAAATCAATTCAAGTATGAACTCAAAAAACTCTATATCAATATATATATATATATATATATATATATATATATATATATAAGGGAAAGAAGTGTATACCTAAGGCTCGTTTTTTTCCGTGTTTTAACACAATATTAATGAGATATAACAGACAGTAATGCCAAGGAATGTACAGGGGAAGTTATTAGAACCAATGGAATGTAAATAAGAAGAAAGAAAAGTGGATGAAAAAATTACCAACTGTGAGCAGGAATCGAACCTACGACCTTCGAATTACGCGTTCGATGCTCTAACCACTGAGCTATCACAGCGGCCCTCCCTCCATCCACTTTTTTGGGTTTATCTGTGAATTTAGAAGTAGGAGTGACAGTCAGCGCCATCTATAAGCCAAATGGCGAGTGTGAAAACACTCTTATGCGCATGTTTGGCGTCACGTAGCACGTGAACTTATTATGAGCGGGCAGCTGATTAATTGTCCCTCTTATACAACCTAAACACACCAAGTCTGCCAGTACGAGACCCTCGTTCAATGAAATAAGGGAAAGAAGTGTATACCTAAGGGCTCGTTTTTTTCCGTATTTTAACACAATATTAATGAGATATAACAGACAGTAATGCCAAGGAATGTACAGGGGAAGTTATTAGAACCAATGGAATGTAAATAAGAAGAAAGAAAAGTGGATGAAAAAATTACCAACTGTGAGCAGGAATCGAACCTACGACCTTCGAATTACGCGTTCGATGCTCTAACCACTGAGCTATCACAGCGGCCCTCCCTCCATCCACTTTTTTGGGTTTATCTGTGAATTTAGAAGTAGGAGTGACAATCAGCGCCATCTATAAGCCAAATGGCGAGTGTGAAAGCACTCTTATGCGCATGTTTGGCGTCACGTAGCACGTGAACTTATTATGAGCGGGCAGCTGATTAATTGTCCCTCTTATACAACCTAAACACACCAAGTCTGCCAGTACAAGACCCTCGTTCAATGAAATAAGGGAAAGAAGTGTATACCTAAGGGCTCGTTTTTTTCCGTGTTTTAACACAATATTAATGAGATATAACAGACAGTAATGCCAAGGAATGTACAGGGGAAGTTATTAGAACCAATGAAATGTAAATAAGAAGAAAGAAAAGTGGATGAAAAAATTACCAACTGTGAGCAGGAATCGAACCTACGACCTTCGAATTACGCGTTCGATGCTCTAACCACTGAGCTATCACAGCGGCCCCCCCTCCATCCACTTTTTTGGGTTTATCTGTGAATTTAGAAGTAGGAGTGACAGTCAGCGCCATCTATAGCCAAATGGCGAGTGTGAAAACACTCTTATGCGCATGTTTGGCGTCACGTAGCACGTGAACTTATTATGAGCGAGCAGCTGATTAATTGTCCCTCTTATACAACCTCAACACACCAAGTCTTGCCAGTACGAGACCCTCGTTCAATGAAATAAGGGAAAGAAGTGCATACCTAAG
>WOVY01011350.1:0-211802 GCA_013436015.1 Rhipicephalus annulatus | reverse complement strand
ATATTATTATATATATATATAATATATATATAATATATATATATATATATATATAAGGGAGAGAAGTGTATACCTAAGGGCTCGTTTTTCCGTGTTTTAACACAATATTAATGAGATATAACAGACACTAATGCCAAGGAATGTACAGGGGAAGTTATTAAAACCAATGGAATGTAAATAAGAAGAAAGAAAAGTGGATGAAAAAATTACCAACTGTGAGGCAGGAATCGAACCTACGACCTTCGAATTACGCGTTCGATGCTCTAACCACTGAGCTATCACAGCGGCCCTCCCTCCATCCACTTTTTTGGGTTTATCTGTGAATTTTAGAAGTAGGAGTGACAGTCAGCGCCATCTATAAGCCAAACAAACGAGTGTGAAACACTCTTATGCGCATGTTTGGCGCCACGTAGCACGTGAACTTATTATGAGCGGGCAGCTGATTAATTGTCCCTCTTATACAACCTAAACACACCAAGTCTGCCAGTACGAGACCCTCGTTCAATGAAATAAGGGAGAGAAGTGTATACCTAAGGGCTCGTTTTTTCCGTGTTTTAACACAATATTAATGAGATATAACAGACAGTAATGCCAAGGAATGTACAGGGGGAAGTTATTAAAACCAATGGAATGTAAATAAGAAGAAAGAAAAGTGGATGAAAAAATTACCAACTGTGAGCAGGAATCGAACCTACGACCTTCGAATTACGCGTTCGATGCTCTAACCACTGAGCTATCACAGCGGCCCTCCCTCCATCCACTTTTTTGGGTTTATCTGTGAATTTTAGAAGTAGGAGTGACAGTCAGCGCCATCTATAAGCCAAACAACGAGTGTGAAACACTCTATGCGCATGTTTGGCGCCACGTAGCACGTGAACTTATTATGAGCGGGCAGCTGATTAATTGTCCCTCTTATACAACCTAAACACACCAAGTCTGCCAGTACGAGACCCTCGTTCAATGAAATAAGGGAGAGAAGTGTATACCTAAGGGCTCGTTTTTCCGTGTTTTAACACAATATTAATGAGATATAACAGACAGTAATGCCAAGGAATGTACAGGGGAAGTTATTAAAACCAATGGAATGTAAATAAGAAGAAAGAAAAGTGGATGAAAAAATTACCAACTGTGAGCAGGAATCGAACCTACGACCTTCGAATTACGCGTTCGATGCTCTAACCACTGAGCTATCACAGCGGCCCTCCCTCCATCCACTTTTTTGGGTTTATCTGTGAATTTTAGAAGTAGGAGTGACAGTCAGCGCCATCTATAAGCCAAACAACGAGTGTGAAACACTCTTATGCGCATGTTTGGCGCCACGTAGCACGTGAACTTATTATGAGCGGGCAGCTGATTAATTGTCCCTCTTATACAACCTAAACACACCAAGTCTGCCAGTACGAGACCCTCGTTCAATGAAATAAGGGAGAGAAGTGTATACCTAAGGGCTCGTTTTTCCGTGTTTTAACACAATATTAATGAGATATAACAGACAGTAATGCCAAGGAATGTACAGGGGAAGTTATTAAAACCAATGGAATGTAAATAAGAAGAAAGAAAAGTGGATGAAAAAATTACCAACTGTGAGCAGGAATCGAACCTACGACCTTCGAATTACGCGTTCGATGCTCTAACCACTGAGCTATCACAGCGGCCCTCCCTCCATCCACTTTTTTGGGTTTATCTGTGAATTTTAGAAGTAGGAGTGACAGTCAGCGCCATCTATAAGCCAAACAACGAGTGTGAAACACTCTTATGCGCATGTTTGGCGCCACGTAGCACGTGAACTTATTATGAGCGGGCAGCTGATTAATTGTCCCTCTTATACAACCTAAACACACCAAGTCTGCCAGTACGAGACCCTCGTTCAATGAAATAAGGGAGAGAAGTGTATACCTAAGGGCTCGTTTTTCCGTGTTTTAACACAATATTAATGAGATATAACAGACAGTAATGCCAAGGAATGTACAGGGGAAGTTATTAAAACCAATGGAATGTAAATAAGAAGAAAGAAAAGTGGATGAAAAAATTACCAACTGGGAGCAGGAATCGAACCTACGACCTTCGAATTAAGCGTTCGATGCTCTAACCACTGAGCTATCACAGCGGCCCTCCCTCCATCCACTTTTTTGGGTTTATCTGTGAATTTTAGAAGTAGGAGTGACAGTCAGCGCCATCTATAAGCCAAACAACGAGTGTGAAACACTCTTATGCGCATGTTTGGCGCCACGTAGCACGTGAACTTATTATGAGCGGGCAGCTGATTAATTGTCCCTCTTATACAACCTAAACACACCAAGTCTGCCAGTACGAGACCCTCGTTCAATGAAATAAGGGAGAGAAGTGTATACCTAAGGGCTCGTTTTTCCGTGTTTTAACACAATATTAATGAGATATAACAGACAGTAATGCCAAGGAATGTACAGGGGAAGTTATTAAAACCAATGGAATGTAAATAAGAAGAAAGAAAAGTGGATGAAAAAATTACCAACTGTGAGCAGGAATCGAACCTACGACCTTCGAATTACGCGTTCGATGCTCTAACCACTGAGCTATCACAGCGGCCCTCCCTCCATCCACTTTTTTGGGTTTATCTGTGAATTTTAGAAGTAGGAGTGACAGTCAGCGCCATCTATAAGCCAAACAACGAGTGTGAAACACTCTTATGCGCATGTTTGGCGCCACGTAGCACGTGAACTTATTATGAGCGGGCAGCTGATTAATTGTCCCTCTTATACAACCTAAACACACCAAGTCTGCCAGTACGAGACCCTCGTTCAATGAAATAAGGGAGAGAAGTGTATACCTAAGGGCTCGTTTTTCCGTGTTTTAACACAATATTAATGAGATATAACAGACAGTAATGCCAAGGAATGTACAGGGGAAGTTATTAAAACCAATGGAATGTAAATAAGAAGAAAGAAAAGTGGATGAAAAAATTACCAACTGTGAGCAGGAATCGAACCTACGACCTTCGAATTACGCGTTCGATGCTCTAACCACTGAGCTATCACAGCAGCCCTCCCTCCATCCACTTTTTTGGGTTTATCTGTGAATTTTAGAAGTAGGAGTGACAGTCAGCGCCTTATTTCATTGAACGAGGGTCTCGTACTGGCAGACTTGGTGTGTTTAGGTTGTATAAGAGGGACAATTAATCAGCTGCCCGCTCATAATAAGTTCACGTGCTACGTGGCGCCAAACATGCGCATAAGAGTGTTTCACACTCGTTTGGCTTATAGATGGCGCTGACTGTCACTCCTACTTCTAAAATTCACAGATAAACCCAAAAAAGTGGATGGAGGGAGGGCCGCTGTGATAGCTCAGTGGTTAGAGCATCGAACGCGTAATTCGAAGGTCGTAGGTTCGATTCCTGCTCACAGTTGGTAATTTTTTCATCCACTTTTCTTTCTTCTTATTTACATTCCATTGGTTTTAATAACTTCCCCTGTACATTCCTTGGCATTACTGTCTGTTATATATATATATATATATATATATATATATATATATATATATATATATATATATATGGTGGGGTGATATTCAATGGATCCGGTGGAAAATGCAGTAGAAAAAAGAGGTCGACAAACGTGTGAAAAAACACTAGTTTTACTAACGTTTCGGCAGGTGGGCCTGCCGAAACGTTAGTAAAACTAGTGTTTTTTCACACGTTTGTCGACCTCTTTTTCTACTGTATATATATATATATATATATATATATATATATTAATATATATATATATATCTTATTGTTGTAACATAACCTAATAACAATTTAAGTCTCCCGTACCATTGGAACAAAATTGATTAATTATTGTTGCGATGGAAAACTACGCCGTGCTTGTTCGTTTCCCCAGTGTGCAGCCAAGAGTGGCCACTGGTCAAAGTAGGGGGGCTCAACCCCCCCCCCTCCACATAAACTTTTCTCAGTGGGGGAGCTCACGCCCCCCTTGCACCCTTGTCTGGTACGCCTATGGGGAAACTTATGGCAATAGAGTATTCAGAGTGAAGTTTATCTATTCAAACCGAATAACTGTTGCTCTTCTGTGTCACTTTAAAGCCTTACATATGTAAGGATTTCAAGAGGTTGCATAAGATGAAATGGACTAAGACTGATGTCTATGACGTTATTGAATATTTCCCACAAATTCATGATCTTTTTGTACCCATATGGAAAAAATAGCTAGGCCCCTTTTGTTTTTAAAGTAGCCGTCCTTGCTTCCGAACAGCGAACGAGAAAACCAAACGGGAAAAATAACAATGAGAAAATATTAACTAATTGCGTTGAGTTTTGTAACCAAACATTGCTTTTTGCTGTTCATTCACCCCTTTCAGAACAGTGCCACTCTGCCCAAGCTGTCTCTCTGGCGATTTGCCGGCAATTATGTTTGAGGCCCCGTACTTTTTAAAGGAAGTTTGCGGGTTTGAAGTGGTAGCAGCAAGCACAAAACGAGTTCACTGGCGGAACATGGAATGGGCGCACTCAGGCTGATGGTGATGTTGATAATTATGATGACTTTTTATCTAGGCAATGAAATACGTATCTTTACGAAAGCCTAATTACATTACTTTATCAAGCTTTGAGTCGCTGCCCTGATTCAGCGGCAGTTGCACTTCTATACTAGAGTTCCTGTAGCATATCGAGTTACTATATATATATATATATATATATATATATATATATATATATATATATATATATATATATATATATATATATATATATATATATATATATATATATATATATATATATATCCTCGATGCCACAGGTTTGATTGTTGCACCAAGACGATGGCGTGTCTTGAGATTTCGTTTATTGTACCCTATCGCTCAATTACAACAAAGAAGAAGGCAGAAAATGTACGATTTACGGTGAGTATAGCGGGGTTAGATGTACAATATCTGCAGTAGCGCTGAATCGGTCTAGTTGGTTATGGGTGATCGAAAAATAAAAGTAAAGCAAAACGACAGATGAAAACACTGCAGCTTCGCTAGAACCGCTATCCGGTCACAATGGCAACAGCGTGTGGTACAAAAACACCCTTAGTTCTATGCAAAATTCGAATCAACACTGTGGAACAGAAAAAAAATGGCAGCATATCCACGGAGTGAATGATGGAGAGTGGGGCGAAGCATTCGTCCGTCCATTCGTTCTTGTTTCCATCCGTCCATGCATCCGCCTGTGTGACCGTCCATGCCTCCATCCTCCCGTCCGTGCGTGCTTCTATTCGTGCGTCTGTCCCTGCGTTTGTCCATGCATCCGTCCCTGCGTCCGTTCATGCGTCCATCCATGCATCTGTCTGTGTGTCCGTTCGTCCATCAATTCAACACTCCATGTACCACCATCTGGCATTTTTTCATCATATATTCCCCATATAGAAGCACCGCCATCCAACGGACATTCCAAAGACTAAACGAGAGGGGGCACACGCACACTTTCTTGCGGCTTGCGCTTCGTGTCTACTTCCCACCTTTAACCACCTCGAGTTCATGTAATATACTAACTAGTTCACTGTATTCATGGCACTGCGGCCCAACGCTCGCTAAACCTTTCTAAAACCGAGGAGGTTACCTCCAGCGAGTATAACGTGGCAACCCTTTCTTGTCAGATAGTGCTCAATGTACATGCCAATGGGGATTGCAGCGTGCGCGTTAACTAAAAGCCAAATGCTCCTGTCTCTCATTCCCCCTTAGCAGCCATTGACGTGTACATTGAGTACTATCTTTTATTGTTCAACAACGCACAGAAGAAATCTCTCATCGGCACCACCTTGGAGGTTAAAATGTTATACTTGTTAACACTACAACGGCTACGAGGGACGAACGAGTGCCGCTATAAGGAGCTTCGCCCCTAAAAAAATTAAATAGGACGATGCACTTACATCACAAAACTGAGCACTCAGACACCATAAACAAAATTGCATTTTGAGGCACTACATGTTAACTGTAATCTCGAACTACGTCCTTCAATTCTCGTGCTCCGTCCTTTTTGCGCTGATTTAGTACAAGCTGTTGTATTGAATTTGTTGAGAACATGGTAATAACGACTTAGTGTGTTTAATATTTCACGTCGGAGAAATATGCAGAAGCCATGTGATGCACGCTGCGGTTTACACGCACGCCAACTAAACCTTCGACCTAACGGAAATCAATTTACGAGCCCTCCATTGCGTCATTCGAGTGCACAGTCTCCGCAGGAGAGGTTCGGCGCTTAAGGCGGTCGATCAACTCGAGGATAGGCTTCGAACTAAAGACTACGCACAGCGCATAATTATAGACGCGCTACTTCTTTCCACGATTGCTATCAATCGGCACCAACACCAGATAGCCGTCGATCGCTACACCCACCAGACATTTAGCAAGTTTAGGGAGCTACACAAACAAAGTTTAAGACCAACAACACAGACAAAGACAAAAGAAGCCGTTCTTGAGTTTAGAGTCGGTCAAACGCGGCCGCCTGAATTCCAAGACGACGCCGGCTCAGGAGACTCATATCACTGCCAAGCGACACAGGAGGATGCGCAGAAGAACCAGGAAGCAAGGTGACGTGTGTTTCGATGCAAATGCGGCGGCTGACACGTACGCATAAACAAAAACTCTCTCCCCTGTGTCGGCACAGCACTTGCGCGTCCTATGAACGCAAGGCTTGCTCTTAATCACGCGTCACGCAAATGAACTGCAGAGACGATGACCAGAATTCGTGCCGACAGCTTTGTCGGCGCCGCTTCCTCCCACGTGCGTTGCCTTCGTACGAACACGAAACGTGCCCCGCACCCGCCACTCCTCATTCCGCCTGCTGTCGTCCACATCCTTTCCCTCTAGCGACGTGCGACACGTGGTACAAGGCCGAGGACGCTTCGTGACGTCTCCCGCTGGGCGCGATGGTATTGGTTCGTTGATGTCTCCGCGTGTGTGCGTGGAGGAACTCGTCACTCACTCGCCCTCTACTTCATCTCCTCTCCTGCTGAAACATGTTCTTTCAGCCGCGTAGCCCTGCTCCGGAGCACAACAAGGTCTGACGCGTCGTTGGAGTGCCTCCCGTTGTGTTGAGTGTCAGTTCCGGCGAAGTTGCGGCTCCAGTCCTGAGGAGTTCTCGAGCCGGACGAATGTATTCATATCTACGTAGAAAGATGACGACGAATGAAGCTTCCTGATGAGAACGTTTTAGGGGCGAAACTCGTTAGGGCGTGGGTCGGGTGGTTCGGTCGTCACTTGTATGCATTCATGTATGTAGTAACCACCTCACAGCATATCCATGGAGTGAATGATGGTGTGGGGCGAAGCTTCAGAGGGTTTTGTCGGCGAACCGTGAATAATCCGCTGGTTGCGTCCGTCTGTTGTCCGTCTGTCTGTTTTACCCACGTACGGACGCACAGTATGGGCACATGGAAGGACGGACGGACGGACGCACCGACAGACGGAAGCGTGGACGGATTGATGGATGCTTCGCCCCACTCATCATCATTCACTCCGTGGATATGCTGGGATTTTTTCTTCTTTTCTTTTTTGCTTAATGTTTACTGATGACCTAATTGGGGAGCCGTGATATTTTTTATTGGTGAGCCAGTTTTTGCGTCTTCGTATGAGAGAGCATATCATGGCGTACACTCTCACCCAGCGATCTTTGTGTAGCGCGAACGCACACTGACACGAAGCTCGGTTTCCATCTTCGTTGCGTCTTTTCTTGCGCCCACTATGGCCTAACAATGTCTTTATTTCTTTTCTTTCTTGTGTGAAATGAAAAACCAAGCTCCCAAGAGCTATGGAAAATGTGCTTCTATAGAAATGTACAGTGTGTGCACCCTGACAAAGTGATTAAAGTCTGTTCTTGAAAATTAGTTTCAGTTCCTACTGTAACCTAACGTGGCAATGTGGTACCAACATCTTGTCTTGTGGCCGCGCGAACTGTCGTGACATTTCTACACTCATGCCACTTCGTGGCTCCGTTGGTGACGCACAAGACGCCATTTCGAATGGTTTTGCTACTAAACGTTATCACAACTAGGCATTCTGGTAACGGAAGTCAATAAAATTTGACACCGTATAGGCTGACGTCATAATAGTGTCGATGTCAGTCGGCGCGTCACGCTAAAATAGACTTCCATTTCCTAATAGAATATTCTGATCAGCATCTACAGAGTCCGACACTTCCTCATAGTCGTCTCTACGTTTAGAATATTTGCCCGAAAGAAGAAACTCGCCCATCGAAATTCGTGTCAGTGCCTCCTCATCGCTAGTGTCCTCCCGTGTCGGGATTGCGCTGGTTGCGCATGGACAGGAGGTTGCGTGGGCCAGCCCCAGATGGCAGTGATCATGGTACAAAAGCAGCGCACTCAGATGACTGACGTCCCCGCCTACTCCAGGAATTAAGTTCCAAAAATTTTTCACACGTACTTTCCAATGCAGCACGCTGCATTGGAGCCAGTGCACGGCAAAATAGTTCCTCCTTTGCCGCGTACTTATGTCGCACCCATGCAAGACAGATTTCTTAAAACGACTTTAACAACCACTCGTTTTCTACTGAATCCTATTTTGCACATTTTGCTCTGACGATGCAAAAAGGTTTGACTAAAGTGCCTACGTTTTCGGCGAATGGATTTCATCGTAGAACCTCTGACACTGTGTTGCTGCAGTTTTAAGACGGCTATTTAAAAGGAGATCACTCATCTACCTAAAGAAACAATGGCGATTGTGATGGGTAACAAGTAGTTAGCATTTGCGTTACGAACGGATGTGTGCCAATTTGTTACACAATGGTTCGATCTTTTCTTCTCACCTTCATAACGTGAGGGTTCATCACCCCAACGGGACGGCTTTATGCTCTCTCATAGTAGAGTACTTAATACTCTAAATCGTTAACCACTTTTTCTAATAACCACACTTCAAGCACGTCACTGCGGTGACGTCTTAAACAGTACGTGACAGCTTATTGCTCTCCCATAGTAGAATACATCGTTCTCTAAATTGTCGTACATTTATTATAAACGCATATCCAGCTCAGTGCTGAAACTAAGTAGCACAAGTCAGGGACGGCTTACTTCTCTCCCATAGTTAAGTACCAAGTACTCAAAATTGTTAAGCATTTTTTCGAAACATCCAGCTCAGCTACATCTTCAAGTGTGAGGCCCATGGGACGGCTCCTTGCTCTCCCATCCAACTTCTTCGACTTTGAGCGTATCTATCTAGCCGCTTACGTTTGAGTGCTCTACTGGTCTCCCCCTTTACTTGGCGTGAACTAAAATCAGCATTGGGAGGGGAACATGGGCTGAAGAATATGACGCGCTGGTCAAGGCACGAATAATGTCACAATGCCGTCGCGTACGTCGTCAAACACTTCCCGCCAGACAGTGGCACATACCCACGGGCGGGTATGTGCCGCTGGTATACGGGGATGTGTCAAAGGTAATTGACACTAAGTATCTACCCAGGAACGACGAGACCACAAATGGGCAATTTTAACGCGTGAGCGGTAAGCAATTCCCCCCATCGGTAGTGTCGACCCGAAGAAGGCATAGAATGTCAGGGTCTCAGCTGGAATCGAACCCAAGCATTCTGCGTGGCAATGAAGCATTTTACCACAGAGCTACGCCACGTCTCGGAGCTACATTTTTAATAGACGCTAATCTTCGTGAAACGTCAATAGTGGTTGCGGTGCTGTCTACTCAATTTTATAAACATTACATATGTACTCCTTTGATACAGCCGTCACGTCAGGTTAACGTCAATTGTGGTTAGGTGCCATGCGCTGAAGTTGATTTATGGAGCAGTGTCCAGGGCCAGCATCTTTGCGAGCGTCAGCGCTTCATATCAGCTTCTGGTGCTGCTAATACGCATGTTCCCGTTGGCATCATTGCGCAAGTGCAAACAACTGGTTAAGTAAACATCTGCAACTCTTCTACATATGTATGTGCTTGCAACATTTGTACATTTATTTAGTGTAGTTTCATAACGTGTTGCGCAATAAAAAAAATGGCAGCATAACCACGGAGCGAATGATGGAGAGTGGGGCGAAGCATTCGTCCGTCCATTCGTTCTTGCGTCCGTCCGTCCATGCGTCCGTCTGTGTGACCGTCTATGCGTCCACCCGCCCGTCCGTGCGTGCGTCCGTCCCTGCGTTCGTCCATGCCTCCGCCCCTGCGTCCGTTCATGCGTTCATCAATGCATCTGTCTGTGTGTCCGTTCGTCCATATATTCGGCACTCCAAGTACCGCCATCTCGCATATTTTCATCATATATTCCCCATATAGAAGCACCGCCATCTAGCGGACATTCCAAGGACTAAACGAGAGGTGACACACGCACACTTTCTTGCGGGTTGCGCTTCGGGTCTACTTCCCACCTTTAACCACCTCGAGTTCATGGTGTATACTGGTTAACTGTATTCATGGCAGTGCGGCCCAACGTTCGCTAAACTTTTCTATAACCAAGGAGATTACGCCCAGTGAGTATAACGTAGCAACCTTTTCCTGTCAGATAGTGCTCAATGTACATGCCAATGGCTGATAATGGCGATCGCAGTGTGCGCGTTAACTAAAATCCGAATGCCCCTGTCTCTCATTCCCCATTAGCAGCCATTGGCATACACATTAAACACTATTTTCATTGTTCAACAACGCACAGAAGAAATCTCTCACCGGCACCACCTTGGAGGTCAAAATGTTATACTTGTTACATACTACAATGGCTACGAGGGATGAACGGGTGCAGCTATAAAAAGCTTCGCGCCTAAAATTGCAACATGGTCACCGTCCCTTCGCATGCTCCGCATAACGCCGATTCCCAGATTATGTGGGATCTGTCGATTTTTTTCTAAATACACATCCAGCTCTCAAGCGTTAAGGACTTTTCGTCGGGCCTCATCAAGTGCGAGACCCACGGGATGGCTTTTTGATCCGCCGTAGTAGAGTACCAAGTACTCTTAATCGCTACAAACTTTTTCTAAACACACCGACGGTTTCCACAAAGTTTACGTTTGATCCGTGAACAAGTCCACGGCGTAATTTTAAAGGCGAAGCTCCTTAAGCCGTGTATCGTGCGTCCCCGGCGTATGCAGCAGCAGCAGCAGCAGCAGCACTAGTAGTAGTAGTAGTAGTAGTAGTAGTAGTAGTAGTAGTAGTAGTAGTAGTAGTAGTAGTAGTAGTAGAAGAAGAAGTAGTAGTAGTAGGTAGCCACCTCTCGTTTAGTCCTTGGAATGTCCGCTGCGGATGGCGGTACTTGTATATGATGAATATATGATCAAAAGATCCGAGATGAAGGTACTTGGAGTGCTCACTAGATGGACGGACGGACAAACAGACAAGCAGACAGACGGATGGACGGACGCGCGGACGGACAGACAGGCAAACGCACGGATGGACAGACGAACGCCGGGACGGATGAATGGATGCACAAATGTACGCATGGACGGATGAACGGACGGACAGAAGCATGGACGGAATGACAGACGTTTCGGCCCACTCATCATCATTCACTTCGTGGATACGCTGTTAATGTTTTCTTTTTTTGTCGACATGACCTCCTGGAATGTGAGGTCCACGAACGGATTTTCGCTCTCCCATAGTAGAATACCAATTGTTCGAAATTGTTAAAACTTTGTTCTAAACGCACAATGTCTATCTGGATCCACGCCGATGCGGGTGAACATGTGTGTGTGTGTTCAGCCTTGGCGATGTCATAGTGCGCGTCGTCCACTTATCACCACGGACCGGCACCCATATATACAGAACAAGATGCCCGCGCCGGTCAATGGTGATCATAACTGGAGGCACGCACTACGCTATCACGAAGGCTTGCCGCTGTGTTCAGATTTCATTTGACGATGATAGTGCATATCTCCTTTGATTTCTTTCCTCCGCAGTACGCCGTGTCGAGATCTCACCGATAAAACGGCAAAGAACGATCCCGTGACGTAATGGCGTCACAAGATGCAATGGCACATTCGCGAATATCAGAAAATTGCCGTTAAAAAAAAAACGTTGCACGCGGGCTGCCCACCTTCCTTTTTTATTCGCTGCCGGTCGCCCTGCGTATTCTGTAGACGGCAGTTCGTCGGTGCCATGTGGAATGACTTGCTTCAGGAACGGGTCATGCGATAGTCGTAATACGTACGAGTCGCGTTTCAACCTTTTCTCTTTTTTTTTTTGCGTGCGTGTGGACCACCAAAAAACGCCGCCTGATGTTGGAGGACGACAGGGAGCTTCGTCTTCGGCATGAAATTGGTGAGCTCCCTATCACGACAGGCCGGCGAGGTGTTGTGGCGTTGTTCATCGAAACTCGCTCGTTATAGATACACAGTTCAACCGAAATTTAGGGTTGCGTGGATCTTTAGCGAGCGGGTTCTTTGAATAGTGTTACAACGGGTCTACCTCCCTGAAGCACAGAGCAGGCTCTCGCGGTTAACTTAAATAGCTTCGTTTGGCCTGTGTCAACAGCAGGAGGACCGGACCTCGAATGCCCGTAGCTCACCCGCAGCCATCATTTCGTGCCAGTATTGTTGCTGGTGCGTAATGCGCTTTTCGCGGGTCGGAACGCGGCGTCCCGGTGCTTAATGTTCACGCGCGTTCGTTCACTCGCCCATTCTATACCTGGGATTGTTGGCACGGTTTACGTGCTTCCTTTGCAGATGCTGACTCCTTGTCCTCTTTATTTTGCAGCTGGAACTTGGCTGCTGGATGAGTGCGCATGGACTATAGCTGTAGCTTCGTGCTCGAGCATTATTCGTCAGACCGCATTTATTATTTTTACGCATGCTTTTTCTCTCCTAACAAGTTTTTATTCGTTCCAGGACCATGGACGTAGTATACGTAAGCACTGACACGCCCCGTGCCCCTCCTGCATATATTCCGCATTATCGCCGACGGAGTCTTCAAGGTGGACGTGCTACCGGCATTGCGTCGAGTAAGCATGGCTCTTGTATTTCCGTGAGTAGAACAGTGCGCGAAGGGTTGAAGGCTTTGCTTCAAGCTTTGTTAATCTCAGCCGTCGTTCTCTGAAATGTTATCTTGTCCAAAGGTGTCAAAGGTTCTCACTATGCACCGTATAGTGACTTGGCGTCCTACTCGTTGCATTAAGCTCAGAGTCAAAAACTTGGGCTTTTCGGTTGCCGTGGCCATGTTGGGCGCGTGCATTTTGTTGATAGTATTTTGGTTTCTCGGTGCCGCTCGTTGCCTTGCATTCACGTGCGACACGTGGTAGCGAGTTTATCACTGAAGCCGCCTGATTTTTTTTAATACGTTAATTTGCCCGCTTTTTTCATGCTTGTCTCTTGTACTTCAAAAATAACCATTCCAAACTTTCAGTTCACTGACGCAGGTGCACAGCCGAGGTAACATACTGGTGGCCATAGTCGATTATGCTGTAAATGGTATAGTCTTGTGCAATGTCTGCATTGAACTAGTTTTTTTTATTTTGGAATGAAATTTTCTACAGTGCTGGGCACATACCCTAACAGAAATCTCAGAACCTTTGTCTTCAATATCTCTTACTCTAAACTCACGGTTCTTACTTGCCACTGTTAGTGCGAGTTTAATTTGTTCTAATTCATGTTGTGCTTAACGTAGAAAAATGAACCCATAAGTTGCTACTTTCGTTCGTAGCAAGAGTTCGTTTTGGTAGACTGGATGCATTATGCTAGTATTCGAGGGATTATTGGTCAGCTGCCAGTTCGTGAACATCACGCGTGTTTCGCAATGCCAGCAGGCAGCAAGTTTTCCACAGCTGAGTCGTAGCTATATCAGTGGCGCTAGCTAACGCTCCCAGGTTTGTATGCATATATATAGGTATTCAACAAAGTGAACGAGAGGAGGCTTACCGCTGTATTTGATTTGGTAGCACTTTGGACGCATTATTTGAAGGCCGCGGGTTCAATCCCTGCCAGTTGCAAGTTCTTTTCGTCCACTTTTTTCTAGAATTACATAATAGTTAATATAAATATTGTCCCCTATTTTTTGCATGTTTTTGAGTTAATTGTAAAGTTGTGAGAGCTTGTGAATAACGAAAAGGAGCACTTAAGGTTGCCCTTTCTTTTATTTTTGACGAGTATTTCTTGGAACAATGTTCCCACGCGTATTGTCACCACCTGCCGGGAAATTGCAAAATTGGCTAACAATTCTCAAGGCATTCGATATTACATTCCAGAAAAAGACATTGTCTTTGTTTAACGAGGTATAGTGATTATTCCTAATGAGTAATTATTTAATTACTGGGAAGTACGTCATCAATCCTTTCTACATTAATCATATATTGAAGATTCCTGTGTGATTTGTTTTTGGTTGTATGCATTCAGAGCAAGCAAGCCAAACTTTTGCCATTGTAGAAAGACTGTGACTCTCTTGTGGAGCCATCGAATAAAGCCGTGCCTTCGCTAGTGTGGTTGGCTGTAGTCTTACGCAGCAAATAAAGAATAAGCAAGAACCGGGATGTAGAAGAGTTTTTCGTCGGGCACTACTGCGATCAGCATTAGTGTTTTGACTCCTCTTATGTCAGTGTTTGTGTACGTAGTTTTTTAACAATATTACATCGCAGCTAGAGCTCTGCTCGGTGTTCCTTTATAATGCTCTTTTTTTGGCCACTAGACCCAACTTGGAATCCCACTGTGTCACCGGCAAAACACCACTTGCACCCGAGTGTGTACGTTTAGACTCGAGGGATTGATAAGTTCATTGACTTCTCCCCAGGAGCTCTGTCATCGCAACACACAATGTGCCACTTTGGCAGAAGATCGCCTGGCGAGCATCCTTGCGGCGATTCCTCGAGTAAGCACTTTCTCATATCTTCAACAGTAGTTTATAACACAAAAAACTGCTTCTAGCTGATTTAATTTCTGCTATGGCTCTCTGAGAAGGTGGCCCCGCCGCGGTGGCCTAGTGGCTGAGGTACTCGGCTGCTGACCCGCAGGCCGCGGGTTCGAATCCCGGCTGCGGCGGCTGCATTTTCGATGGAGGCGGAAATGTTGTAGGCCCGTGTGCTCAGATTTGAGTGCACGTTAAAGAACCCCAGGTGGTCGAAATTTCCACAGCCCTCCACTACGGCGTCTCTCATAATATGGTGGTTTTGACCACAGGCATGCCGGAGTAAGACTGTATACCCAGCACTCACTATATTGACTTGACAGTTGCAGCGTTGTGCTGGTACGAGCTAAGACGTGGGTGATGCGTTTATAATTGCAGCAATGGCAGGTGAACATATTTTGTTATGAAATAACTCATGTTTTTCGATATAGATGGCACGTTAAAGAAAACCTAGCCCTTTGAAAACATTAGGTACTCGGTAAATACCCGAGTGCATCTAACTGGGCTGTTCGTTGATCGGTTCGGAAACATACAGTATTCAAGTGACATTGATAGAACGACAGACAGGGCGCTGACTGCCTGTAGTTTTGTCTTGTGTCTAGCGCTACTTGGTTCTGTTCTCAGTAAATACACTTGATTGACTTAATCACGCCCAAGTTCGGCGTTAGTGCTCTTTCATGGCTAGAGGCTAATACACAAATAGTGCAGTTACTAACCCGTGAGGCTTGTTAGAGTGCACTAAGGCTGAGCGTTGGGCTTATTGGTGCCGCATAATTTAAACGTTACACAGCGTACGGAACAAGGACAAGAATACAGTGGACACAGAGAGCTGTGAGCTCTCAACTGTTTATTTTTCTGGCACAGCAAAATACATGTGTGTATTACGAGAAAGAGAAGACGAACTACACAAATTTGCACTCAAGGAAACAGCAACCAATCATCGATATTGCAAGTTTTGCAAAAAAAAATTCTCTTCGTTATCTTTTTGTTAGAAACATTGTTAGACAGAATATTATTGAAACTGACAGATAAATATGCCCAGGAAGGTATAAGGGATGTTAATAAAGTAATTCCAATCTAGTTGTGAAGAAAGAAAAGTGGGCAAAGAGATAAATTGCGCGGGCAGGGACCGAACCTGCGACCTTCGAATAACTCGTCCGATGCTATGAGCAACCGCGGCAGCTATCCCCCCCCCCCTCCGCCCACTTTATGGAGTATGTATCCGCATTTAAACGAGGGAGCTTGTCAGTACCACCTGTTGTCATTGAGGTGAATGTGGAACACTCATCATTTGCCTGTTGGCGTCGCGTAGCACGTGATCATATTACGGGCTGGCAGCGGACCAATCATATTTTGCATACCACCCGAAAGCATCAAGTCTGCCAGGACGAGAGCCCTGCTATGAATGAATGAATGAATGAATGAATGAATGAATGAATGGTAAATTTAAGGGCGTGTTTTCTTCGTTACACAATATTAATGAGAACGACTAATTATACGAAGCAAAGTATAAGGGATATTATTAGGTTCCTTAATGAACGTCTTTAGGAAGACAGGTACAATGTATGTAAGGTTATTGGTAGGTATTTAGGAATCGCCATGGTTGTGGGTGCCGGATTTAATTTTTAATCACACACATGACGAGTACGGAGCTAGGGTTCATTTCGAGGCAGCGCCGGGCCTCGTCAGGCCCCTGCCGCACCTGACTAGGCAGCGAGGATGCCCGAGATGGTGACAGTTGAAGGCATGGATATCACTCCGGAAGAATTCGACGGAGCGGGGTGGACCACCGCCCTTGGCGCCCGGCGGAAACGAGATCCGGCAAGGAACGCAGCGTCTGCTACCGCTGCAAAGTCTACGGCAAACACAGCAAAGAAGCATGGTTTCAACGCTCGCTCCCTCTCAACAGTGCAGAAGGTTGTAGCCGCTTCGCGACTCCCTCGGCTGCCGAGAGACCAGATAAAGGTCATTGTACGGCCCCGCGGAGGGCTTGACGTTTCGAAGACGGACATGGTACTGCTGTCGAGAGCTCTGACTATGGCAGCTGGGCTCACTGACCAAGAAGCATCGGAAGATACAGTCTGCCCCAACAAGGTACAGAATATTCTTGTTATTTCGACTCCGGTCAGATCCAACGCAGTCGCATACGCTGGAATTCAGAAAATTCACACGAAAGTCGGCGCATTTGATGTTTCTGCCTACTTAGCCGCCCCGGAAAACACTTGTAAAGGCGTCATCAGGAATGTTGACCCCTCGATAGAAGAGCACACCCTCAGAGGCATGATTGTCAACCAACGAAACCCGACCGCCATTGAAGTCAAGAGAATCAAAAACACGCACGTTGTTGTGATACTCTTTGATGGGCTTCGCGTTCCCAAAAACGTCATGTGCGGAACGGCCTTAGTGCCGTGTTCCCTTTACAAACGCCAAGTCGATGTTTGTCACGCCTGCGGCCGAGTCGGGCACCGGGCCGACGTATGCCACCAGAGCAAGGCAGAGAAAAGTAAATGCCACAACTGCGGAGACGCACTCTCAAACGATGCTGCAGAAGCCCACCGTTGCACTCCGAAATGCAAGCTCTGTGAAGGTGATCACCCAACAGGTGACCGTTGCTGCAGCAAAAGATACCACATCCCATATGTCGTGCGACGACGCCGAAGACAAAGACGCCACCGCTCCGAGAAAGAAGCCAACGCTGACGAGGTTAACGACCTCGCGGACATGCAACCGGAGATGGCAGATGGTTCCACTCCCAAGCGGCGCTCCAGCTCCAGCGGGCGTTCCCGTTCCAGAGGACGCTCCCGTTCCAGAGGACGCTCCCGATCCAGACGGCGCACCCGTTCCAGACGGCGTTCCCGTTCCACAGCGCACTCTCAATCCAGCGGGCGCTCTTGCTCCAGGGGCCGATCCTGGTCGAGATGTCCTGGCAAGAAAATGACCTGGGCCGACATGGTTCGCGACAGCGGCTCTGCACCGACAACATCGACAACTTCAAAGCAAGGTAAGGTACAGCCAGAGCATGTGGCAGATCCACGAATACACACACTAGAACGGGAAAACAAAGCACTCAAACAGGAACTAGCTGAACTGAAGGCAACTCTCGCCAGGCTAGAAGGACGTATCCTAAAAGACACACCGCCACCCATCCCTCAATCATCAGGATCTGTGGTCGCGTCATGTAGCCCAAATAAACGCAGAGCCGTAAACACCGAGACAGATGACGACACATCAGACGTAGACGACTTTATGTCCGACGTCAGCGAAGCTCCTTCTAACGCCTTAGCTAGTGACAACAAAGCCAAAAAGCACCGCAAGACGAAGAGTAAGTTCAGTAAATTCCAATCAGCAATTGCCGACATTAAAGAGGCACTCATACAAATTTGCGGTAGACTCGATCGTCTGGAAAGACCAATTGCTCAACCCAGAGCCACGAGAAGAATTCCCACGCCGGACCCGGGGTCCATGTCTTCCCAGGGACCCCAACCTGCGCTGCCGACATCCCCTCAGCCACCAGGTCCAATAGGTGAAGCGAACACACAGGGGGTCATGCCAAGTCAGCACCATGGATAGCACACCACAATTTTTCAAGATCTGGCAATGGAACTGTAATTCATTCAACAAAAAGAAAGCTAACCTAACGCAATTAGTACGATCATGTAAAGAAAAACCACATGTCATCATTTTACAGGAGTGCGGGGCGGAAAAGTACATTCAAAACATGTCCTTTTCGGGGTACAGGGTTTCCAGGCCAACCCTGGACCCCGACTTCAAACAAGCCAGGGGCATTGCCACCCTCATCCGTAAGGACATCAGCTTTATGGACAGGGACACCCCGACATACAAGAAAGGCCTGGAATCCATGATAACAGAAATCATTCCGAGTCGAACTCTTAAAGCCCACCTTTACATACTGAACGTATACAGTTCTCCAACCGACCGACTCAGGAACTTTACCAAACTCCTATCATCGGCGGTGTCGCAAGCCAAGGACCGGCCGTTGATCGTTGCCGGCGACTTCAATGCGCACAACAACGTTTGGGGCTACAGTACCAATGACAGGAAAGGTCTTAACCTTGCGGAGTGTGCAAACAACCTCAACTTGAAGTTAATCACGGACTCAAGGTTTCCGACACGCAGAGGCAATTCTGTTCAGCGAGACACCACCCCCGACCTGACGTTCCTCGGAAACGCGGAAGGGTCGTGGGACAATCTGCAAGAGGACCTTGGCAGCGACCATTTCATCTTAGAAATCAACGTCCGTATCACACCCGCTCCACCTAAGACGTACAGATACGTCGACTGGGACCTTTTCCGAAGAATAAGGGGTAGCGAGGACAGCCAAGGGGAAACCTTTGAAGAGCTTCTGGAAAATCTGAAAAGTACGGTGGCAAAAGCCACTAAAGAAATAACCTTGGACCTGGAGGTTCCAGTCATGGACTCCAGACTCGCACACCTCCTGGAGGCGAAGAATGCGCTAAGAGGACGATGGGAAAAGCAGAAGCTAAACAGGAGGCTGCGATCTAAACTAAGGGAAATAAACAAAAAAATCGAAGAACATTCCAGAGAGCTGAGTGCGCAACAATGGGATGAGGTTTGTAATGAGGCGGATGGTAAAATGAGACGGGGAAGCAAGTGGAGCCTTCTAAAAAACCTATTCGCCGACAGCAACAAACCGACCAAGAGCAATGCTCGAATAATGCTCGACAGACTCGTCCACCTGCACACGATTGAAGGCACTAGTCCTCAGGATTTTGCTAACACCCTGGCAGACATATACCTGCCGACAGAAAGCAAATCAGTCCCCTGGGACGACCCGGCATGCGAGTACAAGGGGACACCTCAACGCTCACTGGATCGTCCATTCGAGGTCTCAGAGATTGTGCACGCCCTTCATGGCCTTAACGGCCGATCGGCCCCTGGTCCAGACGGATTAACTAACAAACTTCTCAGAAACTTAGATAACCAAGCCATACAAATCATTACAAAGAAAATAAACGAAGTATGGACGGCGGGCCGCGTACCGGATGAATGGCGAACTGCCAATATAATTCTCATCCCCAAACCCGGAAAACCGCTCCATGCCGAGAACTTGAGACCAATATCCCTTACTTCGTGCCTCGGAAAGGTCGCCGAACATGTCATTCACAATAGAATTGCAGAGCACATCGAAGCAAACAGCCTTTTTCGCCACAATCTCATAGGATTCCGAAAATCACTATCAACACAAGATGCCATGCTCCTTATCAGGAGTGCTGTGATAGACAATAAATCACGGGACGTAAAGGGCATCCTGGCGCTCGACATAACGAAGGCCTTCGATACGGTCAGGCACGAACATATTCTCAACGAAATCTCCAGTTTACATCTCGGAGAAAAATTTCACAACTATGTCAGATCGTTTTTGGCGGACCGTACGGCTACCATAAACATCGGACAAATCAGAAGCCGTAAGCACAAGCTGGGAAACGTCGGCACCCCCCAAGGGTCAGTGCTTTCGCCACTTCTTTTCAACATCGCAATGCACGATCTGGCGAACCGACTCTCGAAAGTTCGTGGGGTAGGACACGTGATTTACGCAGATGACATTACCATCTGGTCCACAAGTGGCCCACTAGGCTCCCTGGAGCAGAACCTACAACATGCCCTAGACACCACACAAGCTTTCCTACAAAATACGGGGCTGAAGCTATCTACGAGCAAATCAGAGCTCCTTCTGTGTAAACACGGCCCCAGAAAGGGACAGCTCCTTAGCTCCCTCCCCGTTCACTTACACACCAAGGACGGAGGTAGTATCCCAATATGTAACACAATCAAGGTCCTGGGCATGGTAGTTGGTGCTTACAGCGGTGACAACGCGGAGGCCCTCAAACGTATAGAGAAAAGTGTCTTCAACTTCACCAGGGTATTATCAAGGGTCAACAGTAGAAGGGCTGGTCTGAAAGAGGACAACCTCATGAAAGCATTTCACGCCTTTCTCATCAGCCACGTGACTTACGCCGCCCCCTTCCTCAACTGGAAGAAGACAGAGCTCAACAAAATTGATACATTAATTCGAACAGGATTGAAAAGGGTCCTGAGCCTCCCTCGCAACACTAGTACGGAACGACTCTTACAATTGGGCCTGCATAATACAGCTACCGAACTCTTTGAGGCACAGCGGCATGCACAGATTAGTCGGCTCTCACTCTCAAAGGCGGGCAACGAGATATTGTTTGAAGCCGGTCTTCAGCCTTTCTTCATGCCGCCAGAAAAGTCCCAACTTTGCACACAAGCCAGGAAAGCGATAACAGTTGACCCGATTCCCAGAAACATACACCCAACCCACAATGAAGGACGACGAAAAGCGAGAGCCAAGGCAATACTCGCCAAGATCATGTGCAACGATACGCAGGTCCTCTTCGTTGATGCCGCAAAATATTGGAATCGAGGTGCCTATGCAGTCTCTGTGGTGGACGCCCATGGCTCGCTCGTCAACGCAGCCACGGTAGTTACCAATTTCACCCACGAAGCAGAGGAAATGGCCATTGCGCTAGCCCTTCGAAGCTGCACTGAAGCCTCTGTCATTTACTCGGACTCTAGAACAGCTATAAGAACTTTTTCGGCGGCCCTAGTCTCTTCGAAGGCAGCTGCGGTCGTTAACAGGCTTTTCAACCACGAGACGAAGGAGGAAAACTTTCGGTCTTCACACATCGCATGGTTCCCAGCCCACATGGGAAACATTTCCGGCTTTGCTGGCAACCCAAACGAGCGGGCACACACACTGGCGCGAGAGCTCACTTTCCGCGTCAGTGGTTCGCCCCCTCGCTTAAATGCAGCCTGCAGGAACCTCGACTACAAAGACCCACTTGTATCATATCACGAACTCACCTCACATCATAGATTAGAACGTCGAACTTTTCCTCCTCCTCACAGAGATCTGAACAGAGCACAAGCAATCACTTACAGACAATTGCAGACACGTACATACATCACACCAACGACACTAAGCAGGATTAATCCGGACTTTTCCACTGCATGTCCACACTGTGGAAACGAGTATAACAATTTCGACCACATGCTCTGGTTGTGCCCTGCCAACGTGGGTACAGAATTTTCTGACCAGTCCTCCTGGGACTCCGCCCTTCGAAGCACAGAGCTCATCGCTCAGCTCAAGGCTGTCCAGAGGGCCCGGGCCGTCGCCGAAAGACTCTGTCTACCGGTCCCGACCTGGGTGGAGCCGCCGGATTGATGGCGGGGCTTTCGGCACCGCTTTCTTTCTTCTCAGGACCTCAATAAAGTTCATACTCACTCACTAATCACACACATGTGCTCACAAGAAACAAAAATAGGACAGTTTGCGGTATAATAGCCCAAGAATTCTTTAAACATTATAAAAAGTAGATCAGTGTAGCTTGGCTTGCTCTTTCTAGCCAGGAAAGCAAAACGTTATCGCAAAAAACGCGATATGGATGATGGGTTGCTGTTTTCCTTGATCGCATTTTTGGAATAGCTCGTTCTTTCTCCTGTAAAATGTGCGTACATATCGGTGTGGCAGGAAATTAAAAGCCATGTTTAACTTCAGTAGTCTATACATCTCCTGGTTATTCGTCTCTGTTCTATGTTCTATGAAATATTGAAATTAAAGTACAGCTCGAAGTTCCTGCATCGAGTGTCGGCATTATTAGTCTGTCATGATCAACAGAATGAACAGAGTGAACACAAAATTGTACGGGGGCAGGATGGTGAAAAAAGCAAGAATACCGATCGCTACACAAGGCTACAATGAGCAATATTATTTTCACTTTGGTCGTCAAAGCCGTTCCCTACGTAGAGGTAAAGGTTCATTGCCACTCTTGTTGAAGTTACTCGTGAAATCAAAATGTGCGTAATGCTTCGTCGAAATATTACATGGGGAGTATTGTTGGTAATTTTTACCTCCACATTTCCAAACCACTCCCATGTTGATAGGTGATGTGTAGAGGGCTTTTCATTACAACGACTTGCAGTCGATTCTTTTTCCTACAGACAGCAGTGGAAGGTTTCGGAACTGGCGGAAATACCGCGGCAAGCTTAATTGTTAAGAGTCTCATCAGCTTATGTATCCGATGCAGGACTGAAGGCTAGTTGAGCGATTACAAGTTCATCCTTTCCTGCGCTAGCAAACAGTTTCTTGCTTGAAAATTTATTGTTTTCGCTCCACATAAGATTGCTTCGTTTGGCCATGTCTTTCGCCTCTTGGTGTCCTTTGCACTGGTTATGTCCTCCTGACTGCATCAACGGCGCAGGTCTATTTCTTTCTGTTAGACTGTTATGCAGAAGTCAACCTCATAATTATCTTGGAATTTTCTGATTTGCTTTGGTATTAGTGCATTTGATAAACAAAGTAGGCCAGTATTCACTAATTATTCTTGTACTTATTTTTTACCCTGTTACCATTTAAGTGCCCTTATAAGACACGTAGGTTTCTGTATAATATTCTAACGAATATTCGATAAGTAAAATGTTGGTTTTTAAATACGACCTTTAGTGTTTGCTTCGATTTCTATTATCCGCGTGTTGAAATTCGCTCGCATTCTTGCTTGAATGCATCTGCGGTTCTGTTGTATCGCATTCTCTGTGGCATATAGAACGAGTTCCTCGTTATGTTCTCGCTCCCTGCCCCATACGTTAGAACTAGCAGATTGCAAAGGTCTTACACTTTCAGATTTAGTGGCAGTGGTACTATGCCCGCGAAGGCTTGACAGAGCCTTCCATGTACTCCGTTGCCAATCCTCCGTGATTTTCTTTTGCCCGAATAGGCATATACTCTCGAACTACTTCTGGTGTACGACCCGTCAAATTTTACAGCGAAAGCTGTTATGAGATCAGAACCCGGGTCACACGTGGCGCTGTAGTTGTTTGCCGTCGCCGCTGCTGCTGCCGCCGCCGGTGTCCGTAACCTGTAGCGAAAGAAGAAAAAAACTCGGTAAATAAAAAACACCGATGACCAAGTGGGATTCCAAGTTGGGTCCACTGCGTGCCAGCCCGTAGTCTACCAATGAGCCACGCCGGTGCTTTGGACATGTTTGCGAGTTTGCCTTAGGCATGCTTGATGTCGGGAAAGGAATCGCGTTAATATGACTTATAACGCTGTTTTACAACATCAAAGGAACAACCAGGTTGCACATATTACGCATAGCGTAACGAGTGGGTCGTCCACTGCTCCAACTCGCTACAAAAAGTTGTTCTTGATCACCTAAACACAGCGGAGCATGATGATGCTGATGACCTCTGATGAATGGCGCTTACCCACAAAGGGGGATGGGCCAAGAACCGGGCGGCAGGATACTTAAATGAAACTAAACTGAAAATGAAGCCAATCTGAAAAAGTAGCTTAAAATAATACTACCAAAAAACAAAAATGTTTGCTGAGCAAGCGGTGAAACCATCTTCTGTTTTTGAAAGACATAACTACGAATTATAAACTAAAGATCTGAAAAGGTAGGGGTTCACTAGCACGGTAATCTTTTAGTTGCGTTTATGTAATCAAACACAGCGGAGCATACATCCCTGTGGCAGTAACCAAATGAAGTTCCGCCAAGTGATAAAATTACTGGTAGATTTACTTGTATTCCTAGCTTTTGTAATGGGGCTACTAAAAATCTTTTTCTGTGATAAGAATAACGATGACAGAATAAAAAGAAATGCTCAATTGTTTCAATTTCGTTGCACCAAATGCATAGGGGTGGCGCCTTGAGCCGAGTTTTGTTAAGGTAATAATTTAGTTGTGGAACTGCACAGCGCAATCTTCTATAAGTGACCTCTAACTGACGAGATACACACCACTGTTTATTCCAGCAATAGCTCAAATGCTCGAAATCTTTGAATTTATCTAAATTGCCTTTTCCCCATTGCAGGCAAGCATTTCGGAACCTTAGCGCGGTTACGTAAGCCGTATCTGGCAAAACTGGGATGGTGGGCCCACCCAGGGATACTGCTGCTAAAGAGTCCGCCATTTCGTTCAAATATAATCCGCGGTGGCCTGGTACCCTTAGCAAATGCAGTTTTTTTACGTTTTTCGGTACTAAATGCCGAAACGTATTCATCAGCTCTGAATTTACTGCCGCAGAAAGTACATTACAAACTGATAACGAATCTGTAATGATAACTGCTAATGATTCGCTTGAGGGCAATTTGCGTAGGGCAAGAACAATGGCCAATAATTCTGCAATGAATACCGGGGTATAATCTGGGAGTCGAATCGAAAAGGACCAGTCCAAAGAAGAAGAGAAGATGCCAACCCCAGCCTTTCCTTTTGACACAGATGCATCAGTCGCTATGATATTGCGTATCTCTAGGTGAGCTAGATAATCTGCTAACTGGTCATTTAAATACCTATGTGCCAATTGTTTCGCGTTATGAGAAAATATATTATCAAATTGTATGCTAAGCATTGACTTTAGGTTGTGTATTGGACCAATATGTCTAATTTTTACATTCAGTTGCTTTAGTAGCGCTTGTGCAAATACTATTTGCGGGGTGTGTAGTCGCGACCAATGGGTTTCGAAAAATAAAGTCAGTTCTTGAATGAAAGCGTAAAATGAGAGTCTTTGTTGGGAACTGTATATCTTTAAGAATGCTTGCACAGTAAGAATTTTAAACCTATTTAGCAGAGAAGGTAGGCGAGCTTCCATATACAACACGTTATTTGCAACAAACTTTGGTAGACCCAGACACAAACGCAACGCTCCTCTTTCCAGCAGTATTAGGGGTCTCATTTTATAAGCTGCGCTGCCAGAAAATAATACACATCCGAATTCCATGATGGGCCGCACATAAAGTTTATATATCATTATTAGCACATCTCTTCTTAAACCCGCTTTACGGTTTGCAAGCTTCCGTAGCCACCCCACGGCCCGTGTTGCCTTGGAGTACACATCATCAATGTGACTTCTCCAATTTAATGTGTCATTATATATGTCCCAAATATTTAAAGGAATTCACCTGCGGAATGAGCTCATTACTGTACATTAACGAGATGTTGATAGGCTGCAGAAAAGAGAATGCAAGAAGCACACTTTTCTTTACGTTCAGGGTCATATGAATATTTTTAAGCCATCTTTCTATCATATTGAGATAATTTTGTAGACTCTGGTATAACGATTGAAGGTTGGTACTACTTGCAAAGAAAGCAATATCGTCCGCGTACACATATAACTGAATATCCTTATTTGATGGAATGGAGCTTAAGAAAATGTTAAATAAAACTGGCGACAGGACAGCCCCCTGTGGTACGCCACGTGTCTGCTTATATCTATTCGATGAGCACCCATCTTTAAAGCAGTAATATTCTCTCCCTCTTGAAAACTCCGACACCCACACAGTGATGTAGTTGGGAAAGTGGTGATATTCCATCTTTTTAAATAAAATTGAGTGCTCAACTCTATCGTACGCTTTAGCCAAATCTAGAGTAACTAAAGCACAGTATTGGCGCCGACGCCAATACTGTGCCGTCTTTTCTACATACAGCGCCGTCTTTTCTTTCTGTTCTACTCCTTCCATGTCCTGTATTTTTTTCTGGTGTTGCGCTGTAAGAAAGTTCACGATGTATTCTTCGGCTCTGCAGAGCATATCGGAGTATATCCACTTCAGGCATGATTCTTCATCGTCGTCAGCCACTGCATGAACAATTCGCACAAAATTATTTGCAAGCGTTCAACTGATACCACGCTTCTAAGAAGAATGAGAACGGATAGCATAGCGAGTGCCGACCTACTACCTAAAAATTGTCATCATTGATATCGTAGTGGGTACCCAGCAAGTTTGCTTGAAGCAGTTTCTCAGTGAGTGTTTAGAAAAGGCTCTGAAAGGCTTCTCTTTTAGCATTCGCTGTGACTGCGCTGCGCCTTCCGCGCAGTCCTGGCGTTTTTCTCTTTATACCCCCTAGCATTTTTGCCCTATGGTCTTAGTCCCTATTTTGCCTCTTTCTTGCTTTATATGTTCATTCATCTTTTCCCCTTACCTGCCATCAATGCTGAAGTACACAGCATTGCCTGCACGTTGCAAATTGCTTAGATATTCGCGGTTAATATATCTTTTCATTTCATTCCAACATAAAGTATAAGAAGTGCATAGAACAAGTGACTGACTCTTGTCGTTGGCCTCTTTTTCTCGTATGCGATTTGGTTGCATATATGAGGTAACAGGATAGCTACGCAATAGACCGTCCAAGTTATTAAAAATTAAGGCATGTTGTACGCATGCCTTAGAATTTAAATTCCCGGTGTTTTGATGATGTATAGTTCGTTCGTGCTTCTATGCAGTAGCGTTCGAGTTGCTGCGCAGCGATCTTTCTTCAAAACACCCACAGCTTCATCGAAACTGGCAGACATCATTACATAAGTTTATAAAATGCAAGTAATCGAAAGTGTTGTGCTTGCAATGCTTTATTGGTGCCACTTTGTCATGGAAAGTGAGTTGCAACTCTTTCTGGACTCGACTGAGTCACCGGGTACCCGAACACATCATTAAACTGTGAGTTAGTATGCAAACAACTAGTATAATTGGCATAATACTTTCAAAAGACCATGCCGCAACACGTCACTTTTCTGAAATTGTTTATCTGGTGGTAGAGACATTTGGCATTACCGTACCTTGCTTTGGCAGTAATTTTTAAAGATCACAACGTTAGCGTGGTAGTTGTGTGCTTGCAACCGGTATCCACTTCATACGGTTATGAGTTAATCTTTTTATACTTACTTGAATCTTTAACATGTATTTAGTAGGCCATAATATGACCTTGGAAGTGACACTCGATTTCTGCAGATGTTCACATCAATTTGTGCCCCCCCCCAAAAAAAAGAAAAAAATAAAGGCCACAAAATGTTCTATCCGCATGCTTGTTTGTCCCTACTAAAGCGCTTCAGGGCACACTTTGATGGATACATGATAGCATTCGTTTATCGCCGCATTGTACAGTTTTACAATATTATTGCTTCGATGGTCTTCATGATATGGCTGGCGCAAAAAGTTAAATCGCCATCTACTGACTCAGTCTCTTCCGGCTTTTCGAATAATTAGTACTTAAAGCGTCATGGTTGTGCATGCGCATACACCTCGCAGTTTGTAGGATTTCTCCAGGCCTATTTTCGAGCTTTTTCTTCATTTCGCTGCAACTCCGAATAAAGCAAATTGGTGTGAACATGTATTTAGTAAATAGCAGTTCACTGTTTAGCAGCCATAACAAGGTGGCAAATATTGGAACGAACGTTTAAATGATCAACCTCATATTTAGTTCACACTTAGTCTTACTGAGGCATTGTTTCACTTTAATTTTTGCTCGTTTTTTATGGAACAGATTTGATCTTTAACCTGCTTATATCAGCACAGCATTGTTTATTTATTTCCATTTGGCCTCGTCTAGTGTTGCATTGTAAGCCCGTTAAACATGAATCCTAACGAGCAGGCCCAAATTGCAGTTTTGCTAGAAGAGGCTTGATACGGCAGTGTAAATGGCGCGTACGAACCACATTGTTACATAAGCGTCTTTGGTGATTGGTTCGCTAACGTTCATAATTATACGCACAAAGCAGTATGGTTATTAACTTTGGGTAATGAAGGGCCAATGAAACATGCTGTTGCTACACGCTTTCTTAGTGACAAGCTCACTATCTACATTGCAATTCATTCGCTATGGACGACGACGAAGTGTATTTCTACCGAACGCTGCCTATTTCGTTTAGTGTTTTTTGCGTGAATTTATGTTCTATCCGAGGATCATCGCTCTCCTGCGGGCAGCGATGGATCCAGGCCCCACCGTACGCAATCCGGACTTGGCGTCACCTTCGACGTCCACCTCAAGGAAGCGCAACAGCCGGGAGGACGACAGCACCGGTGACAGCACTGAACTGTACACGGCGAGTAGTGAAGACAGCGACGAAGATTTCATCCCTGCAGTGAAGCGTAAAGCTAAAAGAAGAATGGTCGGCGCGTCTTCGCCAGCTAGCGTCTCTACCGTGAAGGTGGCGTGCAGTTCTGAACGCCATACCATACTTTTTGTTCCTGTCGACTCTTCGATCAACCTGAAGAACATGAACAGGCAAGTGATATCAGCACGTCTCGAAGCTATCGTGCCTAATGAGATAAAGGATATTAGACTCAACCCACGGAAGAATATCCTGGCCATAGCCGTTGAGCACCAGGCTGCGCTACATACCCTGCGAACTGTCACTGAGCTTGGAGGCATCTATCTCAGAACTTACAATCCGCAGGATAGTGACACAACGACAGGCGTCATTTATGACGTTGATGTTTCCATACCGAACGCAGACCTTCCTGTTCTGATAAAGCCAGCTACTGGGGCAACGGACATATTGCAAGTATGCCGGCTTGGCAAATCCCGTTGCATCAAGGTGACCTTCAGAGGTGATTGCATCCCATCACATGTAAAGGTTGGTCATTTTCGTCACGTTGTCCGACCATACATCCCAAGACCACTACAGTGCCACAACTGTCTAAAACTGGGTCATGTTAGTGCTGTGTGCAACAACAAGCAAGCATGCCCACGTTGTGCCGGACCCCACAAAGCAGAGGCTTGCCAAGCAACTCTCCTAAAATGCAGCAACTGCAACGGCAACCATGAGACTTCGTCCAAAGACTGCCCAGTACTGAAGAAAGAGGGGAGCATTCTGAGACAAATGGTTAAAGACGGATCCTCACGAAAGGAAGCGGTAACGGTTGTCCAACGACGGCGTTCCCGTCGACGGCGGTGCTCGAAGAAAAGAAAAAGCAGTCTTGTGCCGAAGGTGCCTTCACTAACGCCGCCACCACCACCACCACCGCCGCCACGACCACAGAGACTTCGCCCGCCTCCGCCACCAGGTGGGGTACGTCCAGAGGTACCGGAAGACACTGTGGTGCTACAGAAAACATCCGGCTCTGACTGGCCCACTTTACCGCGGGTACACGTGTCTACGGAACCGCAATATCGACTGTCAACAACGAATATGCCCCCAGCAGGCAGTCTGTCCGCCCAAGAGGTACAAGGCTTTTCCGTACTGAGGTCGTTCATGAGTGTTATTCGCACTCTATTGGATAGTCTACAGATCCCTGTCGCTAAATGCGCACTGCAAATCTTGGACACACTAGAACCAGTTCTTGCCGGACTTCAGTAACAAGATGGCGCACCATAGACCGCATCAGCCTTTCCGAGAAAAAGTCAAGCGTGCTTCGATAATTCAGTTGAACGTAAGAGGTCTACAGTCAAGAATGCCTGAGTTCCGACAATTCATCTTCGAAAATAAGTTTCCCATCATCATCATTTGTGAACCGCATTTTTCAAAAATACCTCGTCTGTCGGGCTATGAATCGTTCGTTTCTTCAACGTGCATTGAGCGAAGTCAAGTTGCTGTGTACATCCGTAAAGAACTCACGTTCTCCAAAGAATAGATTCTCACAATGGAAATCACTACGTGTGTCTATATGTTAAAAAGAAGAAGTTGTCGTTTACACTGATAGGCACATATATAGCGCCGTCAGGTCGACTAGATCAACAATTCTTGAATGGTATATTTGCAACGACTCCAGCGCCTTGGATATTGATGGGTGACTTCAACGCCCATCATCCATTGTGGGGAAGCATCAGGACAAATCGAAAAGGCACGGACCTAGTTGATCTCGCATCAGAGCACGGGCTTCAGATGCTGAACGACGGCAGCCCTACTTATCTCCGAGGAGTAACTTACAGCAGTTGCCTGGACTTGACATTAGTGTCGCATAGCATTGTCACGAAAGTCCAATGGTTCACAGATATTGAAACACGTGGCAGCGACCATATCCCCACGTACGTGACAGTCAGAGGTTTGGACGATTCTCCTTCCCCTGGACATTCAAGACTTATTGACTGGGAAGAGTTTCACATATCAGTGGAGAGCAAGTGCATGCACGGACCACCGGAATCCATTGAAGAAGTGATTAGTTGTGCAATGGAGACTTCCACGAAGATATGTTCGAAAGAATCGAGACGCACGGCACTCGACCAAGAGTTGAAACAACTTAGAGCGGTCCGCCGACGTGCCGAAAGACGATACAGACGCACGAAATCTATCTCTGACCTCAGAGAATCCAGACGCATTCAGAAAAAAATCCAGCGTCGAATGCACAAACTTCATGAACAACGGTGGAAGAATGTTTGTGACTCGCTAGACCCTCGAAAGCCCTTGTCTCCCGTATGGAGGACTCTTCGAGGTATTCACTCGCATCCGCAACAGCGTCACCCCTTCGCCGCTCTGGCGCTACATCAACGTCGCTCATAGCTTGATGTTTCTGGGGAATTTTGTGCAAAGATCGCCGGCGACATCTCTATACCGATCGATCTAATGCCACAGGATGTTCCAGTCGCACGAGATCAGCAAATGGAGGTTGCGTTCACCATGGAAGAACTTCATGCGGCATTGAACACATTCAGACGCTCATCGTCCCCAGGTCCGGATGGAGTGACCTATACTGCCCTACGTCACCTAGGCCCGAGGGCACAGCGCTGTCTCCTGGACATTTTCAATAAGTCTTGGCATGATGGAATGGTGCCTGATGTGTGGAAGTGTAGTCGCCTGGTGCCTTTGCTGAAGCCCGGAAAGTCTCCATTCGATTTGGCATCATACCGGCCTATAGCACTAGCAAGCTGCGTTGACAAGGTCATGGAGAGGATGCTGCTTACACGCATGGAATGGTACCTGGAACATTATAACATCTATCCTGATGCTATGGCTGGTTTTCGACGAGGTCGGTCCTCAGTTGATAGCGTTATTGACTTAGTGACCTCTGTTCAGCATCAGAAAGCTCAGAAGCGGCTGTCGGTAGCTCTGTTCTTAGACGTGAAGGGCGCCTATGACAACGTGACCCACGAGGCTGTTCTCAATGCTCTTGAAGCAGCTGAACTTGGAGGTCGTGTATTTCGATGGGTAAGAAGCTACCTCACAAAGAGATCTATGTTCGTTTTAACTGAAGATGGGTCTACGAATAAGTATTTCACAAGTCGTGGGGTGCCACAAGGCGGTGTTTTGAGTCCTACACTTTTCAACCTGGTTCTCGTGGGGCTCACTGAAATGCTGCCACAGACGGCTTATGTATCACTCTACGCTGACGATATCTGCATTTGGGCATCCGGCGTGACACGACCTCAAGTGCGCGCAAGAATACAGAAAGCGGCAACAATGACATCGACATACCTTCGCCAGCAAGGTTTGACTATCGCCACAGAAAAATGCGCAGCGGTGGCGTTTACATGCAAACCGATGTCTTTCTACTCATTGTGCGTCGATGGCAGATCAATCCCATATAAGAGCACTCATAGATTCTTAGGCATCATCGTAGATCGTGACCTAACCTGGAGCCCGCATGTCACATACCTGAAGAAAAAGCTCATTGGCATTGAGAATGTATTCAAGTTCGTCAACGGAAAATCATGGGGCCCATCCGTGCACTCCATGTTGCAGCTTTATACAGCCCTCTTTCTCGGAACTCTCCGGTACAGCCTTCCGGTCCTGTCCAACACGTGCAAGACTAACATCCGTGCACTGCAAAGCGTACAAGCCCAAGCACTTCGGACATGCCTTGGCCTTCCAAGATGCTCATCGACAGTGTCAACTATTGTTATTGCACAAGAACAACCGGTCACAACGCACATCATTGTCGAGACGCTGAGAGCGCACATTCGGCATTTATCACGGCTACCGTCACATCATTTAGCGTGTTTGACAGCTCGGAGGCCCCATTCTTCGTACTGCGGTGTCATGACAAAACATCAGGACATACTACCGCCTGGCTTCAAACTTGCCATGCATCCAGCAACTGCGCCATGGAGTCTTCGTCAACCTGACGTGCGCTTATCAGTTCCTGGAATCTTTAAGAAGGCACGCATGTCAACGCTAGCCCAGAAGCAACTGACTTTGCGTCTGTTGGACGAAAGGTACTTCGACCGCATACATGTTTACACCGATGGCTCCACTAATTCCAACAGCTCCGCAGGAGCAGTGATTGTTCCATCTGAAATTGTGTTGCTTCAGTACAAGTTTTCTCACACCACGACGTCGACAGCAGCAGAGCTCGCAGCACTTCAAGGTGCAGTAAAGTACGTTCTTCACCAGGAACCTAACCAATGGGCCATCTTTTGCGACTCCAGGTCAGCCTTACAGTCACTATGGTTTGTTCTGCAGCACGGGCTACATGAGCAATCAGTATATCAGATAAGGCACGACTACCACGAAGCGCTCGCGGAAGGTCACGATATTGTATTTCAGTGGTTGCCGAGTCATTGCGGAATCGTTGGCAATGACCGCGCAGATGAAGCTGCTCGATCGGCTCATGACCAAGACCAGCGCACGCCCATACCACTCTTGAGAACGGACGCTGCAAGGCTACTACAATCACTTGCTCGCCGTATATCTCTCCTACAATGGAATACGCAGGGTTTCTCCAACACGCACCTGTATTCGATCGACCCAAACTTGCAACTTCGTTTGCCATCCGGGTTCCCACGATGCGCTGAAACTTTACTGTGTCGCATGAGGTTGGGCATGGCATTTACGAATTCGTACTCTCGTCTCCTTGGAATGGCGAGCACTTCGGCATGCAACATCTGCGCCTGCGAGGAAGCGCTTGAGCACATTTTATGTCATTGCCCAGCATACCAGACCGAACGACGTATTATGGAAGCCAAGCTCTGTCAGCTGGATTCACGGCCGCTTACAGAAGAGAAGATCCTGAGACCTTGGCCGACGGCTTCCCATACGCGCAAAGCCACGAAAGCCCTCTTGTACTTTTTAAGAAACACCAAACTTCACGACCGCTTGTGAAAGAACTGTGCGAGGCCGTGCTGTGTAGTTTCGAGCTGACTATTTATGCTTCTCTTTCTTACTCCTCTTCTTTTCTGTCTCTTTTCGTTCTATTATTCCCCTTTTCCCCCACCCCAAGTGTAGGGTAGCCAACCGAGCCAAGCTTGGTTAACCTCCCTGCCTTTCCTCTCTATTTATCTCTCTCTCTCTCTCATTCGCTATCGTTTATTCTTGGTGAAAAGTTTGGCGAACAGTTTACTGTCATATATATGCCGGGGGGGGGGGGGTGAAAATGAAACGCGCTCTGTTTCAAGAAATACATCTAACTCTTTGGACTCGCTCAGATTCATGAAAACTCCCTACAACCAGACTCTCTCGCACTCACTAAAATATTACACACTGGGACTCAATCACGGCTCGATCTAAGTGAGTGCGAGTTAGTTAACTCATTTGCGAGTTCACCGACCAATGTTATCATAGTTACTACTTCTAAAGAGCTTTATACCAAAACATCGAGTTGGTAGTGCTGACTCTACTTAGTCGCAAATTTCACTGCCCATATTTTTACTACGTTAATTTCTTTTGTACTCTCCAGTTATGCATTAAAAAGCATTCACAATTTAAATTGTTGAGAACTCATTCTCTGTGGTGAGCCTGCAATCACCAATACAAGAAGGCTAGGCAATATGAACGGCATTTGCATTCTCCGGTCTCGGTGTTTTCACACCCACCCTTTCATGATTATCTTGTTAGTACTTAGCTTCGGCGTCTGGAGACTCATGCAGTAGCTAAGCATGTTTTTTCTCCCTAAAAGATTCAGGCTCGCTTTATGGCTCGCTTTGTAAGGATATCGCGTTTTACCTTTTTTAAAAGCTTCAGTAACCACTTTGGTGTTATTTCAGCTCTAAAAACTCTTTCCGCGGCTGAGACTAGGAACTTGGAGCCCATGTTTAAGAAGTTTACTAACCAGCAACTTGTCGGGGACCACCACAAGAATCACCCTCGCTGCGAACTCCAACAGTGGCATCAAACAAAGTAAGCAAGTGAACTCACTAATGAGACATTGCGGGGGTCGAGGGTCTTCTCCAATGAGGGTGTAGCGAACACTATATAGCCAGGAATGTCGTTGCATTTTCCGCCACAATTTCATGATAATTTATTTACTGGTGCGAAATGTGGTTGTATTCATTGCACCGTGGCACCCGGAGTCAGCCTGTTAATATTTCGGAGTTTGCATAGACTTCAACTCGCACATCATGGGAGTGCTTCGATCAACGATTAGTTATGCTTTTCCATTTTTATTTCACTCTAATTGTGTGCTCCTCTGTAATGTTTTTTTTCATCGTTTGCGTGAATTTGATTATGATGAATGTTATTTCAAGATCTAGTGGTCAAATTAAATCTTTTAGAGCGAGTTAAAAATCAGAATTTCACAAGCCCTCCGCTAGGGCGTTTTCGTGTTCGCTACGTTTGTTCTTAGGATGTAAATCCTCAAAGAATTATCTAATTAACCTTGTTCTCTTTCCCTCTTCTTCTTGCCATAACGATTTGAAACGTAGCATTCCCTGCGGCTTCCAACGTGTAAAAGGCACAAGACCTTGTTCGAGCATTCCTCGCTTCCAGTTTCGCGCCTCCCATTGACCTTTGTAATGATGGGAGATAACTATGAACAATGTTACAGTTGCTTACGGGAGGTTTTACTACAGTCCGCATTTTTTCAGCTTGCGTGCCAACGCAGTTTAACTCTTGTTTTTCTCGCATTGGCACCCGTGGTCTCTCCTTAGTCAGATTATCTTACCTTACCGAGATCTCTGCAGCGCAGTTTAAAGTAAGTCCATATTACACTTTGACATTTTTGGGCTACTTGGTTCTTTGCTCTAAATGACGCTGTAAGGCTGGAAAGACGGCACATACGTGTCCTGTCCTCTTTAACGTAGTCATTCCCGCCCTAATGCGTCATTCATATTGTGCTTCCAGTGTGGTCATCGGACTTTTAGTGCGCCGTCCGTCTCTTTCAGGTCGTATGATTCGGTGTCCATCATTTCCTTCCCACGAGTGAATGAGGCGTATGAAGAACACCGCGTCTTGAACAATAGTCATGTGCAACGGCGAAGGACACCTGCACCATCGTACCTGACCCTTCTCCCGATGCCGCCCTACACCGGCTCGCGTAAGTTGCAAAGCAATCCTCTTGTCATACGAAGTGTCGAAAGTAACGAGCTATTCCTGTATCGTTTCCGCTTGTTTTTGGGTTTTAGTGCGTTGTCTCCCGCACGGTACCTCTCGTGAGTACAAGTCATACACTTGGTGCAATGCATGTACACACCCGGTCAATGATAAAACACACTCGAATGATCGCCTTTCTTATTGCTGGCCCCCTATACTCCATTTCATACATCGGGTGCAACGCTGTGAAAGATATGCAAGAAGTTCGACCAGAAAAACATATAACTCCGCGCGTTTCGTGGTCGTCGCTGGCGTTAAATCTGATTAGTGCCGGTGCACCTTCGCGTTTCTTTGTGCTCTCTTTTGGCGCTACTGGCGAACAGAAGAAAGCGGGGTGATCACAAAATATCACGGGTACTGAACGACCATGTGGTGTTCTATTATGCACTGACACTGAGAACATGAGAACAAGTGGTCGTTATCGTGACGCACCCGGATTAGAAAGCCGCTATGCGACGTCACGTGAAAACAAAGCTATACAACCACATAACAGCCGTTCGAGGGCATTTTTGTTAGTGAGGCACCTATCTTCAGTTACTTCTCGCCATAATAACAAAACCAAAATTAAATTATTGGTGGTAAGAACATCGAATGACTTTTTGTTGCAAACGGCAACAAAAATTCAAATGGACGGGAAAACATTGAACGTGTTTGTCGGAAGGGGTTTGTCGGAAAGTGTCAGTCAGAAGAGGTTTGTCGGGAAGTGCCTATCGGGAAGTGTATATAGAAAACGTCTCAGCTGTCAACCACCAGTAGCCTTAAGCAAATCTAAACCCTTGTTTTTATACAAGAAAATGAAGTTTAGACATGCTCTGTTCCCTTTAACAGTGGCCACGTTGGTACACTACTCACGAATTCGAATGAGAACAATTTTCATTACTACTAGTGTTCCAAGTTGCTTGAAATAATTAAGTCAGGCCATGACAAATCAGCTCTCTCAAGGTTGTGTTGGCTCTGATCTACGCATTCAGGTCAAAATTGCGCTGTCACACGCTTAGACTATGAAACAGGACATTTTAGTGCTAAGTATAAACACGTACTTTCATTGCCAACCTGAGCGTGCTGTACGTAATGTATCTTCACCGCCGGTACCCATTACAATCATCATCATCATCATCATCATCATCATCATCATCAGCCTGACTACGTCCACTGCAGGACAAAGGCCTCGCCCGTGTTCCACCAGTTGACCCGGTCCTGTGCTTCTGCCAATTTATACCCGCAAACTTCTTAATCTCACCTGCCCACCTAACATTCTGTCTCCCCCTAACCCGCTTCCCTTCTCTGGGAATCCAGTTAGTTACCCTTAATGACCAGCGGTTATCCTGTCTACGCGCTACATGCCCGGCACATGTCCATTTCCTCTTCTTGATTTCAACTATGATATCCTTAACCCCCGTTTTTTCCCTAATCCTCTCTGCTCTCTTCTTGTCTCTTGAGGTTACACCTATCATTTTTCTTTCCATTGCTCGCTGCGTCGACCTCAATTTAAGCTGAACCCTCTTTGTAAGTCTCCAGGTTTTTGCTCCGTAGCTAAGTACCAGCAAGATACAGCTGTTATATATCTTCCCCTTGAGGGATAGTGGCAATCTACCTGTCTACTCATTACAATCAGTGAGAAGCTAAGGTGTTGCATTGCACTACTAAATTTGAGGACATGGTTTCGGCTCCTGGCCAAGGGGGGCACAATGTGATGCGGGTAAACAGCAGGGCCCCCAATATAAAGATCTCGCAATTGTTAATGGGACTTACCTTTTGTATAAAGACTTCCTGGAATAATGCGTTCATTAAGTATACGCAAATATAGCTGCTCAAGCTAACTTCAGTGATTTTTGCAAGTGTTTGTGTAAAAAGTGCTGACAACGATAACCCTTGTAACCGAACGTGTAACCGAAGTTTCCATCTTTTATATACTGAACCTAGATATCGGAGCGCAATAATGGGGCTCCAGGTGGTCTAAAGTATCTCATTGGCAGTTCTCTGCCCCACAATGTGTGCTTTGCATTTATATCGTGACTATTTTATGGGAGAATTCTGAATTTTATAGAAATATGTGATGATGCGTGTGTAATTGCAGCTCTACAAGCTATGCTGTGCTAGGGTCCAGGAAGAATCCTTGTCTAGGGTCCGTGGACCAGGATCAAGCTGCTTTCGTGATAGTTCTGAAGAATAATCGCCCTGATGTCCTGGAAAAACGTTGCATCGAATTGATGAGAGAAACGGGGTTTGGTGAGAGTGATGTGTATTTAACTATTATGGCACGCCAGTTTTCTCGCCCTGTATAATTTTAAGCTTAATTTTGCAGGTAGGCAAATTTTGGCACAGCTGCCACTGAGGGTATTCTTCGCGACGAACCTGAAAGGAGACTGGCTGGAGAGATGGGACTTAGTTATAACTACGGACTTCAGAAACAAGAAGCTATACGCATGTTTAGTAACAGGTCATGGTCGCAACACAGACGAACAGCACAACACGCACAAACTATAGTTTTACAGTCGCAAACAGGACGTTCCGGGGAGGCATACGCCTGATTGTAAAGGCCAACATAGGTGTATATTACTTCGCCACTGCTTGTTGTTCGGTAGGTGGTACTTCTCCGGTGCGTTCCTTCCCAAAGATCCATCTATACTAAAGCCCGCTGCGTCCACCATCACTACACAAGTCGTGTGGCGAAAGGGATCTTTAGCGGACACTAGGCAGTCTTTAGGTGTAGAAAGTCTTTTTCCGTTTTCTTAGTTAGGATGTCCCACTTCATATGCCGTTGCGCTCCCGTCCACACAAAGACGATGCACGGAAAGACACGCGCAGGGCGCCTCCCTGTTTGTGTCTACATTCTAGTTTGTGGTCTCCACTGTCCCTACTCTTTCAAACCATTCTCGGTGCCGCTTTCACATCGCAACGTTTGAACAACCTACAAATTGGCGTGCATAGGGCCTCCTGTCAGGGCGAAGGGTGGAGGTGCCCAGTTGTGTATCTTACTCTGATGATAGGTTTCGAAAGTGTGCGCGTGTGTCAGGAGAAAGATATCCATGTGCTTGCATGTATCTGCCCGTTGTACCATGTATATCTACACGGTATGCCCTTCAGATAATACGAGTGAGTCTGGTGAAAGTCCTCCATCAGATCGGCACGTATCAATACAAATTCCTAAATGGTTTCGTTGTGCAAGAATACACTGTCGCCAGTGCGATTCCTTAGCAAAAAAAAAGGCTCCTTAAGTCGGCTGCCGTAACTAATGGCAGAGTGACAGCCCAAGAAATTGTGGGAAAAACCTTGAAATTGACCTTTCAAACTTGAGCTTCGGGAAGAAGCCTGCCAGGATCGCATAATAGCTGAGGAATCATTGACGGATAGGCCAGATTTAACGACGCTCCCACTATTTAATATGTCGGCGTCCGACACCTCATGGAATTCACGGCATCTCACTTTCGGGGAGCCCTTTCAACGTGGTAATCGCGTTGACAGTCGCTCATCTATACCCAGCAGTCTAATTTGAAGAGTTTTATTATGTACTGATCAGATCGAATCAATTCATTAACAGGCATATTCTCCCTACTTCACGGACCGGTTTTCCTACACTGGCACTAACTAGTTCAACGCCTTGCACTGGTCCAGCAATTGTACTTCTGTGGACATGTGATCAAGTCACGTGCTATAGCAGGCTTTTTTCCTGTGGATTAGATTCCACTGACTGCATGCGCTTGCAACTATCATTGCACTTATAGTTTCATGGGTGCAACGTCTCATGCGAAATACATTTAACTGGACATTAAATCACTGAACTATATAGCCCCGCCGCGGTGGTCTAAAGGCTAAGGTACTCGAATGTTGACCCGCAGGTCGCGGGATCTAATCCCGGCTGCGGTGGTTGCACTCTAGGTGGAGGCAAAAACGATGTAGGCCCGTGTGCTCAGATTTGGGTGCACGTTAAAGAACCCCAGGTAGTCCAAATTTCTGGAGCCCTCCACTACGGCGTGCCTCATAATCATATGGTGGTTTCGGGAAGTTAAACCCCTTATATCGTCAATCAAATCACTGGGCTATGTCGTCCAAGCTGAGCACACTGGTGCGCCTGGCGACATGCTTATAGGACATGGACTCTGACGCGGAACTGAATTTAAAATGTTAAATTGTGTAAGATGAGGGTTTCCAAAGGCTGAAAATAGTTACTGTTGCTAAAGACATTTCGCTTTCAGTAGCATATGCTGTGAACTTGTTTTATGTGAACCTTACCAAATGAATGAAAAGACAACTAAGCCAATGAATGCATAGGCGATGTTACTTGCTCTACCACAGCGTAATAACTTAAATTAAAAGGAATTAAAATGGACGCAAAAGCACCCAATCCTTCTTTGGGATCTGATCCCACAGTCTATAAAAAACACGTCTAAAGCTGTACCAATCGAACATGAATGAGAGTCCCCGTCGACTCGGGTGTCCGTGCAAGTAATTCCTGGAAGTGTTAGCCAGCACCACTTGTTCGCAAGTTGACATGTGGAACAATTACACCTGAGGATTGCACGCAAATTTGGCTCGAGACGGCTGATTACTAATAAGCTCGTGTGCTAACTATAGGCTGATAACTCTACCATATGGCGAGCCTCCCACTTCGAATGAACAAAAGGACCATTGTTTTCATAGCCTCATTTTTTTGTTCGAGGACACCAAACAACTTGAACAATCAGCCCGAAGAAAGCAAGGAGGACATAGTATTCTTCACCTTTATTTGTAACAATACGGATATGTTAGCGATGACAACTTCGTTTGTTTTCTATTTCAGGAAGAAAGATGTGAACCAGATTACGCAAAATCTCCTTTCTGTCCGTGATATTCGAACCCCCAAGTTCTGTATATCACGTCTGATTCCCTACCACTTGCAGAAAAATGCCCTTTTTTCTTCAATTCCTAGACAGCGTGTAGGCTAGATGAGCAGAAACTCGACATTGTCTCAAATATTGTGTTCCTGATGATATTGCCTTACCATGCGCACTTTGTGTATGTGTACAACCCATAAACGAGAATTCTTGGCGTCCTTACAACTTCTTGATCTTCACTATCATCCAGTGGATTATCTGTGGAAACCTGTGGCCATGCCATCCCTTTGTTTACAACGAGTTGTCGTCGGGTTCCTGCATCTTGCTTGCTTTCTGGGGAATGCGCCATGCAGCACGGCCCATTCATGTGACCTGCCCGTCTACCTTCTCTTCGTTAAGGGACTCCCTTCTGTGTTGCTGCTCATCACTGCGCAGTCACCAATGGCGGATGAAGATGTGTGTGACGAACTGTAGCTCGCCTTGCCCCAGCGGGACATGCCAGCAATCTCCCGATCCATTCCAAGGCCCGTGAATGCTGTGAAACATCCTCACGTCGACGTACGCCAGTGTTATCGTGCGGTGCAATTCCAAGGATAATCTCAAGGCTTGCAGATCATGTCACACCTTTAAATGTTACGCTGTTTGGTGGCCATACAGTGAATCTAGTGTTTTTACTGTCATAATGTTGGACCCATATTGTTAAGTTGCACAAGCACGTTTGGTGCATCGTTTTGCCGTGCTCATATTTCACCGTCATATACAACTGCAGTAGAAATGGTCATTCTGTTTGCATGTTTTTCTTGGCTATGATAGTGGAATCATTTCACATTGTGCCATGTAGTGGCATATTGATGCTCTTTTTGCTTTAAAGTGCATGGAAAGCGGGACAACTTGGTTAAATCAATCTAATAAATCTTTGTTACCAGGAGGCTTCCCTTGTGCGTGCATGTATCTGCACATGTTCGTCGAGTATCTTACGCTCTCCCGTTTCGCCCATTCGCTACTGAACACGATGCTCTTTTGCTTAATTCGGTCTTGAGGTTATTGTGCGGACGCGCTCGGCAGCTTCTCGGTTGTCCAATGAAGGTATTCAGCTAACGCATCATCACGTCTGAATAATAGGCATAATTTCTTTGGAATCTGTTTTCTTCTGTTATCCTGGTTGAGGAACGTCCGCAGCATTCGTATATAGTTCATTGTTAACACTTGGTCACCTGGCTATGGTCCACGAGCTTCACCCAACCACCTGTTACATCCTTCAGCCTTTTTCGGCTGATATTGACTTTCCAACTCAGCGGTGTGCGCTTTGCATGCTTTGGTCTTGCTTCGTCATGCCGGTAAACATGTAAGAGCATCAATATGCCAAAACGAGCACAATGCGACTGGAGGGTACATGAGGCCGGGCCATAATCATGACGAATCAAAAAGTTTCACTGTGATGGGAGTCAGTTTTGACCTGTAAGGCGCGTAATGCTTGCCCCTTTTTTTATTTAGTCTGTTACTGTGTTCATCTGTCTACTTTTGTAGAAAACATACTCGGGCTCGAGTACAGTAAGCACCGTGGGGTGCTTGTGTACTTTTGGGGGGTCGTGGGTTTTAGAGTTTGGGTTGTGTCCCTCGCAGTAGTACGTTGATATAGAAGCCACTTCTACTTTTGAGAATAGCTCACTAGATGGTGTTTTTTGTACGTTCTTTTTCGATCACTGGTTTTTCAAGTACGATTTTTTCAAAGCACTGGGGTTCAGCGACAGGGAGGGCAAAATAGACTTTAAGCGGGTAGAAATAACTAGAAGACGGTTATCTGATTGGTGACAGAAGTCAAGGCACGAGTGAAAATCAAACCCTTCACTGCAAAGTACGAGTCCTCAACCTCATTGTTTAAAGGAAAAAAATAAATCTAGTTTTTGGTTCACTAAACATTACGGCTTAGTGGCGTTAGCCACCACCCGATCTAAAGAGTACAGCCATATCAATCCACCCAATTCATCCATGTAAATACCACAAGATGACGTCAGTGGTGTTCGTATAGTTGATGATTTGTATAGGTCAGTATAGTTTTCGTATAGTATAGTATTTCGTATAGTTTAGTATAGTACAGCATATCACTCCGTGGATATGCTGTAAATTTTATGGGGGGGGGGGTTTCATGGGAAAGTTCTGGAATGTTCATTGTCAATCCGTAGATCACAATTACGTGCCGCTTACTGAATTTTTGTTTTCTTCAAGGGGGCATTTTTGCCAGCTAGGATTTAAGTTGCTTTAGCTTGCCAGCAGGACTAACCTTGCGAAATTTGCAGACGATTGCAACATCCTGTTAGTTACTATCTATTTACACATACTTACCATTGTTTGAAATATAAAGATAAATGCGGTGAATACAATTGTAAACCCCCTTCATCACTATATAGTCGAATAAAACTTGAGAGGGTCGTATGATCCCTACCCAGATAAGTGAGGTACGGCCGCCGGTGGCCTGTGACTAAAGAAATAGTCCTGCTCATGCACTCTGTGAGTTCTCTAACAAACGGTTGTGTAGTTGTTGATAACCGGAGTACATGCCCATTGGTGCTGGCTTGTGCGCAATCACCTTTGAGGAGGAAATATCGTTGACTTGCATCGGTCATTCTATAGTAGAGGGTGAGATACATTTAATGCTCTTTTTTTCGTGAAACATCCCGATTTTTAATAGTACTGTGGATCGTTTAATTTCTTATTATATGCAGCTCTGCACATTAGCAGTTGTACAATGTATTTCTTCTATTGCTCCACATTGATCAAGTAATTTTAGGCATCTACCATTTCAGTATTCTTTTACTTCATTTGGCTATTGCTTACATGTAGCTTGTTCAAATGAGAACATAAAACGGTATGCAATATATTCATTCGAATTCATAGTACCACCACATGCCATCTTTGTCCAGTAAAGTGAGATTTCCCATCTAGCTTTCATATCAGACCTGGCTACACGTGCAGGTTTCTGAACAGATTCTCTGTCTGGGGACGTGAACTGTTGTGTTCGTTTACATTCTTTGTTCTAGGTTTTACGGTTGCATTACTAAATAAAAATCAAATGTATTATGTGTGTTACGTTTTCTTACTTGGCGTCCACTGGTGCTCGACCAGTCGAGTGCTTCTGTGCTGCCGTGAATGCTACGTCAAGCCCAATAGCGCACACAACATTGTCCTCCAAGTCATTCATAAAATATTTTTCTAGTCATTGGAACGACCTATGAAACATGCTCACAAGATGGAAATCCAAACGCAGCAGAGGATAAAGACTTCACGAGATGAATATTCAACACTGCATGTTGCCGGAGTTGTTTCGATAAAAGGTCTCAGATAAGGGGAGGGGGGGGGGGGTGACTTGCACAAGGCTGCTTGCCGAAATGTCAGTTTAAGCACAATATTTCTTGTCCTATGCCATTGGAAGAGGTAGCTGCCCTTAATATTACTGCCTACCTCCCCTTGCCCCAACCCCCCCCCCCCCAAAAAAAAAAACACATGCCTCAAAATACAAAATAAGTTCCGCAACTACCAGTCTCCACCTCCACTCCCCCTCCCCCCAAGTTAACTCGCTTGAAGTGAGTTTTCCACACACACGATAAAAATATTCTTTTGTCGTTCCGGTAAAGAATTCACCATAATTCATCTTTCGCGTAACATGACATGGCAAGGATTTTAGTGTAGTCCTGAGCAAATAATACTTAGTGGAACCGAACCACCCTCCCCCCCCCCCCCTCTTGATCAAGTCGGTGACGCCATCCTCGAGGAAACCAGAAAACGAAGTTCCGTCTGCATGGAGTTGAGTATAAAGAACAACAACAAAAATAAAATATTGGATCACTATGTCGTTCACATGTGCTGTATTCTCGCACCCACTAATTTGTGAAGCGCGAATATTTGCACTGAAATTCATTTACGCTTCTTTCAAGTATTGCTATTAGCAAGGTACAGCCTAGCACATTTGCACTTAATCTCTTTCATTGCCTGGGAGACACAGGTGAATCTTTTTTTTTTTTTGTAGCCCAGCGGTAGTAAGCCCTAACCTCACGTACGCGTTACGACGCGTCCGCGTGTGTGGTGCGTGGATTTGGCGTCGCATCGTGTTCCTATACGAAGGGACAGGGCGCACATGGGAAGCGTGCACACCGTGCACGTGCTAAAGCGTCATAACGCGTATGTGAGGCCAGCCTGTGCCGTAATAGTCGGCGCCCGCCAGGTAATACAAGAAAGTACACTTGCTGATCTAGGAGGGCAGGCAATCTCGCTGTCACCGATCAGGTGTGAGTGCATGCACTTCAGATTCATAGTTTTAGAGGGAGCAATTGAGAGATAGAAACAGAGACATCCTGCACTTCCGAATACTCTAAATAATGCAGCCGAGCCAGAACGGACTGGAATGGGCCGTGTGCCAAGAACCAGGAACACTAGAACACATAATAGGAGTATGTAACTTCAACCAAGAAATCACCCGGCACCGCTCCCCTCTCACCCTACTCCTAACATGCTCCCCCACCCTTTCCCGCCCCTTAGAGAGCAATGGAAGATCCTGCTTTGAATTCCCGCCCTGAAAGACCAGCTACTGCTCCTTACGAGGGACCAGGTGGCGAAAAACGCATTTGGATTCCCGTGAAAAGGAGGCCGCTTCCTTATGGCGCGTTCGCCGGAGAGTTCATTGATAAAGTTTTTCATTGCTTCATTTAAATCTATGCCGGCGTATCGAGGAAATCAGACGAGCTCGCTAGACACCGTATAGACGTCACCGTGTGAAAGACGCAGTGTTGTGTGAAGTGGAGGCTCCGAAATGCAAGTTCCCGAAGCCGAGTCCACACGGTAAGAAAGGGTTAATGGTACTACTGAGGGCACCAAGGGTCGCTGCAAGGAATGCCGCAGGGGGATCATCCCGCATGGACAGTTTTAGTATACGGTCATTTCCACGCTACGAATGGGCCGTGGACTTTCTTGCTCTGCATCTCTCTCTTTCGAGACGCGGGTAAAGGTGCAACACGGTTAAGCTATAGAATGTCTACTGCAATTAAAAACAGTTGCAGAAGCCGTGGTGGCTCCCGTCCAGTCCACTCAGATCACCCGTACAGTAGCGCAAGACGCACAAAGACGCTGCAGGAAGCATTATTATTAGATAATTTCAATCACCGGTATGGTGCAGTTACCTGGCTTACTGCCGTTCGTGCTCTGCAGATGCCGGCGTGTAGCTTAGCGCACACTTGTCTTTTGACCGAAGAAGCTAGGTTCGACTCCCAACACTGTATGAGAGCTTTTTTTTATTAGGCAATAAACAATAGCATAGTTTTTTTTATTGTTTATATACGTTCTAGGTAACATAAACACGCACAGACACGCAATTTTAGTCGTTGATTGGATTCCGTACTGCCGCTCTACACATCATCGCTGCAGAACGATAGACAATTGCACAAGGTTTAAGCATAGCGAAAGAATGCGACGTGCGCCCATTTCGTTTGATCAAGCAAACGTCCGACCATACCTCCTCGTTTAGGGCCATCGGGGCAATGGTGTTTACAATGAGAGAAACATCAGGCAAGGGTTCCCCTAATGTGATGGCTTCCCCGTAATGTATGTTCAAAACTAGCGAAAAAAGTTGAGGCCCTTATCGCCTACGATAAGGCTCAACTTTTGTCTGACCTCACGCCTTGTCACGTGGGCGTACGATACGTTTGTACCGAGCTAAAGGCTCTCCTGAGAAGTAAGCTTACCCCAATGCATGGTCAAAGCCAGGAAAAAAATTTCACGTTCTTATCACCCCTGATACGACTCAACTATTCTCTGACGGCCCGTCTTGTCACGTGGGCACCCTTCACCGGAAGGTGTGACGTGAGACAAAAGTTGGGCTTTATCAAGGCTTATAAGGGCATAAACTTTTTTCGCTAGCTTCGACTATGCATTGCGAAAAAGCCAACTTTTCAGGGGACACTTTAGCTTGGTAGAAACGTACAGGAACCCCACGTGACAAGACGTGACATCAGACAAAAGTTGAGCCTTATCAACGGTGATAAGCACCTCAAAATTTTTCGCTGGCTTTGACCATGCATTGGGGGAAGCTTACTTCTCAGGGGAACCTTTAGCTCGGTGTAAACGTACGGTGCGCCCAAGTGACAAGGCGTGAGGTCATACAAAAGTTGAGCCTTATCAAGAGTGATAAGCGGCTCAAAGTTTTTCACTGGTTTTGACCATGCATTGCGGGAAGCCAACTTTTCAGGGCAACCTTGAGTTCGAAACAGAAGTATGGTATGCCCACGTGACAAAGCGTGAGGTCAGACAAAAGTTCGGCTTTATCGGGGGTTATAATGCCTCCACTTTTCTCGCTGGTTTTGACCACGCATTGCTAGGAAGCCAACTTCTCAGGAGACCCTAGCTCGGAACAAACAGTACGCCACGTGTCAAAGCGTGACGTCAGACAAAATTTGAGCCTTATCGTGGGCGATAAGGACCTCAACTTTTTTCGCTAGTTTTGACCATAGATTACGGGGAAGCCAGCACACCAGGGGAACCCTTACCTCATGTTTATTCCATTATAAACACTATTGCACCGATGGCCCTAAGCAAGGAGGTATGGTCAGACGTTTGCTTGATCAAACGAAATTCGCGCGTTGTCACATTCTTTCGCTACGCTTAAAACCTTGTGGAATTGTCTATCGTTCTGCAGCGATGATGTATAGAGCGTTAGCATGTAATGCAATCAACGACTACATTGAGTGTCTGTGTGTGTGTTTATGTCACCTAGAACGGATATAAACAATAAAAAACTATGGTAGTGTCTATTGTTTAAAAAAACTAAACTATCATACAGTGTTGGGAGTCGAACCTAGCTCCTCCGGTTAAAAGGCAAGTGTCTTAAGCGTTAAGCAACGAGCCGGCACCTGCAGAGCGCGAATGCCAGTAAGCCAGGTAACTGCACCGTACCAGTGATTGAAATAATATAGTAATAATGCTGCCTGCAGCATCTTTCTGCGTCTTGCATTACTGTACGGGTGACGTGAATGGGCTGGACGGGTTGCACCGTGGTTTCTGCCACTGTCTTTAATTGCAGTAGACGTGCTATAGCTTAACCGTGCTGCACCTTTATTGACTACTTCACAGAGCGAGATGCAGAGAGAGAAAGTCTCTGGCACCTTCGTAGCGTGGAAGTGGTCATACACCGAAGCTGTCCATGCGTGATGATCCCCTTGCGGCATTCCTTGCAGCGACCCTTGGTGCCCTCAGTAGTACCATGAACCCTTTCTTACCTTGTGGTCTCGGCTTCATGGACTTGCATTTCGGAGCCTCCCCTTCACATCACACTGCGTCTTTCACATGGTGACGTCTATACGGTGTCTAGCGAGCTCGTCTGATTTCCTCGATACGCCACCATAGATTTAAATGAAGCAATGAAAAACTTTATCAATGAACTCTCCGGCGAACGAGCCAGAAGGAAGCGGTCTCCTCTTTGCGGGAATCCAAATGCGTTTCTCGCCGCCTGGTCCCTCGTAAAGAGCAGTAGCTGGTCTTTCATGGCGGGAATTTAACGCAAGATCTTCGATTACCCTCTAAGGGGCGAGAAAGGGTGGGGTAGTATGTTAGGAGTGGGGAGACAGGGGAGCGGTGCCGGGTGATCTTTTGGTTGAAGTTACATACTCCTATCATGTGTTCTAGTGTTCCTGGTTCTTGGCACACGGCCCATTCCAGACCGTTCTGGCACGGCCGCATTACTTAAAGTATTCGGAAGCGTAGGATCTCTGTTTCAATCTCTCAATTGCTCCTTCTAAAACTATGGATCTGAAGTGCATGCACTTACACCTGATCGGTGACAGCGAGATCACCTGTCCTGCTGGATCAGCCAGTGTACTTGCTTGTAATACTTGGTGTGCACCGACTATTACGGCACAGGCTGGCCTCACATACGCGTTATGACGCCTTAGCGCGTGCATGGTGTGCACGCTTCCCATGTGCGCCCTGTCCCTTCGTATGTAAACACACGATGCGACGCCCAATCCACACGCCACACATGCGGACGCGTCGTAACGCGTACGTGAGGTTAGGGCTTACTACCGCTGGGCTATAAAAAAGATTCACGTTTCTCCCAAGCAATGGAAGAGATTAACTGCAAATGTGCTAGACTGTACCTTGCTAATAGCGATACTTGAAAGAAGCAAAAATGAGTTTCAATGCATATACTTACACTTCACAAGTTAGTGGGTGCCAGAGTACAACACATATGTACGAGAAAGTGAACCTGTATATCATTTTTGTTGAGGTTGTTTACACTCAACTCCATGCAGACAGAACTCCGTTTTCCGGTTTCCTCAAGGGCGGCGTCACAGAATTGTTTGAGGGGAAGGTGGGGGATCTGCTCTATTAAGTATTATTTGCCCCAGACTATACTAAAGTTCGTGCAATGTCATGTTACGCGTAGGAATAATTGCGGTCAATTCGTTACAAGGGTGACAAGAGAATATTTTTTTTATTAGGTGGGTGGGGAATCAACTTCAAGCCAGTTATTTCGGGGCGGGGGAGTGGAGATTGGTAGTTGGGGAACTGCTTCTGTGTTTTGAGCATGTTTTTTGTGGGCGTTGGGGAAAGCGGAGGAAGGCAGTAATATTAGGGAGCAGCTACCTCTTCCGATGGCGGCACCCCTGATTGGTAACATCCAGTAAGAATGAGAGGCGAAGCTGTTTCTCAACTACTGTAAACACCATTCTGCTTCTCACAAACCTGCTTCTCAACTATTGCAAACACCATTAACATCGTATCCTTACAAACTTCAGATTCTTACGAATATCTAAACCAACATCAACTTTGCTCTCAAATCCAAGATGATCAGTGCGATAGTTTCAGCGTGCATAAAACAACTGTGTGACATCAAACATGGCCAGCAAATTCCGAGTATTCAGGTACGCCCAGTACAAAAACAGGTTTTTTTACTGCTTGACAAGCAACCAGTGTTGGATAACTGATCTCATCATGGCAGAGATGTCAAAAATGGCGAGATTACATCTGCATGTTGAGTTGTAAGCTCGCTCACCAAACAAGTACAATTAGTACTTTGAATAAAAGGTGGAGAAACGGAGATTTCCACAGAAGGGGGTACATCGAACAAATATTATTTCGCTTAAACGGACATTCTGGCAGTGGTCTTGTCCAATTAACTCCCCCCCCCCCCTTCTCCATGAAGGTAAAACCGTTTGTTGAAACTCCTGCAACATGCAGTGTTGAATATTCATCTCTTGAACCCTTTATCTTCAGGGCTGTTTGAATTTTCATCTTGTGAGAATGTTTCGTATGTCGTTCCAATCTCTAGACAACTATTTTATGAATGGGTCGCAGAGCAACGCTTTGAGCGCCATCGGACTTGACGTACCAGTCAAGGCAGTAGAGAAGCTTTCGACTGGCCGAGCACCAACAAACGCCATGTAAGAAAACTTAACACACATACTAGATTGTATTTTTATGCAGTGCCGTAACCGCAAAATTTAGAACAAGTTGTGTCAACGAACACAACAAATGAAGTCCACGGACAAATAATCTGTTCAGAAACCTGCACGTGTAGTCAGGTACGATATGAAAGCTAGATGGGAACTCACTTTACTGGGCAAAGGCGGCCTGTGGTGGTACTGTGAATTCAAATGAATATATTGCATGCTGTTTTATGCTCGCAATTGAACAAGCCACATGTAAGCAATAGCCAAAGGAAGAAAAAATACTGAAATGGTAGATGCTTAAAAGTACTTGATAAATGTGAAGCAATAGGAGACAGGCATTGTACAATTGCTAATGCGCAGAGCTGTATATTACAAGAAATAAACAATCCTCAGTACTTCTGAAAATTGGGATGTTTCACTGATCAGGGCATTAAATATATATTCGGCCTCTACTAGATTGACTGATGCAAGCCAACGACATTTCCTCCTTAAAGGAGAGTGCGCACAAGTCAGCACCAATGGGCATGTACTCCGGTTACACAACCACTTTCTTTATAGAGAAAGTCACAGAGTGCATGAGCAGGACTATTTTTTTAGTAACAGGTGACCGGTGGCCACAATTCACTTATCCGGGCGAGGCTCATACAGCCCTCTCTAGTTGTACTCGACTACATACTGATGAACAGGATTATGAAAATGTATTCACTGTATTTATCTTTATTACTCAGACAATGGTGGGGATGTATAGCTAATTAGTAACCAACTAGATGGGCCAAGTGTGCGAATTTCGCAAGGTTAGTCCTGCAGGCAACCTAGAACATCAGAAATTCTATTTGGCGAAAAATGCTCCTTTCAAGATAACCAAAATTCAGTAAACGGCACGTACGTCTGATCTCCCGATTGACAATCAATATTCTGGAACTTCCCCAGGAAAAACTTCCCTCATAAAATTTACAGCATATCTACGGAGTGAATGATGACGAGTCCATTGGGCGAAGCGTCCGTCCGTGAACTATACGAAATGGTCAACTACACGAAAACCATCTGGTGGTATTACCAGAAAACTATCTGGTGGTATTATATACAACGACATACAGACAATGCCATCTAGCGAGCGATTCTCAAAAGTAGAAGTGGCTACTAATGCAACGTACTACTGTGAAAGACAACCCCCACCCTAAAACCTGCGACCCCCCGAAAGTACACAAGCACCCCACGATGCTTACTGCACTCGGGCACGTGTATGTTTTCTACAAAGGTATACAGATGAAGGGGGGGGGGGGGAGGCAATCATTACGTGCCATACATGTCGAAACCGACTCCCATCACAGTGAAATTTTTTGTCATGATTATGGCCCAGCCCCATATACCCTCCAGTCGCATTGTGCTCTTTTTGGCATATTGATGCTCTTACATGTTTACCGCCACGGTGAAGCAAGACCAAAGCACGCAAAGCGCGCTGCGGAGTTGGAAAGTCAATACCAGCAGAAAAAGGCTGAAGGATGTAACAGGTAGTTGGGTGAAGCTCGTGAAGCATAACTAGATGACCAAGTGTCAGCAAAGGACTTATATAAGAATACTACTGACGCTATTTAACTAGGATAACAGAAGAAAACAGATTCCGAAGAAATGATGTTTATTACCCAGACGTGATGATGCTTCAGCTGAATACCTTCATTGGACAAACGAGAAGCTGCCCAGCGCGTCCGCACAACCGAAGCAAAGGAGCATCGTGTTCAGTAGTGAATTGACGAAATGGGAAGAGCGTAAGATGCTCGACGAACATGTGCAGACACGTGCACGCACGAGTGAGCCTCCCGGTAACACAGATTTATTAGACTGACTTATCTAATGTTCCAGCTTTCCATGCACTTTAAAGCAAAAAGAACATCAATATGCCACTACATGGCACAATGTGAAATGATTCTACTATCATAGGTAAGAAAAACATGCAAATAGGTTGACCAATTTCATTGCAGCTGTATATAATGGTGAAATACGAGCATGGCAAAATGATGCACCAAACGTTACATTTGTGCATCTTAACAATATGGGTCTAACATTATGACAGTAACAACACTAGATTCTTTGTATGGCGACCAAACAGCGTAACATTCAGTGGTGCGATATTCTCTGCAGACCTTGGGATTATCCTTAAAAGAGCAATGCACAGTAACACTGGCGTACGCTGACGTGGGGATGTTTCACAGTAAAACACGGGCCCCTTGGTGGATCCGGAGATTGCTGGCATGTCCCGCGGGGGCAAGGTGAGATACAATCCGTCACCCATTCTTCATCCCCCATTGGTCACAGCGCAGTGGTGAGCAGCAACACAAAAGGGAGTCCCTTAACGAAGAGAAGACAGACGGGCAGGCCACATCGATGGGCCGTGCTGCATGACGCATGCCCCTGAAGGCAAGCAAGATTCAGGAACCCGAAGACAACTCGTTGTGGACGAAGAGATCACATGGCCGTGGTTTCTACAGATAATCCACCGGATGATAGTGAAGGTTGAGAAGCTGTAAGGAAGCAAGAAACTTTCGTTTATGTGTTGTACACATACACAATGTGCGCATGGTAACGCAGTATCATGGGCAACACAATATTTGTCACAATGTCGAGTTTCTGCTTGCCTAGCCTACAAGCTGGCCAGGAATTGATGAAAAAAGGGTCTTTATCTGTAAGTGGTAGAGAATCAGACGTGATATACGGAACTTGGGGCTTCGAATACCATGGACAGAAGGGAGATGTTACGTAATCTGGTTCACACATTTTCTTATTGAAACAGAAAATAAACGAAGGAGTTGTCACCGTTACGTGGCAATAGCTAACCTTTCCACTTGATTGTTACAAATAAAGATGAAGATCACAGTGCCTTTGCTGTTCTTGGACTGATTGTTCAATTTATTTGGTTGCCTCAAACAAAGGAATGAGCCTGTGAAACCAATCCCTTTTTTGTTCATTCGAAGCGGGAAGCTCCCAATATGGTAGAGTTATCAGCCTAAGTTATCACACAAGCTTTTATTTGTAATCAGCCATCTCGAGCCAAATTTGTGTGAAATCCTCAGGTAAAATCGTTCCATATGTCACCTTGCGAATAAGTGGCGCTTGCTAACACTTCTAGGGATTAGATGCACAGACACCCAAATCGACAGCGACACTCACTCAAGTTCGATTGGTACAGCGTTAGACGTGTACATTGAAACTTGTGGGATGAGATCCCAAAGATGGATTGGGTGCCTTTTCATCCACTTTAATTCCTTTTATTTTAAATTATTACCCTGCGTTAGAGCAAATAACTTCACCTATGCATTCCTTGGCTTAGTTGTCTGTTCATTCATTTGGTAAGGTACACATAAAACAAGTTCACAGCAGACACTACTGAAAGCGAAATGTTTTAGCAACAGTAACTATTTTCAGCCTTTGAAAACTCTTATCTTACACAAATTAGCTGTTTAAATTCAGTTCCGCTTCAGAGTCCATGTCCTATAGGCATGCCTCCAGGTGCACCAGTCTGCTCAGCTTGGACGACATTGTTCAGCGATTTAATTACCCGTTAAATGTATTTCGCATGAGCAATTGCACCCATGAAACACTAAGTGCAATGATATATGCGAGAACATGCAGTCTTTGTAATCTCATCTGCAGGGAAGAAGAACGTATTATCACGTGACTTGTTCACATGTACACACAATTAAAATTGCTGGAGCAGAGCAAGGTAATAAACTAGTTAGTGCAGGTGTATTAAAATGGTCCGTAAAGTAGGTAGAATAGGTTTGTTAATGAATTGATTCGATCTGATCAACACATACTAAAGTTCTTCAAATCAGTCTGCTGGGCATAGATGAGCCACTGTCAACGCGATTACCACGGTGCAAGGGCTCCCCGAAAGTGAGGTGCCATGAATTTTATGAGGTGTGGCACACCGACCTGTTAACTGGTGGGAGCGTCGTTGAATCGCGCCTATCCGTCAGGGATTCACCGGCTATTATGCGATCCCAGCAGGCTTCGTCCCGAAGCTCAAGTCTGAAAGGTCAATTTGAATGTTTGTCTCACCGTTTCGTAGGCTGTCAGGCTGTCAGGTTTCGTGCGATCAGTTATGGTAGCCGACTTAAAGAGCCTTTTTTGATAGGTAATCGCACTGGTAACACTGTACTCTTGCCCAACGAAACCAGTTAAAAATTTGTGTTGATACCTACCTATTTGATCGATGACTCTTTCACCAGACTCACTCACGTTATCTCAAGGGCATACCGGGTGGATATAGATGGTACAGTGGACACAGATATGCAAGCACATTGACATCTTTCTTCTGACACACGCGCATGCTTTCGAAATTTATTACCCGTGTGAGAGTGAACAACTGGGCCCCTCCACTCTTCGCCCCCTGAAGAGGAGCCCTGTGCATGCCAATGAGTAGGTTGTTCAAACTTAGCGGTATCCGCAATGTAATATCGCGAACACTACGACAGTAAACGCAAGAGAACGTGGTGGATAGCCTCGAACGCCACATACTCGTATAGCGCTGTCAGAAATAGTGGAAACGGCGATGGTTTTTCGAGAATTGTTGCTCCAACCACACGTTCACTTTTGGGGTGTGGGAAACGAGACAAGATCTTGACAGTGCAGCACCTACTCGTGCGCAGCAAGGTGCCGTTTTTTAAAGTTCACTTTGCTGTATCCCAAGTTTTTTTTTATTATTCTTGCAAGGCATGCACGATCGCGCATGCACGCAAAAGACTAAGCGCGACCTTTTGTGCAGAGCTGAAGATAGCATCTTTGTAGGAAGCGCAGCGACTATTACACAGAAGACACAACACAAGCGCTTAACTTCAACTAAACGTTTATTGCAAACATCATACTTTATAAAGGGGGTGAAACAGAAAGAGAAAAATAATATTTTTTTTCTTTCATATGCTGTGTAACGTTGAAATCATGCAACACCAATGAGCCAAACGCTCGGCCTTAGTGCATTCTAACAAGCCTTACGGGTTAGTAACTGCACTATTTGTGTATTAGCCTCTAGCCATGAAGCAGTACTACGCCAAGCTTGGGCGTGATTAAGTCAATCAAGTGTATTTATTAAGAACAGAAGCAAGTAGCGCTAGACAAGACAAAACTACAGGCAGTCAGCGCCCTGTCTGTTGATCTATCAATGGCACTTTAATACTGTGTTCCCGAATTGATTAACGAACAGCCCAGTTAGATGCACTCATGCATTTACCGAGTACCTAATGTTTTCAATGAGCTAGGTTTTCTCAACGTGCCATCTATAACGGAAAACATGAGTTCTTTCGTAACAAAATATGTTCACCTGCCATTGCTGCAATTATAACCGCAACACCCGCACCTTAGCTCGCACCAGCACAACACCGCAACTGTCAAGTCACTCTAGTAAGTTGGGTATGCGGTCATATTCCGGTATGTCTGTGTCTTTAATAACAAAATATGTTCACCTGCCATTGCTGCAATTATAACCGCAACACCCGCACCTTAGCTCGTACCAGCACAACACCGCAACTGTCAAGTCACTCTAGTAAGTTGGGTATGCGGTCATATTCCGGTATGTCTGTGTCTTTCATAACAAAATATGTTCACCTGCCGTTGCTGCAATTATAACCGCAACACCCGCACCTTAGCTCGTACCAGCACAACACCGCAACTGTCAAGTCACTATAGTAAGTTGGGTATGTCTGGGTCATCCGGTATGTCTGTGGTCATCTCCTCAGATTGATTGATTAATATGTGGGGTTTAATGTCCCAAAACCACCATATGATTATGAGAGACGCCGTAGTGGAGGGCTTCAGAAATTTCAACCACCTGGGGTTCTTTAACATGCACGCAAATCTGAGCACACGGGCCTACAACATTCCCGCCTCCATCGGAAATCAGCCGCCGCAGCCGGGATTCAATCCCGTGACTTGCGGGTCCGCAGCCGAGTACCTCAGCCACTAGACCACCGCAGTGGGGTAACCTTCTCGGAGAACCATGGCAGAAATTAAATCAGCTAGAAGCAGTTATTTTGTGTTCAAAAGCACTGGTGGAGATATGAAAAAATGCTTACTTGAGGAGTTGCCGCGAGGGTGCCCACCAAGCAATCTTCTGCCAAAGTGGCACATGGTGTGTTGCGATGACAAAGCTCCTGGGGAGAAGTCAATGAACTTATTAATCCCTCGAGACTCAATGTACACACTCGGACGCGAGTGGTGTTTTGCCGGTTCATGGGTCTACTAGCCAAGAAATAGCATGATAAAGGAACACCGAGCGGAGCTCTAGCTGCGATGTATTAATGTTAAAAGACTACGCACACAAACACTGACACAGAATGAGTCAAAACACTAATGCCGATCTCAATACTGCCCGACGAAAAACTTCCACATTCCCGTCTTTATCTATTCATTATTTGCTGCGTAAGACTACAGCCAACCACACTAGCGAAGGCACGGCTTTTTTCGATGGCTCCACAAGCGAACCACATTCTAACTACATTGGCAAATGTATGGCTTGCTTGCTCTAAATGCATTCAACCGAAAACAAATCGCACACAAATCTTCAATATATGATTTATGCAAAGAAAAATGATGACGGGCTGCCGATGAATTAATTATTCATTAGGTATAATCACTATACCTAAATAAACAAAGCCGATGTCTTTCCTGGAATGTAATATCGAATGCGTCGGAAATTGTTAGACAATTTTGCCATTTCCAGGCAGTTCGTCACCATTAGTGCGGGAATAGTGTCGAATAATAACTCGTCTAAAATAAAAAAGGGGAACCTTAAAGGTTCCTGTTTGTTAATCACAACATCAGAACTAACTCACAAGAGGCATAGAAAGCATATGTAGGGGATGTTATTTATATTAACTATGATATAAATCTGGAAAAAGTAAACGAAAACAATTCGCAGCTGGCAGGGATTGAACTCGCGGCCTTCAAATAATGCGTTCAATCTTCTACCAAATGAGTTACAGCGGAAATCATCCTGTCGTTCACACTATAGATTAGATATGTGCATAAAAACCTGGAAGCATTAGTTAGCGCCGCTGATAGCTACGACGCAGGTGTGCAAAATTTGCTGCCTGCTGACACAGCGAAACACGCGTGTTGTTCACGAACTGGCAGCTGACCAATAGAATCGCTCGTATACTAGCATGAGACATCCAGTCTATCAAAACAAGACTCTTGCTACGAACGAAAGAGCAACTTATGGGATCATTTTTCTATGTTAGTCACAACATGAATTGAAACAAACTAATTAGACTCGCTCTAACAGCGACACGCAAGAGCCGTAAATTTATAGGAAGAGACATTGAAGACCTAGGTTCTGAAATTGCTGTTAGCGTATGTGCACAACACTGTAGAAAATCTCATTTCAACATAAGGAGGACCCGTTGAATGTAGACATGGTGCATGAATATATACCATTTACAGCATAATCGACTATGGCCATCAGTATGTTACCTCGGCTGTGCACTTGCGTCAGTAAATTGACAAAGTTTGGAATGCTTTAACATGTATAGGGTTTAACGTCCCAAAACCACCATATGATTACGAGAGACGCCGTAGTGGAGTGCTCCGGAAATTTCGACCACCTGGGGTTCTTTAACGTGCACCCAAATCTGAGCACACGGGCCTGCAACATCTCCGCCCCCATCGGAAAGGCACCTGCCACAGCCGGGATTCAATCCCGCGACCTGCCGGTCAGCAGATGAGTACGTTAGCCATTAGACCACCGCGGCGGGGCTAAAGTTTGGAGCGCTTATTTTGATGTACGGAAAGAGACCAGCACGAAGAAAACAGACACATTAACGTAATTTCAAAAAGTATCACGTGCGCTTCAGTGATAAGCTAGCCACCACGTGGCGAACACGGATGCGAGACAATGAGTGGCACCCAGAAACCGAAATACTATCGAGGAAAGGCACGTGGCCAACTAGGCCGCGGCAACCGAAAAACCCAAGTTTTTGACTCTGAGCTTAATGCAACGAGTAGGACGTCAAGTCACTATACGGTGCGTAGCGAGCACCTCGACACCTTTGGACAAGATAACTTTTCAGAGAAGGACGGCTGAGATTAACAAAGCTTGGAGCAAAGCCTTCAACCTTTCGCGCACTGTTATACTCACGGAAATACAAGGGCCATACTTACTCGATGCAATGCCGGTAGCACGTCCACCTTGAAGACTCCGTCGGTGATAATGCGGAATATATGCAGGAGTGGCACGGGGCGTGTCACTGCTTACGTATACTACGTCAGTGGCCCTGGAACGAAAACAAATCTTGTTAGGAGATAAAAAGCACCCGTAGAAAATAAATGCGGTCTCACGAATAATGGTTGAGCGCGGAGACATGGCTGGTCCATGTGCTCTTATCTAGCAGCCAAGTTCCAGCTGCAAAGATAGCAAAAGGGTCAGCATCTGCAAAGGAATCACTTAAACCGTGCAAAAAATACCAGCTATAGAATGGGCGAGTAAACATTAAGCACCGGGACGCCGCGTTTTGACCCGCCAAAACCACATTACGCACCAGCAACAATACTGGCACGAAATGATGGCTGCATGTGAGCCACGGACATGCTGGGTCGGGTCCTCTTCCCGTTGACACAGGCCTAACGAAGATACTTAAGCTAACCGCAACCGCCTGTTCTGTGCTTCAGGGAGATAGACCCGTTGTAACACTATATTCAAAGAACGCGCTCGCTAAAGATCCACGCAACCTTAAACTTCGGTTGAACTGTGTATCTATAGCGAGCGAGTTTCGAATAACAACGCCACAGTGCCTCGCCGGCCTGTCATGATAGGAGGCTCCCCGATTTGATGCCGAAGACGAAGCTCGCAGTTGTCCTCCAGCATCAGGCGACGTTTTTGGTGGTCCACACGCACGCAAAAAAAAAGAAAGGTTGAAACACGACTCGTAGGTATTACGACTATCGCACGCCCCGTGCCTGAGGCAAGTCATTCCACATGGCGCCGAAGAACTGCCATCTACAGAATACGCAGCAAGACCGGCAGCGAATAAAAAAAGAAGGTGAGCAGCCCGTGTGTAAAGTTTTTTTTTTACTACGATTTTCTGATATTCGCGAATGCACTGTTGCATCTTGTGGCACCATAAGGTCATGGGATCGTTCTTGGCCGTCTTATCGGCAAGATCTGCGCGCGGCGTACTGCGGAGGAAAGAAATCAAAGGATATTAGGATGTACTATCAGGGTCCAATGAAATCTGAACAGCGACAAGTCTTCGTGATAGTGTAGTGCATGCCGTCCAGTTATCATCACCATTGACCGGCGCGCGCATCCTGTTCGGCATATATGCGTGCCGGTCCGTGGTGATAAGTGGACGGCTCGCACTATGCCATCGCGAAGACCTGCTGCTGTTCGGCTTTTATTTGACGCTGGTAGTGCAAAAGAAATCACAGGATATGACCCACACGGCGCATGACCTTCGGGCTTAAAAAAAGAGACGGAGGCGCATAAACAGCATAACTGAAGCAGTTGGATCGCTTCCATGCGTTCGCCTTTACACGTGCACCCTGGGCTCTTGAAATTCATCCCAATAACTGGCGTGACTTGCAATGACGTGAAGAACGTGAGCAATAATGAAGTTAGTTATATTTGTTGTCATTGCTCTAGTCGTGCCGCTACTGGTTCTTTTTTTCTACCTGTTGCAAGAAGTTAGATATACGTTCAGTTTCTTTTCTTTTACTCATACCTCAAGTCCGACGTTTTGGTACATGGCTACCGCGTTCTGCTGATGTCTAGAAGATAGCCGGTTTGATCCCGGCCGTGACGGTTGCAGTTTAGATGCCTGAACACGTTAAACACTAAATTCCCGGAGCTGTGAGTACGGCGTTCCTCACAATCATATCGGGGTTTCGGCTCGTGAAATTCATTTGAAATTCAATTGCTTGTTATTAACCTAATGCGGGTTAGCTTAATTGGCACTGTCTTGTAGTCGTACACTGTCGTCAAAATGAATACACTCGCGGACAACTTTGCTTGGCAATGAAGGGACAGCTACGGACGAAGACGCCATTTTGACTAGGAGGTGCATGTCAAACGTGAGAAGTTTTCACGAGTGAAAAAAAAAAGACACTGCGCAAACTAAGACAAATTTGAATATCTCCTCAGTGCGTGCAGCGTCAGCATGTAAACAGCATCTTGTGAAACATAAATTAATGTTTTTTTTCACGATGAAAACACGAGCGTAATTGTGAGACTATTATCTTCAGCGGTTGACTACTCCCACTTTGGCTCCGTAGCCTTGCCTTCATTACCAAGTGGTCTGCGAGTGTATAAAAACTGAATTTAGTCAAAATGGCTGGTTTAGGATTAAATTAGCCCGAGTTAGATTATTCGGCTTAATACAGCTAGGTTAGACTAATCTAACTTGATATGTAATGTCTTATTGAGGCCATACCCAGTCATCCAAATGCCTAGGTAAGTTCGACTTTATGATAAGAGATTTGCTGTATAGATTGGCTTCATTCTGATTACCTTAATCTGGTTTAATATGGAAAAACTTAACGTGACCGAGCTCCGGCATCCAACAGGCTATACAATCTCCACTCACTCCAAATTAGGTTGCTTGTGATTGGCTTAATGGGGATTGCCTTAATCCGGCTCAACTCACATTGCCGTATTGCGGCCACACTCAGTCACCCAACTGGCTAGGCAATCTCAACTTACTCGAAATTTGACGCTTCAAGATTCGTATCTCGATACGTCAAGAACAGCGTGTTTACATGGCAGCGTTCCCACGCTAGCCTCTGTGCACCGCCGGATACTTTTGAATCAATATGGTGTTAGCCCTTCACTTCTCTCTTTCTTCTCCTTTAATCCCCTCACCCCTTCCCCCAGTGCAGGGTAGCAAACCGGACGTGCGTATGGTTGACCTCCCTGCCTTTCATTTCTTCCCTTCCTCCTCCTCCTCCTTGAATCAATATGGCCGCCAGGTGGCGCGGAATCCTTCAAAAGCTTATGCTACCTAAAGGTAGCATATACAGTAACTCTACAAAAGCTGGCTCGCCCTGGAGGCGGAGGCGCGCGCACATCGAGCTCCTCCAGACAGAAGACTATCTTCTTTCGACGACATTTGCAGCGAAGCACGCAAATACGCGGCCAATTTTTGTGCGAAGTATGTGCACATTTCTGATTGATTGATTGATATGTGGGGTTTAACTTCCCATAACCACCATATGATTATGAGAGACGCCGTAGTGGAGGGCTCCGGAAATTTCGACCACCTCGGGTTCTTTAACGTGCACCCAAATCTGAGCACACGGGCCTACAGCATTTTCGCCTCCATCGAAAATGCAGCCGCCGCAGCCGGGATTCGATCCCGCGACCTGCGGGTCAGCAGCCGAGTACCTTAGCCACTAGACCACCGCGGCGGGGCTATGTGCACATTTCTGTACTGTTATGTACAGTATATACTCACGCACGGGAACATGACAGTTTGGGGCTAAGTAACATGCATGCATTCGTTTTCACTATTTTCATTTCCAGTCATCTGGCGTAATTTCGACTCTCACGCATACATCAGTGTCAACGTTGTCTTCAGAGAGCATTATAAACTGAGGGGCGGGAAAATACGGCACACAAGGACAAGCGACACGTCGTCTGTATACCCTTAATTTTCTGGCGTGCCGTATTTTCACGCCTCTCAGTTGACAATGAACGAAAACCGACTCGCCCAATTTTACCGATTTCAGGGACCAGATTTGTCACGACATGACGTGATTATCTCGAGCACTTGCGCGAGCCCGTCGCTGTACTGATAATTTATTTATGTATTTATTCATAATACCTTACAGACCCAACAGGGCATTGTGTAAGGGGAGCATAAAGGGAATATATACATGAATTAGTACACTTTCCACACAAACAATAACATAAACTAAATGTCAGTTATTATATAAATCTTAACAGGAATAAGAATGAGAAAATATTAATAATTTTAATAAGAATAGAACGACAATCAACATCAGATGAGTATACGCGTGAGATAATGATTTAAAACAAGCTAAAAAACAAGCACAAATTGTGAAAACACTTTCCATTATACAAAAGAAAACATCACTTAATTAAAACACAACAGAACTGAATGGCATGTTAATATTCAAACCATCAAACAAAATATGTTCAAAGTAAGAGAAAAAAAAGCGAGATACTAGTAGTAGATAAACGCGTAGGTGCCGATTTTGATATGAATAAAACGTGCAGTTAATCTTGTGAAATGGGTGAGTAAAAGGTGCCGGAATTTTGATGTCAAGTTTGAATCCGCGAGCACTGTACACAACGATAGGTAGAATTCACAGAGTGAGTGCCATGAACCTCTCGTCGATGGCGTCTCGCGCTAAGTTTTGCCCGTTTCGAAACAGTGCAAGAAACCACGAAACAGGCTGCAAGAAGAAAAGGCCACCGGCCTATTTTACGCATACATAATTCACGTCACGTGCTTCCTATATACAGCTATCGCGCGTCATCGTCGTGATCTGATGGGACGCGAATAAAGGATGAAGAAACGCGCAAGGTCGACATCACGCGACACCCAAGAAATGCTGAGCTCGTTATTTAATGATTGGTGCGGGTTTTTTGTTATATTTGTTTTGTGTGTCTCCCTCACGAGATTCAAGCATTGTTCCAGAAGTTCTAGAGTGTCTCGTTGCAAAAGCCCCTTTCAAGAAACTCGGGTAGGTCCTACGCCACGGAAGCGGTCGAGCAATATATACATGGGCTGTCGATCATAGTATCCCTGCTGGGACGCTTTGAAGGGCTGACGCAATGCATGCGGTTGCCATCGGTCAGAAGATTTTGCATAGGACACAAGGACACTGCCAGCTTGGACCGTCACCCGAATGTTTTTTTTTTTCATTTTTTTTCTGTATCTTCGCGTGAGTTAACAAAGTCATGAAACGTAGAAAACAACGACCCAACCGCTTCCATATGTGTGCGACTCCCTCAGCAGTGTTCGTTTGGTTGTTAAACATACGAAACAGCTAGGTTATAGCTTAATATGGTGGTATTGCATCTGTGAAAAAAATTCGTGAAATAGTGTGAACCATACTATTCATGGCTCGCGCTATCAAATTGTGTATATATTCAAAATCAATAGATTTACCTGTTGAACGATTTGGTATCCTCGTCAAAGTCTGTTTTGTGCCTCTCCTTTTTTTTTCCTACTTCAATGACTTCTGTCACCTTTTTCGATCGTAACAATCAATAGGGAAAACTAAACTATAAGAATTGATTCGACTTAGCAAGTTTAGTTTCATCACTCATAACAGAGAGATATCATCAACATCTCGTTATCATAACGTCACGCGTTATTGGCGTCAAAATTGTGCGGACGTCAATACAATCCTAACCCCCAGACATGCTGTGCTTTCGCGTTAAGTGCAAGTTAGGGCACTTGGATGCCTCTTAGCTTTTTTTTTTCATTCTGTAAGGGCAACTAACCTATCAAGTTAGGAATGATGTGCATGACACATACTAGTATGGAGATAACACTCTAGTGTCGAGATAACAGTCCGTCCTGGCTTCATGTGCCCGCAAATACATTTAGCGCGTTTATCCTTTCACGGTACAGAGCAAGCATTCCTGCAGTTGCCCGCCTGAAACTCTACCGTATCTAACACTTCCGGCTAGACACCACGTGCTGTCGAGTAAGAAAGGAACAGGCAGACTCACTGGTAACAATGGGAATGCGAAAATTCTCCCAAGAAGTGGCGTTGCGTCCGAGATTGCATTATGCATAAGCAAGAAACGAGAAATAAATAAAGAGGGCACGCAAGCGCAGTCCCGTGAGCATGATCGATGACCTGCCAACTTTTCTGAGGAAGCTCTGCGCGCCACCTCTGCGCAACGACCCAGTCTCTAAGCTTCAGTGGTCACGTGATGCACCCTAGATGCGCGTGTGTGTTCAAAGTGACTCGCGTATTTTTCCCACGACGTCGAATCATGAATGTCGACTGTGTGGCCGATTACCGAACGCTGCTTGTTTCACGTAGTGCCACAAAGCAGGTGCAAAGTCCGAACGAATGAAGCTCAAGAGACAAAGAACAGGAATGTCAAATGCCTGGGCTACACCTTTGTAACGACGAGCTGTGTTAGCTCTGGGTATACAACACCGTGCACCAGCCTCATCTGGGTGATGTCGTAGGGCAAGGAATAGTTGTGTAATAGGATTCAATGCCACGGTTGCGTGCGTGCGTCTCTATTTGGAAGGCGAGGCAATCCGCGGAACGTCCTGTATAGCAGACGACGACGTCGTTGTCGTCTGCTCAGTGGAGCGCGGAGTCTTGCGAGCAATGGCTGCCGCGCCTACGGCGCCGCCACCGGGGAAGCCGTACGACAATGGCGGTCGCACGTCCGGGACGGGGCGAAGCGGACTGGAACAGCGCTTGTCCTTTCTTCGCGCCAGCCCAGTTGAATCCGTGCACACATGACACACGCTCCGCGTGCTTGGCGTGAGGCACGATGCCCTACAATAACCGACTGAAGACGGTACCTTTCTTTCTTTTTTCTTTCTTTCGTGCCATGACCAGAAGAGACACGCAAGCAAGCACGCACTCGCAGGTCTACACTGACGCTGGTGGAGGTGGCGTAGTGGTCTCCCTGACGGAGCTCCTGCTGTGTGAAACCAAGAGAACGCGTCGAAGTCGACGCTGCACACGACGTGAGATCGGGTGACAGGATCCCTGCTGGAAGAGCAAGCTGTAACAGTGTCGGATGAAACCAGTGCGCTGAGCGGGACTTCGCCGCGCGAGGATCGCCGCTACCATCATTCATAATTATTCCACGGTGAGTAGGCTCGAAAAGTTTTCTGTGTATTTTTCGAATCAATCACGAGTTCTTCGTGCTGACTTATTGAGCCTTGCTTTTCAGTTTCGTGCACTTTTATCTCGCAGTAAAGGAAGCACTTTCTGGTACGGCTTTGTTTCTGTAAGGCTAGCATAGCATAATACACCGTGGGAATTATGTGGCAGTTGTTACAGATGATTCTTCACCACGCGACCGCGGCAGTCGTGAACAGGTTTGAACGCGTTACAGAAAAATATCACAATTACAAATACTGTTACATAACTGAAAATGTAATCGTTTACAGCTGCATGTTACTTACTGCCCGATGAAACTAATGGAAGTGGCCCTACCAGCAAGTGGTCTTCAGCGCTAGTTTCACCTGAACATTAACACTGAACATACGGAGCAAATAGAACGGACCGGCGTGCCACCTGCTTCAAGCCACCGTTCTTGCCTTCGTTTCGTCGTCATAATCATCATCTTCAGCAGCAGCAGCAGCCTGACTACACCCACTGCAGGGCAAAAGCTTCTCCCATAATCCGACAATCAACCCGGTGTAGTGCTTTCCGTCATCGCGTTATACCTGCGAACTTTTCAATCTCATCACCCCACCTAACTTTCTGGCTACGCTTGGTGCGTTTGCCTTCTCTGATAATCCAGTCAGTTACCCTTAATGACCTGCGGTTACCCTGTCTATGTATACGTGTCCGGCCCATGTCCATTACTTCTTCATGATTTTAACTATGATTTCCTTAACCCAGGTTTGTTCCCTGACCCACTCTGCTCCATTTTTTTCTCCCTTAAGGTTACACTTATCATTTTAATTTGCAGCGCTCGCTGCGTCGTCCTCAATTTAAGCTGAACCCTCTTTGTAAGCCTCCAGGTTTCTGCTCTGTAGCTAAGCACTGGCAAGATGCAGCTGTTATATACCTTCCTCTTGAGGGTTAGTGGCAGATTACCATTCATAATTTGAAAATACTTGCCTTTTATGATCCAACCTGTCCTTATTCTTCTAATCATTTAACTCTCATGATTTGGCTCCGCGGTCACTACCTGTCCTAAGTAGTCATATTCCTTTACAACTTCCATCGTCTCCTTAACTATCGCAAAGTGCTGTTTTCGGCCGAGACTGTTGCACATTACTTTAGTTTTGTGCACATTTATTTTCCGACCTACTTTTCTGCTCCCCGTGTTCTGTTCTGTAATCATGAGCTGTAATTCGTCCCCTCCGTCAATCATCAAGGCAATGCCATTAGCGAATCGCAAGTTAATAAGATACTCCCCATTAACTCTTCCCAATCTGTATGGTCCTGAAAACATCCCGTAAACACGCGGTGTACAGCACTGGAGAAATCGAGTCTCCCAGCCGTATACCCTTCTTTATTTGGATCCTGTCGCGTTGTAATGGAGAACTATGGTGGCTGTGGATCCACTGTAAATTTCTTCCACTATGTTTATACAGGGTTCTTCGATGCCCTGATTCCGTAGCGCCTGCATTACCTGTCTTGACTGAGTCAAACACCTTCACGTATAATCTACGAAGGCTATGTATAGGGGTTGGCTGCATTCCACGCATTTTTCTATTACCTGATTGATATTATGAATATGGTCTATTGCGGAGTAACCTGTACGAAATCCTGTTTGGTCCTTTTGGCTGATTGAACTCTATCATCATCATCAGCCTGACTACGTCCACTGCAGGACAAAGGCCTCTCCCATGTTCCGCCAGTTAACCCGGTCCTGTGCTTGCTGCTGCCAATTTATACCCGCAAACTTCTTAATCTCATCTGCCCACCTAACCTTCTGTCTCCCCCTAACCCGCTTGCCTTCTCTTGGAATCAGTTAGTTACCCTTAACGACCAGCGGTTATCCTGTCTACGCGCTACATGCCCGGCCCATGTCCATTTCTTCTTCTTGATTTCAGCTATGATATCCTTAACCCCCATTTGTTCCTTAATCCACTCTGCTCTCTTCTTGTCTCTTAAGGTTACACCTACCATTTTTCTTTCCACTGCTCGCTGCGTCGTCCTCAATTTAAGCTGAACCCTCTTTGTAAGTCTCCAGGTTTCTGCTCAGTAGCTAAGTGTCACCTTAATTCTATTAGCTAATATTTTTGTAAATAGTTTGTAGAGAACGAACTAGCAAGGTGATCATCCCGTGATTTTTCAAGTCCTTGACGTCTCCTTTGTTATGGGTTTAGATTATGGCGTTCTTCCAAGATTCTGGTAATCTTCCCATCAAGGGACAATCGTATACAAGGTGGCGAGTTTTTCTAACACAATTTCTCCGCCACTTTCCAGGAGATCCGTTGTTACCTTATCCTCACCAGCCGCTTTGCCTCTTTGAATTCTTTCTAGGGCTTTCCTTCCTTCTACCGTCGTTACTGGTAGGATGTCGAATTCCTCTGGACTATTACTGTTTTTCACGATATCATTCTGGTTGTTTTGGCTTCTGTTCAGCTCTCTGTATACAACTCCACCACCTCGACTATCCAATCCATATAGGTTATGACATTGTCTTCCTTGTTCCTTAGTGCATACGTCCAATTTTTGCCCATGGACAAGTTTGCCTTTGCAGCTTGTAGGCTTCTGCCACTTTTTACAGCCGGCTAAATTCTTTCCGTGTTATGCCTTCTGACGTCGGCTACTTTACATCTATTGATTAACTTATAAAGCACCACTGCCTCTATTTGGTCGGTTGCATTTCAGTCTTTCATCGTTTGTCGTCTAACAGTAAGATTTCTCGTCTCCTGAGATAATATGCCAGTGTCCTGTCGAGTGACTGTACCTCCGACTTCCATTGCACACTCCTTGATGATGCTAGTAATATTATCGTTCATTGTGTCAACGCTAATGCCGGTTACCTCGTTTGGAGCCTCGAATATATTCTGAAGCAAAACTCTGAATTCCTGTACATTCCCTCTCACTACTAGCTCAATAAATGGCTTCTTGCGTATCAGTGTATGCCTTTGCTTTTTACATCAAGGTAAATACGAGCTCTTACCATGATATGGTCACTGCATCGGATGCCAACTACTTCTACATCTTCTACAAAGCCTCGGTGTGCACACAGAATGAAGACTATTTCATTTTTAGTTTCGCCACTAGGACTTCGCCACGTGCTCTTACGGTTAGCTCGTTTTCTGAAGGTGTTCAATATCTAAGTTATCACGTTCTACGAACTCTACAAATAACTCCCCTCAGGCATTTCTACAGCCAATGCCATATTCCCTCACTGCATGGTATCCGGCCTGTTTCCTTCCAACTTTGGCATTAAAGTCACCCATCAGCATCGTATACTGTGACTTTACTTCATTAATGGCTTACTCTATGTCTTGATAAATTTGTTAAACCAAATGATCATCATGGCTCGATGTAAGCGCGTAGGCATGTACCACCTTCATCTTGTACCTTTTGTTAAACTTAGTTATGACACTTGCCACCCTCTCACTGATGCTATAGTACTCTTCTATGTTGCCAGCGATATTCTTGTGTATGAGAAACCCCATTCCTTTTTATTTTCTGTGAAGTAATCCACGGTAGCATACGAGGTGTCTATTCTTCAGCACTGTTTAAGCCTCACGTGTCCTCCTAACTTCGCTGAGCCCTATTATATCCCATTGAACACCCTCTAATACCTCGAATAGGGCAGCTAAACTAGCCTCATTATACAGCGTTCCAGCGTTGAACTGAGGTAGCCAAGTTCAGATTATCCGACGCATGCCTACTCTGACGAGTATAGACGTGAAAGAAATGAATGGGTGAACGTTATCTTAGCGGATGATTGTGTAATATTTTTTCTTGTCTCGGTTTCTTTATATCTCTCTCCATCTGCCTGTATGTCTTTTCGGTCTTTGTATCTTTTGCCCTCAATCTTTCCTTTCCTTCTATTCTTTCATTTCACTTTTTTTCTGTTTTTCTGTCTCCTTCTCTCTCTCTCTGCAGTCGTTCTCCCACGTTTTGTTTTTTTTCTGCCTTTTTTTTTATCTGTCGCTGTGATCGTTCTCCAGCCCATCAGAGTTATTGCATCCCACGCCGGACAAATGGATCCGGGTGTTCTGGGAGCGAAGCAGAAGAGGAGGAAGAGAGAGCGTGCACGTTCACGATGATAATTTTCTAGTGCACATGATAAACCTCTAGAATAACACCCCTGCTGTAAAATACGTCCTTTTAATTAACGCTCTCCTTTTATTGGAATGTACTTGAGAGAAAAACAAGGCTTCCCGAAAGGCGCGAACACTTTATCAAATTCTTTTCTTTTTAGTATTTTGAATGAGCGCGCACGTTTCGATCCATAAACACACACACAGGCCACTAACTCCGCTTCCTTCCTCAATCCACACGTATACCACGGCCCGAGCAAGAGGCTGTCGGGGTAATTGCCAGCAGGGCGCGCTTCGGCGCGCTCATCGCCAGCAGCGACCGAGAAGGGCGTAGCAAACATACAAATGCTCAATAAACACGCAACAAAGAGAGGAGAACAGCCCGTGGTCCGGGCAGGGTTAGAGCCCAAGCATGAAACATCAGCAACAGCGGCGCGGGCACTAGGTTATGGCTACTGGGTCACTGTCGTTCGTAGGGCGTGGTCACTCTCCCCTCCCTCTCTCGCGCCCTTTCGCTCGTCGCTAGCGTCGCGTCCGGTCACGCCACCGACATCGTGCTCGGTTAAGGTCGCCGGCGTTCCGCGCTACTTAGCACTCTGGAAGCTTTGTCTTTCTGTGTGCGAATGTGTGCGTTTGTATGTGTGATGCCACGCGCTTTAAGCGACGTCGTCTGCTTCGGCGGTGGCGGAGTCGTCTGCTACCCTTGGCCCGTTTGCTCGGTCGCCCATCGCGATTCGTGCGGCGGCGACCGCAACGATTTCGTCAGTCACGTGCGTACGGCGCGATCGCGGGGCTCAGATTGCGTCGTACGCTTTACGGCACCCGTGTCAGCATCATCAAAGGCGAAGAGCTTTTATCATGCTCCTTCCCCTCCCGTTTCTATAGGCGTTCGTCACTCGCCAGAGGGCGTGACGGAGCTCTCATCTGTAATTATCTGCCGCCCCAGCATTGACGGCATCAACCGCCAGGGATGCGAAAAATTCGAGCGCTGGCTGACCACATCCATGCGCTTAACTCTCTTCCTTTAAACGAGATATAGTGTTAAAAAGCTCGTGTCGCAGAAAACCCGCCACCGGCGTCGGCCCCGTTGGTTGTGAGCGAAAAATCGTCTGTGCGTCTGTGACCGAAAAAGCCAGTTACCTAAATAACCGCGGGAGGCCGCTACTTGTCCACGCGTGCGCACGTGATCACACTGAAGAAGCTGCGCATTCAAAGAAAAAAAAGTGCTCAAGGTCACGAGGCGCAGTATTTTCTTTTTCCTGCCACCCTTCCCTGCTTACCTTCCAGTGCTTCCGTCGGGACGAGAGAAGAGATAATGCAATTGCACCATGCGACAAACCTTTGTAACTCCGCTCGCACTGAACGGGTTCTTAAAATTTTTGTGACGTTGAATTCGTGCGGCAATAAACTTTTCTAGTGGATTCATTCCATGGCTACTTGAAAAAATGTTTCAGGGTCCCTTTAGCACATTTTGTTCGACAGGTGTCACGACGAAAACGAGCCCATTCGGTGATAATAATGCGCGCTGGTCCAATATACTGTGTGCGTGTTTGTGTGCGTGCGTGTGTATGTAACAAAACATGTGAATAAGTACGCACTTAGAGGTTGAAGGGTGCACTAGGGGCCGGCTTTCGCTATCGCATTCAACTCTTAAAGGCGAAGCTTAAGAATCCCCCCAATTTTTTGGTGCCTTTTCAACCAACGCGTAATGTAACCCTTATGTGTTGTCTAAGACCCTTAAGTACAATCCGCAGTGTCAATTCAGTCTCCAGACGGCCATATTATTTCATATGGTCTGGGAGTGCCAAAATAACCCAAGTATATCGGCGAATCGTAATCCTACAATATTCATGTGGGTGGCGACCCTGCCCAGCTCTGACCCAGTATAACAACAGGCCCTGGTCGACTCAGTCCGGACGGGGACAATATCCAATGGTCTTCCGGACAATAGGAGGCACAACCACTAGAGACTTACTTATTAGCAATAAATGTGTTATTCGTTCGCTTTCTCTTCCAGGCTGCGTCCATGATCACCCCAGGGGGTTGTATATATACACTCTAAGCCAAAAATGGCCAAAATGGGAGCAACGGCTGTTTTTGCTCCTTCAGACCGACTGTTACTCCCCGAAAAGACCAAGCGGAACAAGATGGCCGACTTGTTCGAGAATAGGGGAGCAACTGTATTCATCTTAAGTTTGTAAGGGAGCAACGGAAGGAGGAACCGCTGTAAATGCTCTCGTCACGCAACGGTTACTCCCCGGCAGGACACCGCACACAAATATGCATGCCGCCCACATTGATATTCATGGGCCAGATTATTGTTTGTTCTGTGTGCCAAACTTCACCAAACCAAAACAGTGATTTATTTTAGCATCCGTAGATAATAAGATAGCAGCGCTGGCTGAACACAGAAGGCCTGAGAATACAGTACGGCAAATACCTAACACACGCAGCAGCAGAATGGAGAGTTGGCACGTCAAAGCGGACCGAACGCCGAAGCACGTGCAAAACAACGATAAAAAAAGCCTAGACACACGCCGTTCGTCCGCGAAGTAAGGGCGTCAAAGTCGGTCAAGCACCGAAACACGTGCATAAGGAGCCCCCCCCCCCCCCCCCACCCACCCACCCAGATATATCGAACAAAAAAAAAAAAAAGCGGACCCAGACGCGCTTCTTATCAGCCATACACTTAGTAGCACGCTTTACCGTGTACTTTGAGGGCAGAATGACAAGTCTGCGCCATCTGCGCCCGCACGACAAATGTGGCGCCAGCGTAGCAAACGATGTAAGTTACAAAGTAATTTTTATTCAGTGTTTATGTTGACTAGCACTAAGTAAAAATTACACTCCACTTTTTATCTTTATTTATGAGTTTTAGTGTACCTCAGTTTTTTTATAATTGCATTAGGAGAACACATTGAAATTATTGCGCTGACGCCTGTGCTGCCACTGTTCGACGTTTTTTTTTTTCGGCGCAACTAGGTTCGCGTTCGCACTACTTACTCATTTTCATATGGTCTGTGGTTGGCGAGCACATGGACGTCCGAGCTTGTGAGCTATGTTTTGATCGTGTGTGTGTGTCGCAGATTTGCGTTTCTACTTATTCGTGATGAAGGTTAGTGCATATTTATCTTTATGGAGCGCGAAGTAGTTGTGGATTTTGCTGCTGGGTGGAACAAACAAATCGTAAACACGTCTTCAGCTATCTGCAAGCCTGTTCGCTCGTCGGACAACGGACTGTGCATGCATCAGCGTGCAGGTGAGTGGCATTTCCAGCAACATTTAATGCTCTTACAATACATTGTTGAGTGGTTGCGATATTGAAAGAGAAATGATTTGCTCTTATTCACCGTATCCATTGCTAGCCGTATCGGACTAAATTACCTCTATTACCGCCTGCATACCCTCTTGCTTCCCCTGTCACCACTGCAGTGCCAGTGTACTTTTGCAGTTAAAAGTTCATTTCCGCAACACTACCTCGCTTGAAAAAACATTGGGGCGGGGTTGTAGCTGCATTCATACTGGCACTTTTCTACCATTGGCTTTATGTAATGTTAACGGCTGAGTGTTGGGGCCTTGGGCCGCATTTTTTAGAGATGTAAAGTGTATGTAAATCAGTAAGTGAACAAATCATTGTCGCATCACTTCACTGGCATAGCCAGGCGGTTGCGCACAGAATTTTTTTAGGCCGGGCGTAGGGAGCCCAAATTGACGACCATATTCGCTTGCCCGGCCTATTCAGATAAAACGGACCCCCCCCCCCTCCCCGCACGCCTAAAAAAAAAAAATCTGCCCACATCACTGCGTCACTTGCTTCACCTCTGCGCTGAACGTACTATTTTATAAGCGCACCATCAAGCGAGCAGTTTACATATTGACAGAACAATTGGAGGATGAATGACCCAAATCTTTCAGATTTTAGTGATGCAAAGCCTTAGCAAAACTGAATATTGTAAAAGACAATGATAAATGCTGTATGTTCTCGTTAGCGCTGTCATTATTCTGCATCATGAAATCTTTATGCGCTGTGAAAACTTGGCATGCCGTTGAAGTCACATATCGACGTTAATATCAATCGACGAAAATTTCGACAACCTCAATAACGCCGTTTGGGATTTGCCGCATGCACATAATTAGGCTAATTCCCACTTGGCTGTTCTTAACCTGACTTCACTGCTACCAAATGAAACAATATTTGATGCATGTCTTTTACTTTTTTTTCAGGGATATGACACAAATTTGGTTATACTGCAGATAAAGATGCTCCCAACGATGCTAAAGTACAGAAAGCAAGTGAATTTTGGTAAGTGCAGACTTTTTGTACTACGTATATGAAAGCATCGCTTTTTAGGGGCAAACTGTGCATGTGTTGGCCAGAGAATAGTTCATTATGCCACATGGTTACACTGGCACTGACAATTCGACATGGCTCCGCTGGCCCGTGTGTGTGCTCACACTGTTACCGTTAAGATAAAATGTTTATGTTTTCATTGCAGGGATTGCCGTTTGTACTAAAAAGCCAACTGCCAAGATTTGTTTACGCTGGTACTCCTAAAAGTATGCTTTCCCTATTTACATGGATTTTGGCTTGCACAAAGCATAACACTTGGGCCTAGATTCACAAAGCTGTCCATGTGCAGGCCTTCATAACAGCGTTTCTTGACTTGCCTTTACCCTGTTTTCTGCAGATGTTTCATGGGTTTAAAAGTGCCACAGCATGTTGCCCTCCCCCACTCTGAAATATTCGTGTTCAAAGTTCTGCAAGAGTGGGCTTAACCTTCTTGTGCACCTCTTTGCTAGTCCAAGATAATGAAGTGTTATGCTCTTACTAGAGGTGGCAGTGTTTCTAATGTTTGTATTTCCATCACATTGACCAAGTATGCGATCTTGGCTTGACTGGTAGCACATCCTCAACAAATGTCTTTGTGGCACATGTAGAAGGCAGTACAAAATAAATAGGCAGACATTCACACCGGGAGCTAACTTCTAATAATGGATTTTTTTTTGGAAACCATGGTGTGCTTATGTCAATTTGTCTAACAAGCAGTAACCTGTTTGGCTGTGAACCAACAAGACGTTGAACTAATAAAAGCTTCACATCTTGTTGCTCTCAAATATATATGTATTGACAAGCTATCTGTGACACTGTCAAACAAAGAATCAGAATATCTGTGCATGCCTTAAGATATATTGCTTCGTTTACATATCTCGTGGCTGTGACTCGTCAACCGAGTGAACAAATGCACCCTAGTTTTCTAAATTTAAAGCATTTTTTGAAGGTAGCACGGTCTACATTTATTTGTCTATAGTTTTGTCCAGCTGTTTGCGTCAGGTACAAAGAAATATACTGAAGATTATCATGTAGCCTCTGCAAATGGTTGCTTTCAAGCAGGCTTTGCATGCTTGGCTTGTGCCTACAGGTATTGCACAATTCAAGACGCAGCAGCGTATGATAGAACAGTAGAATCGAGAGCAACTATGTGCACGAGCTAAATAAGTATTTTAACATGAGCGGACAGTACGTGTTATTTGCCACACACATGACCTCATTTAGAATGCCCATTGGTGAATGGGCTCATAGAAATGTCACTCAGCTGTGTATAGGAAACAAGTTAACTGAACCTAAAGGTATCTTTAACTGCTACAAATATGCCTTGTTGAGGTGCTGCACATTTTCTTCCAGAATATTGCTGTCTGAGACATCATGTGAAAAGCGTCTACCACATCAGCATTTATATGGCTTGCCAAGTAACGTTTGGCCGAACCTTCCTTTTTTTTCACATTTCGTTTTGCAGTAGACATCCTAGAATGTAAGCGCTGCTGCAGTGCGTGTGACTCATTGTTATGAATTGATTCTGGCATGTTTAACCTCACACTTCTATTTTTTTTCTTGCAGCAATGAGATGCTTCACATATGCCTGCGGTGACGTTCTGCTGTGCTAGCCTGATGGAAACACCAGCTGCGAAACTTGAGTTCTTCAGAATTGGAGAAGTTGCCCTTCTCTCACCAATGATGACACAGACTGCCCTATGCTAGAAATTCAAGATTGTTTTTCCACGGATGATGCAGAAAACCTTTGATGTATTATGGTGTTTGTTTAGTGCTGGCTGTGGTGTGGCGAAGTCTACTTTTACGTGTGGTCACAGGTCGCCTCATAAAAAGAACAATAAAGCATTTATTTTCCTTTCAATATTGGTCCACTTTTTGTGTTAGAAGCACCCAAGCAGTGCTCTTCCAAGGAGCTCTCGCCATGTGTTAAGCGTGTGACAAGCATACTCGAGATAAATACTCATTTCCCCAAGGAGTAACTGGAAGCATGTGCAGTTGGTTTTCAGAGAGTAACTGCGAACACGTGGGAGGAACGGTAAAGAGTAACTGTTGCTCTTAGAAGAGCAACTGGTGGGAGTAATGGTTGGTCGGCAGGGAGCAACTGGTGAGAGTAACTGTTGGTCTGCAGGGAGGAACTGGAGGGAGTAACTGTTCATCCCCCGAAGGAGGAACTGAAAGGAGAGCAACGGTTCCTCCCTCTGCAGTTACTCCTTTTAGGAGAGTAATGGGAGTGGCAATGCAATTGCTCCCTGAAAGGAGCAACCCCTATACCCTGTTGCTCCGTTTTGGCTTAGAGTGTACGTTCCCGAAAAAAAGTGTACATACTAGGGAGTTTTAGAATACCGTTTGTAAGCGCTGCGGGCGTTGCGGGGCATAGCGGGGGCCATATGAGCTTTAGAATAGCGTTTGCCCTGCTGCGAACCACAACGCACGATCGCAGCGACACCGTAGCCTCGAAACCAGCGCTTGCGGGCCACATGCGGGCCGCCATCACCGCCCGTAGCCCCTCGAAACCAGCGCTTGCGGGCCACATGCGGGCCGCCATTACCGCACGCAATTTCGGATTTTTCGCGTGCGGTCCGCGAACGCCGGCTCGCCGTTACGAACGCATGCGCAGTGGCAGCGACCACCACCGGAAGGGCTCGCGGTGTGCTATTATAAAACTCCCTACTATCAATGCACCCAGCGGGTCCGCTTTTGCTACATCTATAGAGATATGTGTCCCGGCGCTACCGTCGGACCTCGGAAACTGCAAAGCTGAGTGCGGTTTGAATGAGTAGGGATATCTGGATTCGATGCCTAATGTCCCCCATGACAGTGTCATAGCTGCCCACTATATCCTCAGCCCCCCCCCCCCCCCGCCCAACTCACCACATGCCCCATACAACCTCCCGGTCGCGATGACGATTCCGTTATCGTAATGCTTAATAAAGTAAGAATAAATAATTTAATATTAAATCACAATTGGACATACGTCGCAGATTAGCCCTGACTTTCTTGCCTTCAGATGGTATGGGCGCCAGTCGTGAAGCGCAAATTGCGACAAAAAAAAATGTTCGCGTATTCCGGAGCGCGGTATGAGGTGTGTGGGGTAGGGGGAGGGTCCAATTGCGCTTTATGTGGGTTCGTACATGATTGAATGGGTGACTGTACACACATGAACTCTTAAAAAAATTCCCGAGCAACATGTTAAAACGCTACGTGACATTCATATAGCGTTTTTTTTTTTGAAGCCATTTCAAGCAATGGCATCGCTCTGATGTAGAACACCTGCTAGCCATACAATGCAGGCGGCCTGGGTTCGATTCTCACTTGGACTGAAGACTAATTATTTACTATATTTGGGTCTACCTCCAGTTGTCGCTCACGGCCATGGCTGATTTTTCGCTCACAACCAGCGATGCCGACACCGAAGAAATGATCAACGCTTTTCGTTAAAATGGCAGAGGAATATAGGTCAAAATGGTATCCTTCTGTCGTATACCGCGTCACTCAATCGAAAGAAACAGAAATGGATCCATTTGACCTTGGTGCTAAAATGCGCTGATCTCGCCTTGACTGTGTTCGAGGGTCTATGGGGCTTGTACTGGAGGCGATCACTGAAATTCCCCGCAGATGATCAAGGCAAGCCCTCCAAATGTCTCCCATCGCATTCGTAAAGGGCGTTCACAAGCGCAGCGCGTGAATGGCGTCAGCTCCTTTCCTTCCTTCTTCCCATCGTTCGTGAGGAAAGTTCTGAATTTAGAATAACAGGGATCTGAGCTTTAGTTGGATATTCATTCTAAATGACAAGGCGCGCAAACACGGACGCAAGAGCGAAGTCAGGGCACAGTGGCTGTTAGTGGGCGTCCTGCTTGTGTCCGTGTTTTCACGCCGTCTTTTAGAATGGGACACAGGAATTCTTTTGTGCGCCAGGTCGACAAGAGTGTGGAAACGCTACGCTGTTTGATTGATTGATTGATTGATTGATTGATTGATTGATTGATTGATTGATGTAAACATTCGTCTAAATGTCATTGGCCATGCGCTTCTTACAGATGAATAACCTGCGAAGCTGAACCCTACGACCTCGGTATTATAATGAACTGGGATCAATTGAGGTTTCCTTTGCTTCAGCTTTTAATTTCTCTCTCATTATGCTTAAGAGATGCGCGCTTTAAACTTAGTCTCTAGTGACGTCTCCTTAAACTTTGTACAGCAAAGGGTATTATCTCCTAGTCATATGTATGCTGACAAAACCTGAAGAAAAACTTGCTAGTACAGCTGGTGGGAACTCTTAGAACATTCGATGGGGTGTATGCTTCTCTCCATTATATAGTCAATGCTCACTCACGGACCACCACACTTTCTTGTAGCAGTATACACCTTTGCTGTGATATAAATGCCTTTGTCCTAAGCGTGGGTAGGGTATCACCCGTAAAGGGAAGGATGTCTGCCTCTTAAGCAAAGGCAAACAGAGCGTCAGTTTTTTTCTATTCGTGAGTTCCAATCACTCATGCGTGTCGTCACTTTGAAATGTCTAAAGTGTACTTGTTTCTAAAAAACCAAATGCCAATGCATATATTTGTTTGTTTTCACTCACTCCAGATCCTGCACCATCTTGCATATCATGGCCCTCTCACTTTGGACACCTTCGCTCGTCTTACTGGGTACCTGCTCCTGCTGGGCGCTGGCGACCGGCGGCACATCTTCCGCGATGGTGGGCCTCCTGTCGACGTCCCGATCTCTGAGTCCTAGCTCGTGGCACGCCAACAAAACGGGAAGCAGCGGCGCTTCGGCAGCTAGAGTGGGCGCCAGTACCGCGTCGTGGAGCCTTCCCATAACCAGCAGTTTCCTGCCGTCGTCAGCGCCACCTTTTTCGACCACGACCGAATCGCCGTCCAGCTACCTCAAGAACCACGCGGCCAGCTACTCCTTGCCAACTGTCCACGCTGGAAGCAAGGACTGTGAGTCATACTCAGATTGGCTAATTGAACTGAAGACATACCCGGCTGATGAATGGGAACTCTCTGCGTGCTTCATATCCCAGAGGCAATGGCGTTTGCGTATTGGCTTGCCCGCAAACCTTTTGAACAGACTCTCAAATGAAAGGCTGAGCTTGGGATAAGTAATTCTTTCCAAATTCAATTTTTGTCAGTTCCACTGTCGTAGGTTCATTATTGGAAGTGGACACGAAGGTCGAAGTTTCAATAATAGATTTGGCGCCAAAATCCCTATTTATCACGGCTTCAACAAGATTTACTCCAATTCAACTCAACAAAAACATAACGAAATTGCATAGACATTTCGCCACCTGTGCGGTTGGCTTCCTCAGTATACACTGACACCAGATGAGCAGAATGGCGCGCTGGTTTGGTGTCAGTGTATGTTGAGAATGCCACCCACTTATAGGGGCGATACGTCTATGTATTTTCTTATATTTCTGCTGAGTTAAGTCGAAGTAAGTCTTTTTGGAATTATGAACTCCCCCGAATTTCGAAACATTTTTGCCACGGTGCATGCGTCCTTCCCCTGGTGGGAAAGTCGCAAAACAGGGTCTCCGCACGCATTTCGATCTCGGAGGCTTTTGAAGTTGTGAGCACAGTTGTCCCTGACTAGATTATCTCTTATAACTCCATCCTGCCACTACTGAAGAAGTGAGCACAAGAAAATGGACAAGGTAGATTCTAGTCTCTGAACATGAGCGTGATTTCACAGTTTTCGATGTCTGTTTCGTGCAATGCCGCCACGTTTGGCTCAATACAATTCATTTACACTTGCTGCGCTGGGCCTCTGGCTAACCTAAAAACACGCCGTCGTCCGTCTTAACACGTGAAAAATTATGTAGACACTGTCATTAGCAGACTTCGTCGAACTCTATTACGCCATGGCAAGCTAGTGCAGGGACTTCAAGGTGGCGTCACCAGGTGAATGCTTTTTTTTTTTCTCACAAGTTTTCTCGCTTACCCAGCATCTTCTCGAAGCACAAATGACGCAGGTATCACCGAGAAAGCGTGGTTTACGAATGCGAAAAGAATAATTTTTTTCCTGTTCAGTGTCTCTTTAGCGTTAGCTTATATTAACGACGGTTGCCGGAAATGCATGCGACAGAAGTCGAAACGGTGTCGCCCTGTCGGTGCACGGATATACCAGCTGAAAAACGCAGAACTCTTTTCTGCGCTACCAGTTCTACTCTGACGTGACAAGCTTTTAATCTATCTGGAGCTTGCACGAACGGCGGCGACGCTATGCACTCTGGGTAGACAGCCATTTCTTTGTCAGAGGTGGCCGGGAAGTGCAGTAGCGCAGTCGCGCTTGCGTGCGCTGGCGTAGCTTGCAGGCATTAGGGAGTTTTTGAATAGTGCACCGCGAGCCCTTGCGGCGCGGTCGCTGCCACTGCACATGCGTCGTAACGCGAGTCTGCGTTCGCGTTCGCGGCCCGCGTGCAGAAAATCCGAATCAGCGTGCGGCGATCGCGTCCCGCATGTGGCCCGCAAACGCTGGTTTCGAGGCTACGGTATCACTGCGATCGGCGTTGCGGTTCGCAGCAGGGCAAACGCGATTCTAAAACTCATATGGCGCCCGCAACGCCCGCAGCGCTTGCAAACGGTATTAGGAAGTTTTAGTGCTGGGTACGCAGGCGGCTTGCGTACGCAGGACGATGGGGCGGCGGTATTGCGCATGCGCGAAGCCCCAAACAGATGCGTCGCAAGATGGCTGGGGCGATGGGGCGATGCGTCTGTCAAACAACGCTGCCTCCACTGGCCACCTAGCGTAGATAAGCTGCCCCGGCGCACACTCTAGCCGTCGAGTTAAAATAAGCCAAAGTGCGAGCACTTATAGCGATTACATGGTTTCAGCCAGATTACCAACGCTAGAATGGCCTGGAACATAGAAACTAAATATATGCCAGCCCCGACTAGCTGAATAGGTGGCGCCATCTAGCACTGCTATATTGAAACAGACAACCACAACATTGTTATTGCAGAAACGTTGTGCATTGTACATCTGATGCAAAAACTGCGCAGCGACAATATTACAAATGAGTAACTTTTTCATTTGTTTTCATCTCAAAAACATTACGCGTAAGCTAACAAGTTCATGACTGTGGTTGCACGAAGTGTCACAAGATGTCGACACTGTCATTGTAGTAACCTTGTATTTTTCACTTTTTTCGTGTACCAGGATACTGTACATGATAAAAAAGTGTCCTGATCACTATGTATGTTTAATTTTACATTTTCAATCTTAAAAATAATTAAATAATACTTACGCGACAAGACTCTATGGCGCTGCGAGCACGTGTGACCTTCGTGCGGCTTGCGTTTGCGTGCGTGCCATCGTGGCGCCAACTAAAAGGCATTCCGGTTGGGTATGGGTTGGGCACGCAACGCCGCGCGCTCCCAAGCCCGCATCGCCCCAAGAGAATGCGTACCCAGCACTAAAACTCCCTATTATAAAGCTCCCTATTAGGGAGTTTTAGTGCTGGGTACCCAAGCGGCTTGCGTACGCAGGACGTTGGGGCGGCGGCATTGCGCATGCGCGAAACCCCAAACAGATGCGTCGCAAGATCGCTGGGGCGATGGGGCCATGCGTCCGCGCGGTCCACCTTCGCAAGAACTCACGGGAACTCAAGAACCCGCACTGCGGATACTCTAGCCGTCGAGTTAAAATAAGCCAAAGTGCGAGCACTTATAGCGATTACACGGTTTCAGCCAGATTTGCAAAGCTAGAATGGCCTGGAACATAGAAACTAAAATACATATGCCAGCCCCCGACCAGCTGAATAGGTGGCGCCATCTAGCATTGCTATAGTGAAACAGACAACTACAACTTCGTTATTGCAGAAACATTGTGCATTGTACATCTGGTGCAAAAACTGCGCAGCGACAATATTACGAATGAGTAACCTTTTTATGCATTTTCACCTCAAAAACATTCCGCGTAAGCTAACATGTTCATGACTGTGGTTGCACGAAGTGTCACAAGATGTCGACACTGTCGTTACAGTAACCTTGTATTTTTCATTTTTTTGCGTATACCAGATCACTGTACACAATAAAAAAGTGTCCTGATCACTATGTATGTTTAATTTTACATTTTCAATCATAAAAATAATTAAATAATACTTACGCGACAAGACGCTATGGCGCTGCGAGCACGTGTGACCTTCGTGCGGCTTGCGTTTGCGTGCGTGCCACCGTGGCGACATAAAAGGCATTCCGGTTGGGTATGGGTTGGGCACGCAACGCCGCGCGCTCCCAAGCCCGCATCGCCCCAAGAGAATGCGTACCCAGCACTAAAACTCCCTACTATCGATTGCGAGCGCGACGCAAATTTAACTCCAAGGAGTATCGTGCACGATGTCAACGTGTATGCCGCGGCCCTTGCCGCACATGACGCCATTGTGCCGGGGATATATTCGGTCACTTCTGACCACAGCGAGACCTACAGGACTCCCACCCGTGAGTTCAACAGAACCCCATTTTGCTTGTGTCTGGGCTACGTGCTCGGGCGAATGCTTCGCCACTCCCCTTTCCCAGTGTTTCCGGCCAGCAGTGCTTCTTCGGCATTTCTCCCCTGCCTCCTCGGTGGCTTTAGCTTCAGCTGCATCTGTGCGTTTCGACTCGAATCTTGGTACGGATCATGGCTTTCGCTTGCTTCCGATCCTCCCCTTTCTTGCATATCTTTTTCAACTCGCAGCCCTGCCCCCGTGCACTACTGCTGAGGTGTCTTCTCCTGAGAAAAACAGTTGCAAAGTGCACTTTTCACCTCATTTCCAATTTTTTAAAACCACTACCTACACCCCACTTCCCAGAAGACTGCACCGCAACGCTGCGCCAAAAAGACATTGAGTGATGCGAAGGAACGACGAGACTTTGCGGACTGGACTCAATCACGCTTCGTGTGGGCGACTGTGAAAGCGGCGTGGACTTGCCACCCCGCGTCGACAGCTCCGATATTTGCGAATTACTCGTTCTCAGGACGAGCTTTATTACCTGGCAGCAGTTGAAGTCGAGAAAGGCCCTCGAAGGCTACAACTTGGTGGCGAGTGGCTGGGTGTGGGAGCCATAAAGATCTCTGTAACACGGGCCTGAGTTACTGCTGCAGGTCGGTGCCCTGATTGAATTAGGGGCTCGACAATTTTTTCCCACTCCTCCTTTGTAGTGGCCACTGCAAGTGGTCGGGGAGATAAATCTTGTGGTACGACATCGTCCACTTCTCCATTAAGAGGGTGCTTCTTCATTGCCGACGACGCTAAGTACATTGCAGCCTGTGGTCGTGCATGAAGCTTTTTGACGAGTGGAGGAAACCCGCTGTTGGGGCCGTCTGTGCAGGAGCGCTCTTCTCGTGGGCGTACTTCACGTAGAACAACAGCGCAGCAATAAGTGATCAGGCTTCACCGTTGCCAGATGTGCATGTGCAGTGCGTAGCAAGGACCTTGCTATCACTCTTGCCCATGAGCCCGACGTCTGCGGAGGGAGGGGGGAAGGCTTTTCAACACTCTGGGTGTGGTTAACCTGGATAAGAACAAACACGATCATCTACGGCAATATCATATCAACTCAACACGTCTTACTTGAGGGACGACGATCACAGTGTCGACGGAGACCTTCTTCACCCACGGCTCCCGCTACCAGCCACTCGTCACAAAATTGTGGCCCTCGAGGGTCTATCTCCACTTCCATTGCTACCTGGTAATGAAGCTCGTCCTCATAACAAGAAGTCAGTAAGTATCGGAGCTGTCGACCCGCGGCCGCAAGTTCACGTCGCTTACACAGTCACCCGCACGAAGCGTGAATGGGTCCAGAGTAGAACGCCAACTCTCTCGAACACCACTGCGCACATTCTAGCGCTACTGCATTCCCGGCCACCTCTAAAAAAATGGCTGCCTACCCAGAGTGCATAGCGTTCTTGCCGTCCCACTTTCTTTCCCCACTTTGTTTCCCTGAAGCCCACTTTCTTTCCCTGAATTTAAATTAACAGCGCAAACACAGAATACGCCCCTCAGAGAGAATTAACCACACACACAATCGCTGAAATTCGACTGCTTTATCCATTCATTTGTCAATGCATATTTTATGTTCAAGTCAGCTTTACTACGTATGCGTACACAACAAAAGCTTTAGGCAAGTGAAACAGTGATGAAAAGGGTGAGTCATACGCGAAGACAAAAAACACTATTCAGAAGAATACCGTTACTTTCTTTCGGGCTCGTGTAATCAATAAAGGTGGGGGCAACGTAGACAACGGAATGCCACACATTGTTTCTGTCTGTGCTTACCTTTGTGTGCAAATTCAAGTCCCTACTTTATTTTTGCAGCCGGGCACAAGTTGAGTTCAGCGAACTTACTCTACAACGGTTCACCGAACAGCCACGCCGCGTACGCTGCCGCCGCCTACTATGCAACATCGTCGACTACGACCACGACGACAACCACGCCGCGACCCTTCTCGTACAACCTGCCGTACAGCCCCGTAGACCACTACTTGAACAGGAACACCGCCGGAAGCGTCGGTCATAAGGCGTCGGCCTCATTCAAGCACGGGACGTCGTCCTTGAAGCAGCCGTCAAGCGGCGGGGGCGGCTACTACACCTCCGAAGACTACGAAGACGAAGAGGACGACCGCGACGAAACCCGAAGAGACCGGTACCACCTTACCCGGAACGACGCGCTCAAACCAACGTTGGACTACGAATCGGCCGAGACGTCACCTCCTACGTACGTGAAGACCAAGTACGGCTACACGGCTCGAAACCCCCTGCTGATGACCAGCGAGAGTTCCAAGGTTTTGTCGGGAGTGAGTCGCGGAGACATTGACAAGGGTGCCTCCGCGTCTAGCGGCGGGGGAAACCGGCTGGGCGACAAGGACGTTGGAGACAAGACTTACGCGACGGCGTCTAGCGACCACTACGACTACAAGGGCGGCTTCTTGGCGGCAGACTACGCTGACGACTTTGGATTTCCGGACCTGGATTCCCATTACCCCCCTTACCATCACAGCCGGCGCAAGCACCACAGCGGCAAGGGACCACTAGCCCTACTTTTAGGCTTGCTGCCGCTAGGCCTACTCATGGCGGCCCTCGTTCCGAGCGTCATCAACCTTCCTGTGGCCGCGGTCGGAGCCGTGGGCACGGCAGGGAGGAGGCGCAGAGAAGCACCGAGCTACCGGAATCCAATCTTAGACTCAATCGCCAAGTTCGGCGTGAACAGCCTGGAAGACCCTCTCTGCCTGCAGCGTATCTTCTGCGAGGTGACGGCGCAGGGCAAGGCGCCGGAATCTCTACCTGTCCAGAAAGTCTTCTACACGATATCCACACTGTGAGTTCACAGAAATTATTAACGTGACGTCACGGATTTTTTTCGCCTCGAAATGTGACGTATTAAACTGGCATACCGACGTTAATGTGAAATCGGTAAGTTTCAAGAATGATAATTAGTGATGACTTCAAAGAGCGTGTGCTATCTGGACGCATTGGTTACCCATAGCGATTTCCCGTAGTGCATCGAAAGTATTGGACGATAGCTAACTAATGCTAACATGTCTGCTTTCTGTATTGCGCGTTCTTCGGTGCGATGAAAATGTTGGTATGAAGCAGACAACTCCATTTCTAACCTTGGTGAGTTGACTGTCACGAAGCTAACGAAAATTGATCTTTGTTGTAGCTTATCAGATTAAAATGATGCAAACTGGTTCGCGTTATAGTGTTCATTTACTACGAAACGACTGGGGCTGATGCAGTTCTGAAGTTAGGCAAATTATGTATGCCGCAAAGTAAGCGTACTTCTATTCACATGACTTTTCGCTGTATTTACGTACAATCTTCTTTGACAGAGTCAACGATCTCTGGGCCGAGAGGCTGGGCCTCCAAGTCCTGTTCGGAGCAGTCAAGAAAGGACAGTGCGAAGTGTTCCGGTGCAAAGCAGCGAAGCCGACCAAGCGGGGAAAGCACAAGAACAAGTCGAAAAAGAACAATGACGTGAGAGCGAAGAAGGCTTCCAAGGAATAAAAGTGTGGTTACACAAGACTCGACGACTCTGGTGGTCACGTCACTTCACCCCCAGAACATATGGCAATCGCGCAACTCGGTTCAATGTGTAGGCCAACGAAATTAACATTTCGACTAGTTAGTATGTATTCCTCTTGGCGTAAAAAGCGCGCAAGGTGCACAAACGAAAGAAATGATAAAACTGCCAGTGTCGTCTATCCTCCCCATTGTCTGTGTTGTCTGTGCGCTGTTTATGCAAACGTGAGAATGTAGACACTGCATGATTGGAACGTCCTGTCTGCCGTATGTGTCAGAATGGTGGATGTGGGGGGGGGGGGGATTTTTTTTAGTGTTATAGCGATTTTTGTATACACTCGTGGCACACTTCTACCGTCGCCATCATGCTCCACATAAAGTCAATATCGATAGCATCTCCCCACGCGTCGTATGTTCTGCGGGTGAAGGTGGAGGAGCAAAGTTGAAGCGGAAGGACAGGGAGGTTAGCCAGTTCTTAGACCGCCTGGCTACCCTGTGCTGGGGAAAGGGGTGAGGGGAAGAAAAGATGATAAAAAGAAATGTTGCAAAGAGAGAGAAAGAAAAAATACAAAAAATAGCGACAGAGGAAAGGCAACATCAAAGAGTATAAGACACTAAAGCCTGTCTCTGAGGCCAGTTGTCCGCAAAAAGCGTAGCAAAGCTTTCAAATTCCTCTAGGCTCAGGATGGGTTCGGCCATTGACCCAGAATTCTCTCTCTGCGAGAGAAAGCTTGCGAAATTTGCAGCCGGGTTGAAGCAGAGACTAAATACGCTGACCGGCTCCCTCGGATGAAGGAGCGTGGATGCCGGTAGGTATGCTGCGTCGCTCGGGCAGCAACTGCGAACTTTGATCAAGGTGGCTTGGTCGCGTACGCTATCTCTACAGGGATCACCGCACGGCTCATACCCTTGTACGTTGTGTGATCTCACCGTTCACTTCGCATTGAGACGGTCAGCGGGAAAACCATTTCGTTCTCTGGATCTGCCGTAAACCTTCATGCAGCGTTCTGTAGACTTAAACAACTAATCGAATATGACATATACCCTACCAGCCTTACTTGGTATAAAATTCCAATATATTGCTATGACATTCACTACTTCGCCATGACAGCAAAACTGTGCTTTCTTTTTTTTTGGGGGGGGGGGGGGGGCTACACGGCTAAAGAAATCATCACAGGGCGCCTCAACAGCCTCCGAAAATACAAAAAGAAAAACGGGTGCAATATTTTTTTCATCTCATTTCTTTCCTTTCTGACGCACTTCGTGACGCATTAACAGTGATTCCAGTGACTTTACGATGTTACATACCCTCGATTGATCCATGTACGCAAAACATCACATGCGAATTGTCTCCTGCACTGCTTTGTCATGCAGCCCGTTCTTCCATGTCTCGCATGGCTATCGTGCACGACAAATTGATTTCACTTCACTTTTTTTTCGATGGTAGACGAAAATACTGTAGGCCCGTGTGCTCAGATTTGGGCGCACGTTAAAAGAACCCCAGGTGGTCGAAATTTCCGGAGCCCTCCACTACGGCGTCTGTCATAATTTAATGGTGGTTTTTAGACGTTAAACGACACATATCAATCAATCACTTCCCTTTTTGTGTTGCGGACTGCGCAGTCAACGATAACGCGTAGCCGACAAGCGCGAAATTTCGATAGTCTCAGCGCTTGGTGTCGACATTGTACACGTGCTTTAAAAAAAATAAGTGGCGAGGACGAGCTATTCCTGTAGGAAGGCGAAGAGACGGCATTTAAACATTTAAATGTTTCGGTCTGCATTAACTCGACATCAGCAGAGACTATATAGGCCGGTAAAGTGGCGCATTTACTGGAATCTAACACGCACCTTTCTTCCGATAAAACTAGTTTACAAATTTCCTGCCAAATAGAATCGAATATGAAAGCTAAATCGTGTTTGCGACATCGGGAAAGCCCGCCCGTCCGTGCTCCCATCAGACGATTGCCAAATGCAGTGTCACAAAATGGCGACAGATCCTGGTGGCTCTCCCTCACCCCTCTCCCCCGAAAAAAAAAGGTTTCGCCTACGCCCCTGAGCAAGGGGGTGGGAAAGGCAAATGAGGGTAGGATGATGGGGAAGGATAAAGCATAGGATGTACATTACAGTCAACAAAATGGTGGGAAAGAGAAGTGAGAGTGAGAAGGAATGAAAGGCCACCAGCTCTGCCGTTTCCACGGTCTTCTCAGGCGTGTGGCGTGCGTAGCAAAATGGAGAGTTGGGCCAGTTGGCTTGAATTCGTCGTGCAACAGTGCAGAGACGAATCACAAAGAAGATCTGAACAACCAGAGCGCTGGCTGACAACTGATTGCTTTATTCAAGCGACACGGAAAAGCAAAGGAAGGAAAGAAAATGAAACATGCGCGCGCAGCCTATGCACGTGAAAAAAGACTACATATGTGACATCATTAAGTTCTTTTTTTTTTTTCAAGTGCGTCAGCTCACAATATAGTAATGCAATGGGCGGTGCACTAACAGGAGCGTCATCATTTTTGCTGATAGCGATGGCTCCCGCTATTTCTCTTATGCGAGACTGAGTGAGACTGAAAACGATAGTCGTGCGGCGAAATTCCGGGGTGCAACCACAGGCGGCACAGTGGGCGGACAAGTGGGCGTAGCCTCTGCAAGTTTTGACGACGCAAAAATTTTTGGTCGGTCTGTCTGCTTGTCTGCCGAAACGATACCCGAAACGGCTAAAATCTAACCAGATCCACAGCGCCCACCAATATTGCTCTGGTTTCTGCGTTCATACTTGTGCGATTGTCGAATAAAAAGAAAATATTGCGCATGTTTGAGGCGCAATATCAACACGCCAATATTATGTGGTGTGTTTCTTCATACTAGAGAAGGCATGCATAAGTAATTCTTACTTATGTTGTGTGTTCTGTGTAATAGTTGCTGCGCTTCCTACCAAGAAAGAAACATTAATTCTAAGGACCATAGCGTTTGTCACGCTACGCTGACAATCCAACGCTATGCACGAAAAGGCAAGTGTTTTCTACGCTTTGCTAAGACGACACCGTAGCGCCACCTACCCGTCGCCTTGCAATCTACACATTATGGCCTCCTAGACGGGCGCGCACGTTGCAGTATCTCTTAACGCGCTTGAAGCAATTATTTTTTTTTTCGATAGGAACTAATCACAGTTCCACAAAAGCGTGCATATGTGTGTTGCAACCTAAGAATTTCAGGTCATTACAATTACACCAGCGTTATTCGCTCAATCCCAAATGGCCAACGCGAAACAATTTAATTTCGTCATTCCTGCATATCAGCCTAATTAGAGGACGACCCGGAGAAAGTTACACAACTTTTCAGGATGCTATAACAGGTGCCATAGAATTGAGCACTTTTGTGCTTTCTACATGGGAAGCTTCTGGGAAAGTGTTCTCGAATCCCGATTGATTGATATGTGGGGTTTAACGTCCCAGAACCAACATATGATTATGAGAGACGCCGTAGAGGAGGGATCCGGAAATTTCAACTACCTGGGGTTCTTTAACGTGCACCCAAATCTGAGTACACGGGCCTACAACATTTCCGCCTCCATCGGAAATGCAGCCGCCGCAGCCGGGATTCGAACCCGCGCCCTGCGGGTCAGCAGCCGAGTACCTTAGCCACTAGACCACCACGGCGGGGCGTTCTCGAATCCCGGCAGCATGGCTCTGTATTATCACGCCGTCTGATATGGACAGGCGTTTTTGACTATTAAACATGGGATATCGACCAGCCGGGCAGAGTAAAACTACAAATAATAGAGACGACTGCTTACCTGTTGTGGCAAGGCAGCGGAATGCAGTTAGAGGCTACAACTATATTTAACTCCCCTGTCGTCCCTCTTCCCTGAGTAGCTTTCAGCACGCTCAAAGTCCCTAGATTTTCTCCTGTTCTGGGGAAAATCTATGGATTTACTCGCGTTCGCTGCAACGAAACGAGAGTGGATCGGGATGACTCGAGGTCATCTCCCTGCGCCCGTGTTCAACCGTGTGAACGTTACCCTCCCCCGAGAGCGCCGCGAAGGAAGAGTGGGGGAGGGGGTACTAAGGAGAGACGGATTTCGAGGAGCGCGCCGGGTGCGAACCCTGAATAAACTCCTTTCATCAGCGACACACGAGTGCCGGCTTTTCTCTGTTTACACCGACGAATGGGGCTTGCCGAGATCATGCACTAGCTCCGTCCCTTTATAAAAAGACAAAAACGAGAATTATCCAGAAGAGAACAGTGAGTTTTTATTGTACACGATCGAAACGAAAAAGTGCCCTTCACAAAGCCCAACATGTGAAGAGCCAAAAAGGCCGTAAAGTACGGGGAAAATTTACCACAGAAGCTCCTAGCTTAGGCCTCATACGCGGCAACCGAGAAACACCCTTACTCGGCTTTCAAAACACCGAACCTCATTAGGTTTACTAGACAAAGCGCACGTGTTTTCGTCTCAAAGTATCGGATTCGTAAGCACTGCCTAATAGTTTTCTCAATTTACCCTTTCATTTTCCTTTGGAAATTGATGCATTTGGATAAGCTTGGGGTCAAAAATGCAAATTCTGCATCTTGCAGAAATTGGCATGTGGTCTTTTCTTTTAAGTACAGTGCACATCATTAAAATCAGTTGAGCGCTAACTTTAGTGGGAAAATATCTGCAGTTGACGAGTACTTCAATAAAAAAAGAAGAACAGGAGCTTGGTCGGAGGCAAAGGTTCCCCTCAAAACATACGCTTCTTGTACAAGAAGTACAAATTAATAACAAGTTTGCTTTGTTTACACAGCAGGGTGGAATGTCAAATCTGTGTGTGAGAAATATGCGCACATTGCTTGCAGACGGGCTGTATTGCATAACAGTTTCCACATGATTATGCATATTCTGGATCCATATAAATGTTTGAAAATAGTTTACTAAGCTTTTCTTATCAATTGGTGACCTAGAATACGACTACATGCAAGTTCATTACATAGGTTTCGAAAGATGCTGGCAGACAAAAAGTGAATACTGATGTCAGTGACAATGCCACTTACAGAAACCCAGGCGACCTCGCACTACGAGATTGGCAGCTCGAAGATAACTCGCACACATTTGACACAGCAAAGCGAAGTGCACTGCTTTGCTGTATTTTCTATGTGTATAATACACACCCTTCCAAACTGCGTTTCATAGCACAAGAACAAAGCGGAGGTTGCCCCTAAGATGCAACTTCCCGACAAAGCCCAATGCCGTCAAGTAGCAAGTGACAAGAAAACTCGCTGTTAACTGTTACAAGTGGCCCAAGCTGAGCTAGTGTACAGACAAGTGTTTTGTTGAAAAACAGGTCACTGACCAATGTCAAACAAAACAATGACGTTTCGGGACCCGTACGGATCCCTTGTTCACAATGGAATGACGGCTGAGCAACAGGATCTTATGTAACGTTGAGCGCATGACGCAAAGTTTTGAGCCGTGGTCTCAACTTCAACCAAGCAAAGCAGCCGGACACACGCAAGGTCGTGTGTGCTGTCGAAAACGCTATTGGTCTACTTGGAGAAAGTGAACGAGACGAAGTCCGTACGAGAGCAGTAGGTATACTATCGAGGATTCGCAAGTCTGGCTGCCAGCAAGTCCTCTCGGAAGACGAGGAAAAAGCGATTAAGGCATTGCAAAAAAAACAAGAAGATTGCCATACTTCCTGCGGACAAAGGCAACATGACGGTTGTGCTTGACCGGTCGACGTATGAGTCGAAGATGACGGAGATAGTGGGGGACTGTACAACGTACGCCAAGATTAACAAGGATCGTACCTCGAAAGTCCAAACTGGCCTGCAAAAGACTCTCTCTAGTATTTTTCAGACGCTTCCTGCATCAGCAAAAAGGTTATACTTCCAGCTGCTGTGCACCAATGGTTCTGCTCCAGCGATATACGGTTTACCGAAGATTCACAAAAGCGGAACGCCTCTAAGACCCATAGTAGATTTCACTAGGTCACCCCTGTACAGCCTCTCAAAGTATCTTCACGGCATCCTGGCTCCCCTTGCAGGCAAGACTGAAACTAACCTCCGGAACACCAATGACTTCATAAGCAAAATGAAGAGTATCACTGTGGATGTCGACGAGGTACTGGTTTCATATGATGTCTGCTCCCTCTTCACAAGTGTTCCCGTCGACCTTGCTGTAGATACTTCCAGACAATTGCTTTACAAGGACACGACATTGGCCGATCGCACACCGTTCGACGTCACCGAGCTGTGCACCTTGTTACGGTTTTGCCTATCCAACACTTACTTCTCGTACAAGGGTGAATTCTACAGGCAAGTTTTCGGTACTGCAATGGGAGCGTCGATTTCGGTCACAACTGCGAATATCACAATGGAAGCAATTGAGCAGAAAGCATTGGGAACATTTCAGCCGAGACCCAAGGTTTTTCTGAGATACGTCAACGACTGCTTCTAAGTTATAACGAAGAAAGACGTCCAAGCTTTCCTTGACTGCCTAAATGGCGTCGAGACTTCCATCAAGTTTACTGTAGAAGAAGAAAAAGACGGTTGCCTCCCTTTCTTGGATGCAGTTGTAAAACGTACTCCCACAGGCCTCGCCTTCGCTGTGTACCGAAAGCCAACGCACTCCGGTAGATACCTTGACTATGAGTCAGTCCACCCGGTAGCCCACAAACGCTCAGTGATTCGGTCTTTAGTTCAACGAGCGATTCGCACTTGTTCCGATGAAGGAAGCCTGCAGGAGGAGCTCCGGACCATTGAAGATGACCTGATCAGGAATGGATACCCCAAGATTTTTATTAGAAAAACAACTAAATCCGTCATGCATAAACTGTAGTCAACTAGTCAAGCCATGCATAACACATCATCTACGAAAAAGCGTACATCGATTCCTTATATTCGAAATGTAAGCGAAGCCCTAGCCCGTCTATTCAGAAAACGTGGTGTACAGATCACGCATGTTCCAGCAAGCAAGCTTAAGGCTGAGTTGCTAAATGTGAAGGATCCTCTCCCTCGGCAACACTTTCCTGGTGTGGTCTACAAGATACCATGCGCCGATTGCGAATCGGTGTACATTGGCACGAGTGGAAATTACTGCAGACGTCTGATGCAACACAAGTATGACGTCGCCAAGGGCCCCATAGTGACAAATGCACTCGCAGAGCATGCCGAGAAGACGGGCCACGAGATAAGCTGGGACAACGCACGCATCATGGCCACGGAGAAGAATTTTACAACCAGACTGAACCTCGAATCACTAATCATTCAGACGACAAGTAACACAATCAATAGATCATCTAGCACACTAAACCAAGTGTACTCCCGGACTTTGCGTCATGCGCTCAACGGTACATAAGATCCTGTTGCTCAGCCGTCATTCCATTGTGAACAAGGGATCCGTACGGGTCCCGAAACGTCATTGTTTTGTTTGACATTGGTCAGTGACCTGTTTTTCAACAATGCCTTTACCTGACCAGACGGCATTCCGTCGAACTCTCGACTACGTAGACAAGTGTTTTACATCAGCTGACTTAAAACCCCTGAAAGTGTTTGTGTGATTTCATACACAAGCCACATCATGGTCGAAACTAGAGGGCATTAGTGGTGTTATATTAGCTACAAAAAGCCATTTAGTCCCATATTTAACAGGCGTGATAAAATAGTTATCTGGGGCTTTGCTCTGCACCTGTAGCCGTGCCAGACTAAATTTATGGACATTAACAGTTACTTTCTAATGTTATTATCATTGTTTATGCATAGTGGCATTTAAAAGCTCCAATCACTACATTATTGATGAAACATTAGAACAACAAAGACATCGACAACAGTAGCACACATGGCAGTGCCAAACAGTGATGTTGTGTTTTAAACACGGTGCAATATGAAGATTGTTGTGCTGCATCACACTCGCACAGAAGAACATGGCAAGTTAACATATGCTGATATCTGTCGCTACCGACGCAGCCATCCTAGAGGTAGAAAGAATGATGTCAGAGCCTACAGAAGTAGCAACACCAGTATTGCATACATTTTCCTCTCCCCTGTTTCGTTCTATAATCTCAAATATGTTTACAACAAAAACAAACCCCCTTTACAGTGCACTGGATGTACAGGTCATAAACAGAGTGTAGTGATACAAGCTAAATAATGGCACATTTCCAAAACACGAGAATGCAATTTTGGTTTGGTTGAAGAATTGCAAATTAAGAATAACTGTTTACATGAAGCAATACAGCTCGTGTTGGTGAGGTAGTTGGCAAAGGGAATTCTGGTAATTTTGTTGTTTGCAGTGATGGCCATTAGGCCTCAAACGTCAATTTGAGAGCAACGTGCCGCAAAATAAAGGCAAGATACTTGGCATTCCGCTATGCATTGCCACTTTTCATATCATAGATGAGTACTATGAAACAAAGTGTACACATGTTATTTTAAAGTGACCTTTCAATGCATGCAGTGCTTCACTTAATTATAGTTCCTAAACAGTGATAGAGACATCCACAACAGAAGAGCAGAGTGACCCAACAATGTGGTCTGCTTTAAAACCCATACGTCACAAGTCTGGTAAAGCAGTTCGCTCTAGAAAAAAAGCTTTCCCTTCAATTACCAACCATCTTGTGCTCACTTGTGCTCACAACAGCAGATGATTGCGCCTGTCAGTACATCATAGTGATGGAAGATGAACATAAAAAGAATCCATGACAGAAACCATGACAACAAGAATGCAATGTTGCTATGGCTATTGCTAGAATGTACTTAACGTTTGGATATAGTTGAAATACTTCTAGCACATTGAAAAGCAGTATTCATGTAGAAAAATTCACATTAAATCACTTCAAAATTCAATCATGGCTGAATACCATGTGGCTAATGCTGTGTTCCACTGACTAAAACTGATTGCCAGGACTGTGCAGATATTCTGTCCTTTTTGAGAAACCACTGACAGAAAAAATTTGACACCGACCGTGCCTGGTCAACAAACTACAATTAGCCAAAGCGTGATTAGCTGGGCCAGTTCGTCATAGTTGTTAGTCAACACTCGTTTCTCTCAATCTCTAGTGTCCTGTCTTTTTTGGCATTGTTTCACAATGTACGAGTAGCCATAGCGCAGTCAACGTAAGCCAATCAAGAGGTGCCATAACTTTCCATAAGATTTGCATTTATACAAGCCCCAATTACTTTAATTGCAAATGGTGACGCACACATTAAAAGCAGCACGCACATTTTTTTGCCCCCTTTAATATCCTTGTCTCCCTTAAGCAATAAAAATTTGTTGTTCCTTAGTTTACTATTCCAAGAACAGAAACCCACTTCTTACTAAATACAAACAACTCGCAGTTCAAACACAGCTTATTTTGTGCATTCAATAAAGGTTGTGCAATGTACATTACTGGGATGCAACAGCCAGGTTGTTACACAAAAAAAGAAGAAAAACTTCACAATACATCATTAGCATACAATGGAGATCTTGTAAATGCAACTTTTGTTTTTGAAATAATGTCAAACCTCATTATAACAAAGTTGCATCTAACACAAAATTAAGTTTGTTATGTCTAAAAATTCGTTATATAAAGGCATATTCCTAGCACTATCTATTGCAAGACTATTCTTTATTTACTGAATCATAACTGATACTTAGTTATAACCAGATTCATTACATCGAGTTTTGAGTATCTCTATGGTTCAGCACACGTCGGTGTAGCTCGTGCAATTACGAGAATGACGAAGAAAGCGAGTGACTGTGAACAGAATATCTCTAACTGCATACTTCAACTCTGAACCAAAGCTTCATTCGAAGCAAAAGCGCTGCTTTGCTATCACAATAATGGCTATCAAAATAGAGTCGACGCACAAGAGGAGACGGAAGGGTGCGATTCGATGTTTTTTAAGGCGCAGTAGCAAAACTAAAGGAGTAAACTTCACAGCCTACCTCGAGCTTCCAGAATCTACAAGTTAGCAGCTGTCATACAATGGCTAATATGGCCAAGTTTTGTAGTAGACAATCATATTCAACAAGAAAACCAATTCTTTACAGCCCAAACTTCATTTCCATGTTTGCTATATGAAATCATTTGCTATATTTATGCTCCTTATATCAAGCCATGATTCTATACTAACAATCTTACTGTTCTAAGGCAAATAGATGCTATGCTTTCTTTTTCTTTACAATGCTAGGGTAGTAAATATGATTCATACATATTAATGGCTAATCATATCTACAATGGTATTAAAAAAATACTACAAAACTTTATGCTACATTCCTACAGCAATCCCTGCAACATCTCTTTGTGGTCTAACTTACCAGTAAACATTGTGAAAGTAACATTGTGCAGGCGTAAAAATGTATCATAGGGAGCATTACACTGCAAAGTGACAAAGGTCTGCGCCAACATTTCTCTCAATAAACACAGAACACTACTTTCTGTATTTTTCAAATGTTTGTCTACCGAAAGTAACGGGTGCCACCCTAGCCTAAATGCATTTGAGATACCAAACACTCTCATAGTATTGCTAGTACACTTATTGCGAAGTTGGACTGCTCCAATTTTCTTGCATCAATGGGTTTCCAATTAAAGATGCACCCTTTATCTGTGCAAGTACATGCAATATGTAGCGGAAACTAGATGAACGACGCAGTCGTGCGAAAAAACTGCTGCCTATATTACTGCGGCTTAAAGGGGCCCTGCAACACTTTTTCAGCATGGTCAAAAAATGCTGCCGACCGGTTGTAGAGGCTCCCGACAACACGTGAGCCAAATATTATAGCGCAGCCTGTGGCATGAAATTCACAATAAATTATCAAAGTCAGCTAAAGATAGCTTTCTTTTTTTTTTTTGACAAATCACGGAATAAGACAAAAAATCACTCGTAGTAAGCCCATCCATCAGTCATTGGCTGATTTGAACATGGCACGCTGAGTTGTTACAGAGGTCGCCGCAAAAGGCTGTCACTTGTCCATGCGTGCACACGCGATCGCACTGAAAAAGTCACGTATTTGAAGAAAAAAAAGAAGAAAGTGCTCAAGGTCACGAGGCGCAAGTGACTTTTTTTGTTTGCCCCTCCCATCTGTTCTTGCTTAGGTTCCAGCGCTTTTTTCGGGACGAGAGAAGAGAGAATGCGATTGCAGCGTGTGACAAATCTTTATAACTCCGCTCGTACTGGACAGACTTTTACATTTTTGCGGCGTTTAATTTGTGAGGTAATACACTTTTACATTGAATTAATTCCATGGTTGCTCAAAAAAGTATTTCAGGGCCCCTTTAAGTTTGTGAAGCCAAACTATGAAATGATTTTTCGGTACATTATGATAATGAGGCATGCAATAAATACCAAATTAAAGAATGCACTTCTACACTGTCTGGCTTTCAGAACACATCGATTTGCATAATAATTCAAAGCCATATATGTTCCTCAAGAACCATCAGTGATCATGTAACACAGGTAATTGTTTTTGCATGACACTGCTACTTCCAATGTGCATATAATGAACTAGTCCTTGATATAATAGTGTCCATATAATGAACTAGTCGTTGAAGTTTGTAACTTAAACCACTGCAACTGCAAATCAAGTCTGAGCTCAATTTGTGCAGTTTCTATGTGACATACCCTAGTACACATCAAGAGGATTCCGGGAAATTCACCTCATGAGGTTTGATAAACACAAACTATACAGTGTGCTGTTTGACATGAAACGCTTCTTTATCAAAGTCAACAACTCCTGTTCAACGAAATGCACATAAAAACTGCAGGCACTTGTATCTTGTGTAACAGGGTTACATTATCAATATATGCACTCTTCCCTTTCTTCAGCTCATCACACCACCTAAAGAACTTCATGTGAAGTTGAAAAAACAGACAGCACGAAAAACAAGAGACCAGACGAAGAAGTACACATACAGAGCACTTCTTTGTCTGGTATCTCGTTTTTCGCGCTGTTTGCTTTTTCAACTATGTCGTACCAACACGCCCAAGCAACCACTTTCGCTTCATGTGACGATTTTTTTATAAAAGTTATTACACTAGGCAGTACACTTTTATTTGTATCAAACACTTACAGATGCATAATTTTCTTTGTGATTTATATAAAATGGTTACTACAGTAAAGTATTCGTATATGAATACGTTGCTTCCTTAATCAATACATTGCTTTATAAAAGAATGTCCCGCCAAGGTTTTCAATAAAGTTATTTCACCAGGGAGAACATTTTCATTCCCAACACACACTGATGAGCATGCATTCATAATTTCTTCAACTTAATACTTTGAGGTGTAAAGCAAAGGAAGGATGTGAAATAGTTCGCTGGCCTTCTTCAATCAGCAACGAATGTTATTGCATCGCCTTCGTCATTTCATCATCCGAACATTCCACACGAATGTTTGCGTAAACGGTGAGCTGTATAGGTGCTCAACATTCACTTAGTGTTTCAACACGCAAAATTCACTTCAGTTGTTCCTAACTCTTGCGTTTAAACGTAGCACAAATACAGGTGCACTTCAAAGAGCCAGCAATGAAAGCAGTGCAAGCAAAAACAAGACAACACATTTCGGTGTTACAAGTCCACAACCACACCTTTGTCGTGATGTCAGTGCTTAACAAGAAAATAAATAAGTGTGCCATATATAAGATGCCACCTGGAAATGCTCAAGGAACATAGGTAAAACTGTGAAAAGCATTCGCAAAAATATGCACAACAACCATAATGCTGGGCAGACGTAAAGACACGTACGTAAGTGTAAAACATGCATCTCTTAGGCCTACATAATAACATGCTGTTGTAAACACGATCAGTTAACCTATTCGTATACTTCCCATAAACACCACATTAAGGCGTGACAAAGCTCCTCAAGTGGGAATTTTGCAGAATATATACATGGCCCACATATGAGAAGCCAACTTATAGTGCCAGATTAACGTTGTAAGGCTTACGCAAAGCGTATACGTTCACATGCTTCAACGCAAATACGTACTGCAGTTGCTCGTCAAATGCTCCTGAGGCGTAGGAACCGCGAAGAACCCGAATATTTCCGGAGCCCAAGGCATGCAGCATATAATTCAAGATTTACTATGTGCACCAGCATTTTACTTGCTGCACGCTAAGCCAGGAATTAAATTTGGCAGTCTCGCAAAACCTCGCTCCTGCAAACATTTGACGGCCACTGTACATCATCACACTTGTACACGCTATAGCATCAGCATCGACTAACGAGCATTGTGTGTTTAATGCCACTAATGGTAATGCCAGCTCTGAAAAGTGTGTAAAGAGAAAGAAAGTAAAAACAAAAGAAAACTGAGCGGAATGATTATGCCTGTGCAAGACGGACGGAGTTGTGGAAATGCCCGAAAAAGAAGTACGGTAGTCTAGGTGGAATACATCAGACGAGCTCCCATCCGTCCATGTCAGCGTCGGTCTTTTCAGCAGATGCGGCGAGGCCTAACGTGTCCATTTCACTGATGCGCGATGGCAGCTCAAAGGTGGACAGCTGCAGCGCCGAGCCATCAGCAGCGACCGCCCACAGCCGGTCATCGACAGACACTGCGCCGCAAAACAGAAGTGTCAGACGAGCCGCAATGCCCTATAAACCCCTATGTCGAAATTCTGCTCGCTACTATACAGTCAACAGAAACTCAAGCTTTCCCCTCTTGAATGCAAGAAACAACATTCGAATCAGACAAAAAACTGCCTGATGAAAAGATTTTTTACTTACCCTGTACAGGTAACTCTAGATACAATGAATCTAACGAAGCAAGCAAATACTGTTTTACCAGTTTTACAGAGTAATGATTATATACATTTACAACAGAACTACAGTAGACTCCCATTAAATGAAAATCAAATGAAAACGCTGCTTGAATTAAACAACCAGCTCTGATGGGACTTATTTCAAATCTGAATTCTGCACCCCTGTTCAACTCTCAGTAAATAAAACAGCTGTTCAACAGAACATACTTTCTTGTTCCCTTTATTTTTAATTTATTGAGAGTCTACTGCACTCTTATGCGAGATGCTGCTTTGTTACGAGATATTTTGACTGCCAAAGAAGCAGACATCTACATTAGCTGAAAAATTTAGAGTGAAAAGCATGAGACAGCTTAATAGACACAAGCAAAACAAGCATTAATTTATAAATAACATATCAAAAAGAAAAGACTCCTTGACTTATGACATACAGTCCAATCTCTCTACAACGAAATTGATGGGATGCCTGAAATAATTGGTTGTACCAAAATTTTATCTATAGACCACAAAGTTTCGTAAGATCTGATGATAGCGACTTGTCCTTAAGTCCCAGAAAGTGCTCTCGCTAACTCAGGCATACCTGGCAGCACACCGAGCGAATGCATTTTCCTATGTATTACACGATCAAAATATACAGAAAATTTGGAGATGAAGTCCAGGTGCAAATTATACTAAAATTCTGGGGCACGAGTTGGCTTCACAATACGGTCTCAAAGCAATGCAAGAAAGATGGCTTATTCGGCTTCCCGCAGTTTGCAGTCATGGGGCCCATTATATGCAGGAACCGGTTATACAGATGCAAATGCAAAATTCAGACGACCCTTGGGGCGTGTCATGTGTGCAATGCCGCGAACGAGCATGCCAAAGCTTCACTAGAAACTAACTGAAAACTTCAACTGAAAGTGCCGATGCTCCACAATACCGTGGCCATAAGCGATTGACAAGAAAGTCGTAAGGCTTCGTGTCGTTATATGACTTTATTACCTTTAGTCTATGGCCGTGGTAGCTTTACACCTTCAGATTGTATTCGCTATCGATCAACACGACGATAGTGACCACCGTTTCTTGTGCAGAGTTTGCAGCAAACAGTAGTTCCGTTTTTAATCTGTGCGTGCTGTGCTGGCCGCGCACATGACGAACTGCATCGTTGCTATCTTTGTTCGAATTGTTATGGAAGAAATATTGGGTTGTGTCAGTGCGCGCTGGCTGCTCATATTTCATGGTCGCCCATGATCGGGTTCGACACGACAGAATGTCTGTTCGCAGCGGTCGCGGCAGAATGTAGTTACATTGTGATTAGGTGCGCGCTGCTTGCGTGTGCGCCTTCATGATGCCGTGGTTGTCATTCACGATTGCAGAGCTAGGGACGATGAGCAGTAGTTTTGTTTGAGAGCGACGTCAAAAACAAATGGCAGGAGTTCTTGAAGATCGCGATTCCGCCATGGCCCCCACCTGCATCACACCCCCCTGCAGCATCAAGGTATGGATGGGCGATCTGTTGCCGAGCATCTCAATGGCCATAAATTTAGCGGGATGTGCGTGTGGTGGCAGAAAACGTGCCTTCGATGAAGACGCGATGGCCGTGATGTGGCCGTGCGCTTTGGATGCCATGAGCCATCAAGAAATGGCCGAGTTGGTAGCAGAATTTTGTGGCGATCCCAGGCAAGTTCCTTTTCCTTATGGAGTAGTACTCACGAAAATTTCTTTGAAGTAGAAGTATCCAGAAAAAGTATTCGTTGTGACAAAACAGTGTTCATCATATAGTTTCTCACAAAAATAACTATAGGAAAATGTCGCGCCACTGTCTATGTGAATTTCTTAAGGGGCCCCCCGTTGGAGGACTGGAAATGTGTCTGCGAGGCTTTGTAGGCTAGTGTTGAGCAAGGCTTTGGGTAAAAAGCAAGTACGAATGCGTGAATAAAGATTCTCTAAAACAAGTGGATCCCGTTCAACGATATTATATTCTAAAATAAAAGTCCACTCACCTTGATGGCACAACCAAACGGCGAAAGAAAGAAACAGACGACATAAAGCGGCGGAGGGAACGCTCACTTTGTCGTCTTCCTGCCAAGTTTAGTTGCCGTTGGTTACTTCTTACGCTTCGTAAAATTGTACATCGACGCAGAAGGTTGTAGTGTTAAATAAAACACATTTCTGTGCAATGACAAGAAATAAATAGCTTATTACGTGTTCTTTTAGTAAGAAGTCAACCATTTTAACGTGAAGCCAGACAAGTCTTCGAGGTATACAAATCCAAGTCAAGTTTGAAGCTCATATATCCCGGCGTTCCTTTGCATCCAGCAGCTCACTAGCGTCAGATTTCCCTCTAGGTAACTTTGCGAGAAACTCTATGGTTTCCACATAGTTTTCTATGGATGGCTGACAGGGAATTGAAAATTACTGGTTGTGGTGGGAATTTCGTTGTAGCGGACTTCATTATAATGGGAATAGACTGTAGCTTGTTTTACGACATGTGCAAAGGAACACTTCAGTCATGGATAATTTTCGTTGTCGCTTAAAGAAAAATAAAACGAGGCAAAGAAGGCAATGATAAGCATACAGATCCAACTGCAAACTTGAAAAGGGGTCACTTTACAAGGAGTTGCTTCTTTTTGTGCATGCCCGAAATATTCTACCTCTGACTCATAGTTGCCAGTTCCACATGTAATAAGTGGATATGGGCTTCTTTTTTCGTGGAGTCTCTTCTACAATTTCCCAGTCACTTGTGTTTTTTCGCCCTTCTTTGCATTTTCCCAGCAAATACTGCTTTTTTAGCGATCATCACCTTCACAAATACACATTTGTTATTCATTAGGGGGGATGAGGGTCTCAAAAAAAAGATTTTTTTATTTATTATCCTACTGCCATGAAAACTACCATGCATGTGTATCATTGAATGGAGATTTCAAATCTGTAAACAAATTTAAAATATGCCATCAAGAAAAAATTTTTCACATTTTAATTAGATAATTTCTTATGGGTCATTATGGTCGCTCGCAATTTAATAAGTTAGTTTTCAAAACTACATGTTTCTTTTAAAAGGTTCATCCCAGAGGCTAACGCAAACCAGATGTCATAACGGTTATATTATTTCTTTGATCATAATTTTTAAACTTGGAAGGTAAAAATGAGCTTCCAGTAATTAGCTGGTATTTGTCATATAATTACAATTCTACCAAAGTTAAGAAAAAAAGAAAAGCTTTAGCCTGTAGTTCAAGTGCTGCAGAAAAGGGCACCAAGTTTGATTGATTGATTGATATGTGGGGTTTAACGTCCCAAAACCACTATATGATTATGACAGACGCCGTAGTGGAGGGCTCCGGAAATTTAGACCACCTGGGGTTCTTTAACGTGCACCCAAATCTGAGCACACGGGCCTACAACATTTCCGCCTCCATCGGAAATGCAGCCGCCGCAGCCGGGATTCGAACCCGCGCCCTGCGGGTCAGCAGCCGAGTACCATAGCCACTAGACCACCGCGGTGGGGCAGGGCACCAAGTTTATTTAGATATCTTCACAGAAACTTGCTCAAAACTTCTATAGGCACATTTACTTCACAAAAATAACAATGCCAAGAAAATTATGTTTTCAGTTTTAAAACCATTTGTAACTTGATATATTGAGCTTTTAACAAAAATACATGGTATTTAGCCACAATATAAAAATTTTCCAAAACATACTTTCGACTTTAAGGTGGCGGTCTCACTCCGGCGGCACGAACACATCGTTTTTGTCACTTTTCCAACTGACGTGGTGGCTGTTCTTCTTGTCTTATATAGTTGGTTTATGTGTCATTGAAAAGCTTAATTTTTGTACATCTTAAACATATCTATTAAAAATAAGTAAGCTTTTAGCATTTGGGTAGGGAGAGCCAAGAATAAGCGCTAGTTACATGGTTTGGTCTGACTGTGTGTCAGCAGTGACCATTTTCTGAAAAATCTGCTGCAGTTACAGCACTGTTCTTTGCGCAGAACATATAAGACATATTTATCTATTTCCTCAACGTAGCAAATTATTCTAGCACTTTTACTGTATGGGGACGCTGCTCTCGTCGGAGTGAGTGGACGCGCGTCGTGTCGGCTCCGGTTTCAACGAATGTTTTGCAGTGGAAGTCACCTAGAAGCCCACAAGACTTTGGTACCCGCGTATTCAGCTTGTCATCAGGAATCGCCCGGCACCAAGTTCCAGGTGGGGACTTGAATTTTGACACCTTTACCGACGCATTTTTGTCAACCACGCTAGCGAGAGAGATAGGCCTAACGCCTGCCAAGCCACCGGCAGCGCAGCTGCCAGAGACGCTGCTGCCTAGGCCAGCCTAGCTCTGCGGGCACCAAGAAACGCCGGTCGGCGCGTTTGACGCGTCCGACTTTTTTAGAAGAAATGGAGGTCACAGTGGAGGGAGAACCCATTTCTCGTGAAGAATTCGAAGAAAGTACAGGATGGAGCACCGTAGGATCAAAGAAGTCGACCCGCGGGCAATCACTAGAACCCGGTGCGGATTCTCAACGAGGGAATAACAGCAGGAAACGGCGTGAACAAAGCCTGAGTCAAATAACAAGATTAAGCCGGATGCCTCCACTGCCCCGAGGTGACTACAAGATCATCATCCGACCTAAAGGCGGCCTTCGACTCACCGATCATGGAGCCGCCCGACTGGCGACTAGCATTTACCACGCCGCTGAAATTCCGAGAGATGCCCAAGATGAGGACACAATATGCCCAAATTTCCAGCAAAATATCATCGTTGTGAGCACACCCATCGAGGCGCATGCTGGTAGATACCAGAAAATCTCTCGCATTGTGGTCGGCAACAAGACGTACGATACCAGCGCATATGAAGCAGCACCAGACGGTACGTCAAAAGGCGTGATACGTGATATCCCGTTGGAAGATACTGCCCGAGATATTACAGCTAATGTGATTACAACAAAGAACCCTACAGCCATCGCTGCAAAACGCCTCAGCAACACAACGACGGTGATCGTACTGTTCGCTGGTCTTTGCGTGCCAACATACGTTCGATACGGTGGGGCAATGTTGAAGTGCTCCCTTTATCGCAAACAGATCGAGATGTGTTACCAATGCGGTCGCCTGGGGCACCGCGCAGATGTATGCCCAAACCCGAAAGACCACGTGTGCCGTGGCTGTGGGTCGACCAACCCCCCGCAAGATCACCAATGCCAGCCCACTTGTCGACTATGCGGCGGCGACCACCAGACGGCCGAGAAGGCGTGCAGGGCACGTTACAAGACGCCGTACCTGGTGAAACGCCGGCGATGGGAGCGACAACAACAACAATATGAAGATTACCCGACGAAGCCAACGCCTGTAGACAACAGCCTCGAGCAGCGGGACACTACCCCTACCCGGAAGCCCGGAAAGAAAGCCTGGTCGAGATCTCGGTCGCGGTCTCGGTCGCGGTCTCGCCCCCGGCCCCGCTCCCGGCCCCGCTCCCGGCCCCGCTCCCGGCCCCGCTCCCGGCGCCGCTCCCGGTCGCAGTCAACATCTCGGAGCCGTACACCTGGACCTGGCGCAACCTTCAAGGTGGGCTGGGTAGACGTAGTCAAGGGGGCGCGCTCGGAGTCTGAGGAGGCCGCTTCTCAAGGCAAACTTGATAAATTAGAGGCTGAAATAGCACAGCTAAAGCAGATGTTAGCACAGTGTAACCAGAAAATGACAGCTTTAGGAGAGGAAAACAGGACCCTCAAGGAGGAGTTACACCATTATAAAACAACAAAACATGCTCCACCAGTAGTACCACCGCTCTCAGCTGTTACACCCAGTGAAAAAATGGAGGAAGGTACAACACCACCACCACCCAAGCGCAGAGCCGAAACCCAGGCCAATGAATACAAACCCGCACGCGTGACGCCCGAGAATAAAGTCCTGAAGGAAGTTCAGCAATCAGTCAAAGAATTAAATGAGTGGTTGAGCAACGCATCCCGACTAATCTCAGCCCTTACTGACCACGTAGAAACTATAGCTAAAATTACCCAGCAACAAAACGAACACCTACAACAGCGACTCATCGCTGTGGAGGCTAGAATCACCCCTCTGCCACCTAGCGGACTGGACCCCACAGCGAATGTAAAGCAACCTTCCTCGTCGGCATTCAGTGTGATACAGCCGGCGACATTCCTACCCCCTGCATCTCATCATAGCTAGAAATCACGCCTACACAATTTGGCAATGGAATTGTAGAAGCTACGCGAATAAGCAAGCAAATCTTAACCAATACCTTAAGGGGAAAGTTAAGCCCGATATCATTTTATTGCAGGAGACACATTGTCTCGCTAAATTGGCAGGCTACCGCTCGATCGGACATGCCAACGGGGAGACGACTGTCCTTACCACCCTAGTTAGACGAAACCTTACGTTCACACAGCACGACACGGAAACTACCAATATAGACAATATATTTATTGAACTCGTTCCGCAACGCAAGACACAGGAAAGTCTTTTTATACTAAACATATACAGCAACCCTAAACAAAAGAAGCACAGATTTCGCACACTCTTTAAATGCGCCCTCAACATCGCTGGCCCAAATCCCATCTTAATAGCGGGGGACTTCAACGCACCACACACTGCCTGGGGATACTCCTATGTGTTTCCTAAAGGTAGGGCTCTCTGGTTTGACTCGCAGCAAGAGGGATTAACTCTCATCACCAACCCTAGCACACCCACACGTGCAGGCACTAGCTCCAGTAAAGACACAACGCCTGATCTGACGAGAAACACATCAGCAGCCACCTGGAAAAATACCCTAGAGGACCTGGGTAGCGACCACTACATCATCGAGGTACATGTTCAAGGTGGCCCACGTAAACTCACGGGAAAAGAGCTAAAGTTGGTAGACTGGACCCAGTTCCGCAAATCACGTGAGAACCAGGTCCAACCCATCAGCGACATAGAGGACTGGATACACACGCTTAAACAGGATATTAATAATGCCACCCGAATCGTACCTCCCGAGGCACACCTCGAAGAGATCGATAGCCGGCTCCTCCACATGTGGGAGGCAAAGCAATCGCTCCAAAAGAGGTGGAAGACACAGAAACACAACAGAAACCTCAGGAAACGCATAGCACTCCTCAACACAGAGATAGAGATGTATGCAACACAGCTAAGCCGGCAACACTGGGATGAAACCTGCGATGCGATGGACAGGCAACTAAGTCTTAGTAAAACTTGTCATTTTCTACGGTTCCTGCTAGACCCAGAAGACAGCAACACCGCCCAACAACAAACCATCAACAAACTAATACATGCTTACAAGGGCACCGAGGAGGAGTTTCTTAGGGAGGTAGAGCTCAAATATATCTCTCAGGCTCCTACTCAGCAGCATCCAGATTATACGGGCCAGATCAACACTACTCTAGACGAAGAATTCACCGAAGCGGATATCCGTGCCGCCCTACAAAAACTTAACACCAAATCTGCACCAGGTCCGGATAACATCACGAATAAGATGATACGCAATTTAGACGATGAGTCGATCACGCATATCACAGACTATATTAATAATTGCTGGAAGACCGGAATCTTGCCCCCGCATTGGAAAACGGCCAAGGTGACTCTGATTCCGAAACCAGGCAAACCACTGAATACTGACAATCTCAGGCCCATCTCCTTAACATCTTGTATAGGCAAATTGATGGAACATGCTTTTCTGGCTAGACTGACAAATTACCTCGAAGACAATGATTTTTTCCCACACACCATGATTGGCTTCCGCAGGCATCTTTCAACGCAGGATGCCATGTTGCAGCTTAAGCATCACATCATAGACAGTACGGGACGCTCCACTAAGGGCATACTTGGTCTTGATCTGAAGAAGGCTTTTGACTCTGTCACGCATAGCACCATTCTAAATCAGGTCAATACCCTAAACTTGGGGCTTCGCACGTACAACTATATTAGGGCATTTCTTACGGGCAGAACGGCCACGATCACTGTGGGAGCACTCAGGTCGTCCGAAATAACCATAGGAAGTGCGGGCACCCCACAGGGTTCCGTGATATCTCCCATGTTGTTTAACCTCACCCTCATTGGTCTTCCTTCAAAACTTCAAACCATCCAAGGACTTCATCACACCATTTACGCCGACGACATCACCCTCTGGGTGTGCGACGGCAGTGACGGTTCCATTGAACAGAGATTACAGGAGGGGATTGACACAGTCGAACAGTATTTACAAGGAACTGGACTATCCTGCTCGGCGGAGAAATCTCAGCTACTGCTATATCGCCCTACACTTGGAGGTCGGCCACTCAAACAACATCCCCAAGCGCAGGCACACGCTGATATAAAACTCACTACAAGCGATGGTCACGCCATACCAACCGTGGACAAAATCAGAGTGCTAGGTTTGATCATAGAAAGTAAGGGTACCAACGGAGAGACAGTTCGCAACATTGAAGCCAGAGTGTCTAACACGATGCGCCTCATTAGGCGCATTACCAATAAACACAAAGGCATGAAAGAGGCCAGCATCATCCGTTTGATCCAAGCGTTTGTTTTAACTCACATCACCTATACGGCGGCGTACCACCGATGGTTCACCGCGGAAAAGTCAAAACTCAACAGCCTAATTAGGAAAATTTACAAACAAGCGCTAGGTTTGCCTCAAAACACCAGCACCGAACTACTCCTTCAACTTGGTTTACACAATACCCTTGAGGAACTTATTGAGGCGCAACAAATCTCCCAATTCGAGCGTTTAGCCAAGACTAAGCCAGGCCGCCAGATTCTATGTAATCTCGGTATTACTTACCACACTCAACACGGAGACAAACACGACATACCACGCCCTATCCGTGCTAAGCTAACAGTACCACCCATACCAAGAAACATGCACCCTGAACACAACAAGGGCAGACGTGTCAGTAGAGCCAGGACCATGTCAAAGATGTTTGGGCGCAACCATGAGGCAGTCTTTGTCGACGCAGCACGCTACCAGGAACGTCATCACTTCGTGGCTGCTGTCGTAGACCACACACAACAGTGCAAAAGCAGCGCGTCAATCATCACACGGAACGTAGAAACGGCAGAGGAAGTGGCTATCGCGATGGCCATAGCCCACACTGACGCCTCATGCGTAATCAGCGACTCGCAGACAGCCGTTCGAAACTACGCCAGCGGCAGAATCTCCCCCGAGGCATTGCGGATTCTTAATACAGGCAAAATTCACGAGGTGGACAAATACGTACACATCTTGTGGTTCCCTGCCCACACACCACTAGGTAACGCGGAGGCCAATCCGAATGAAGTGGCGCACAACGTGGCTCAAGGTCTTACGTTCCGAGTCACGTCAAACGAAGCGACCACCCAAACGGACCTTTCTGCGCCGGTGTGGGAATGGGACAATCGGCTCACTAAATTTAATGACATAATTCAACACTATCGACTGCAAAGGCGGGAGTACCCTCCGCCTCACTCCAAGCTAAATCGGGCCCAGTCCGTTCAGTGGCGACAGCTACAAACACGCACATACACGAACCCTGTAATCATGCACCACATATATCCTGACGTCTATAGATCTAATCTATGCCAGTACTGTACCACCAGAGCTACTCTCGAACATATCCTATGGGAATGTCCAGCATTAGTCAGAAATTCTGGGGTCGCGGCCTCCAATGAAGACCTTCGGGCGCGTTGGCGGACTGCGCTGCTCAGTTCGGGTCTGGACAAGCAACTTTGGGCAATCCAGCAGGCCAAGGAAGCTGCCGGGAGACACGGTCTCTCCGTTGGCCCCTAGGTGGGAGCCCATCCCAGCAATCTGCCGGAAATTAATAAAGTCTCTCTCTCTCTCTCTTTTACTGTATTGCTGATTAGCTTTTGAAAAGAGCCCAATTTAGTAAATGTCGAGGCGGACTATCCGGCACCTACTCGCTAGAGAAAATTCATTTTCTGGGTGTACATAGAGAATGGCATTTTCCGTTTGAGTGCTCAATTTTATTTATGCACGCCCGCTCACTTTTTAATTATATTGATCTGAATTGGGCAATATTCTCATTAGATAGACCTACCGTGGCCCATTTTTGCGGAGAACTACTGAAGTTCGTTTGCTGAATTTGCACGAAGATAAACTAGAACCCCTGATCTATTTCCTCAACGTAGCGTTTTTCAATAAAGTAAGCGGAAATGCGAAACAAAGCTCGCGAATTGTCTTAATTTATCGTGCCGTAAACATCAACAAAGTCGTTATCTTGAAATAGCAATGAAATCTAAGCATGCACAGCCTAAACTATAACAGTTACGGTCTCCTGGTATACTTATGCACACGAATCGCACACAAGAACTGCAGGAGTATTGCGAAATTCACATTATTCCTATCACTACAACGAAAATCTTCCCCTAGCGCCACCTAAACAGAAATAAGGAAAGCGCTGAATTTGAAGGTTCCCTGTCTCCCCGAATGCGGCGTGCAAAAACATTTTGCCTCAGGAGGAAACGTCTTTTCTAACTTCAAACCATGCACCGTCATCTGTAAGCCTTCCTCCCCTCAGAGTCTCATAAGGCTGCGCGGTACCGCGGGAGAGCGTGAAAACAGGTCGGCAGTATCCTCCGAGAGGGTGGGGTGAGCGTCTTCACGGGAAAAGAAAGGCCGAATTCTTGGAAAGTCCCTCTTTTATGTGTGCACGTCTTTGTCGCCCTCCTCACCCCCCACGGACTATAGCGAAAAGCGAGGGCTGTGCGACGACAGTCAGAAGAAAGCAGAAAAACGAACGACAAACGAGCGATACGAGCGAACTGAGCAGACGTGCGTGAGTAAGGTATTTGTGAATATCTTTTTTTTTTACCGTGAAATATACGGAGCTTCAGACGTGCTGCGCTTGTTCGTATGAACCCATCACAACAAACAGCACAAACACGAAACGAGGCACACCTACAAGAATGAGATGAAGTCTGTTTTGTACTTTCTGCGTGTTTATTTCATTTATTTACTCTGGGGAAAACTACGGTGCGGCAGGAGTTGAGGACGCGTGTTCGCTTTCCGCCTTTATATATGACAAGCGCACATTTCCATAGCGCCGAAATGCGCGAACACCAATGTTCTGAAGTACCCCATGATGGCGTTCCTCATAATCACTGCAAACTCGCTCTAAGGGGACGCGGGCGCTTGCAAACTCTTCTCTCGGAGTCAGCTGTGAATATCCGTCATCGGTTTCAATAAACCACAAAACCGAGCAATATTTATTCCGTTGCTCACTGCATAAACTGGCTAAAATCATGCTACTGCCTGAAAATCTTGCAGATTTTTCAGCCAGTAACAACGAAGCGAAGTGGCATGAAATTTGCTGAATGCACGGCGTGGTGTAAGAAAGTACTTCGGTGCGGGGACAGCAATGAGGCACCAGGGCTCTTGTTTTTTTCTGATTTGAAGCACCCGCGACAAGTGAGGTCCTTCAGGGAGGCAGAAAGGCGGATAACTTTTGACTATGCTCCCACTGAGCAGGTCTGGTGGGGGAGCGGCAGTGGTGAAGCCCATCTATATTTCCTATGCACTGAGGGTTTATGCCACTCAATCTAAGGATTGCAACGTCGAGTAGGGAACTTGTTGGTTTTCTTCAGTGCCAGTGTACAACACCATGCGACAAGGCACCCTGCCGACGCTTTCGCCTGAAGGAGAGAGAGAGAGAGAAAGGCAAAGGAAAGGCTTATATGATACCCTACACGGGGAGGGGGAAGGGGAGAAAAAGAATAGAGAAAAATGTCAAGGGCATGCGGCACCTGCTGACAATTCGTCATTAGGAAGTCTGCTGTGCGGAGAACTGTCAATGCGCCAAGATAGCAGCTCCTTGACTCGTTAGCGTGAGTCATAAGGCTGACGAGTAGAAATAGCCGATCTTGGACCTACGCCTAGTAGCTCGAAAAGAACAGAAACGTTTCTGAAAGGGATAAGTTTATAAGGAAGTGTGGTGACATCGGTGTGCATAAAACACGTTTACATGAGTGCGAAACATGCGCTTCGCATTCATGTAAGCAATAGAAGGCGCATTGCACTAATGCGTAGGAAATGGGCAGTTTTGCGAGTGCCGGTCGATTCACGGGCCGTAAATCACGATGAGGGGAATGGTGGCCCCCCGTTGTGCGAACTTCGTGCGTGCCTCTTTCGCTATAAGGAATTTATTAATATTAGCTCAAGAAAACAAAAACATTCGAGAAAGAAGTGGGACGAAGCAGAAATGTCGGGAGCTGAGATATTCCTGCCTCCTGCCACTCCTTTCTCAAGTCATTGTTATTTTGCTCGCGCTAATATGTACCTATTTATATAGTGGTTGATGACGCAGAAAATTGTGCGAATTTCTGTTTCCCATGCTCGAGGCACGACTAAGCTAATGAGTTATTTTTTTTTAGTTCTTTTACATAAACCAACTCGCCCAGCTACAAGTCGCTGTAATCCGATACTCGCTCGCTGTAATCCGATACTCGCTCGCTGTAATCCGACACCACATGGTAGCTGCGGCGTACAGAAGACGAGAGGTCCTGCAAATGGCGTCGCATCACCTTTCCGAAACGCGCTTGCAAAGTCGATGGGCTACTCTGGCATTCGTGTAAAATTGATTACAGCCTGACAGCTCGAGGCAACTGCCAGTCAGTCGGCTGCCAGCTGGGGCGACTAACTTCATTCAACAAGAGGCCGGCACGCCGTCTTCACGGTTGTTGGGAGTGGGGTCCAGTTCGTCTTTCCTCAATAAGTAAGCACGTTTGCGTATAGCCAGGCGTCGACAGTTTGCCGTAAGCCGGCACGACAACTGGCTCATCACGACCATGTAAACGGGGGTAATGCGTTAGAAAGACGTATCCCACAAATGCGCCAGGCAGGTCTGGATTTCGAGAGGTAAGTCGACCCAGAGTACTTTTCACGACAAAGGAACGCCGACCACTCGTCGTGTTGGTCTTGTGTGCACTTCTCGCACACTACAAGACATCTGCGAGGACAGAAAGCAAGAGCTTCTCGGGACTAAAGTCCACTAAATTTTTCTCTTTTACCTAAGTAACGACAACTGCCTCCTCTCCCGACCCTCTCTCACACACAGCCGGTGGCTGTCACCATGTGCTTCCTAACTAGGAAGACTTCCAAAGCCACGTACGTATAAGTAAATTAGCCACGCGCCTATCAGTGAACAATGTGCGAACGCGTCGCGCCTTTCTTCTCCAGCTAGTCCCCCGTCAATAGTGAGCGAGGAACGCGTTTTACCAGGTACCAAGAAGGGGTGCCCAAGGCGACACCACTAACACCTGAATAGTCTAGATGGCCTCGCACGAGGGCAGGAGATGTGGAATAACAGCCACTATGCTAGCCTGAAGGTGCGAGGCAGCATGACGAGGGGGGAGGCGGACTGAGTGAGGATAAGGACGGACACAAAAATGCGTGCTCAGCACGGAAGGCGACAGTGCTGTAGTAGCGTGGGACACTAGAGATAGAACGCATTTCTGCCGCATCCTCTGGTGTCCACTGCTCGCGTAGAGGGCTTCTTTAGAGTTTGCTTAGCGTGCGCTGCGAGTGCGTGTGGGAGTACCTGCAGCACAAGTGCCTTGCCGGGCTTCACATGAGTCATGACAAATCATAAGGATAGAGCTTCACGGAATAGGAAGAGAGCCGCCATAGCGGCATGTCGAGCACGGGCAGCAGCTGCATTTTCGCACCATTCAAGGTAAGACCATTTCGATTACTGTGGTTTCTTTTGATAATAAAAGCGCACAGCTACAGCAGCAAAAAGAAAAAAAAACATTATAGAAGCCTGTTCTTGATACGGTGGCGAGCTCGTTTTGTACCCCAGACGCAATGTGGGCTCCGTAAAGGAAGGAAGGAAGCAGAAGGCAAATTGTCACGTTGTGGGTGACATTCTTTCTATGATCAGCTTTACGTTGCCAGCTACACTGCTATACTTTACTCTATTTTATGTTGGCATGTTAGTTTTGGCGGCTATATATGTACAAAGACAAATTCGTTATAACTTCTGTTTTAGGGCTTCAGGTGAACAAAACTGTCCAATGCTATATCCCGTACTTTGTCGCTGCAGCGCCTATAGGTGCGTGTACAGGACGCTGGACACGCAGTCACTCCTAGATAATGCGCGCCCGTGAGAAGAAAGTGCTAAGTTCTGCGGACGTGTGGTGTCTATAAAAAACCTTGTTTCTTTGTGTATCTGAAATGTCGCTGCCGTGTATCAAAAGGCTAAGGGTAGGTGCTTCTTAGCGCTGTGACGAGAGGTCTGGGCGAATCAGGAGCTACAGCACGCTGTGTGTACGTCACAACGCTCCTGCTTGCGTGTTTATCTGCTTGGGCGCCTTTTATTTGTCGTGACCTTGTGCTCCGTCTATCTTTCTGACCTGCACTTGTCCGATCGAACAGCATATTTGCGGGCGGAACATTGAGCAGTGGTGGCAAAACCCGGCATTTTTGTCTGATGCTGCTTTTTTTCGCAAGCACGCGGCGTGCTTGAGAGCTGAGCACTGTAACTGAGAAAGTGTTCTATAAAAGCTAGACTGTGCTCAAAGTACAAAAAAAGATGCGAGATGCACCCAATCAAATGATTCTGTACACACGAGCGCTTATCCCACAGCGCACGGACACACGCGCACACAGCGTGTCACATGCCCTATCCGCCCAACCATCCTCTCAAAACGCTGTGACGCACTTGTCAATCCGTAATGGTTCATATTTTATCCCGGCCGCCCTTTTCTACCGTAAATATGCTTTTTTGGAAACAAAACTATTTAATTTATATATTGATATATTGATTGATTGATTGATTGATTGATTGATTGATTGATTGATTGATTGATTAGGTTCAAAGAAGGCAGCCCAAACACCTGTATCATCTATCTTGCCTTTTATCGACATTCAAGCAACCCATAGTAGACGACTGTCGGGAGAAATTCTTTTCAGTAATTATCCCGACTAAGAAAAGGACTCGCCCTTTTATTTTGAGTTTTGCATCGGTCCCTCACCACACCAGCTTATTATTCATGCCAGCTTTGGAAGTGTAGTTGCTACGATCCCTGTGCATCTGGTGCTAGCTCACTAACCACATGATGTACTTTCCTGTAAAATTTTCAGGAAAGCGAATTCGCCGGAGAACAACAGAGAGCAACGCCAAAGCGCCGCCTGTACGCCATGCTTGGACGACAGTGGTTTTGCCAGAGAGGATGACGCAACGTCTGAATACTGGGACAATTTCGGCATCGTCGAGGAGTCGCTGCCGGGCCTGAGTCTGGAGACAAGCGTCACAACTCAGCCAGAGCAGCCGATCATCACCGGAAGACGAGTTGTGTCGCTGGCCCATTTCGTGAACGCTGTTCGTAGTCTTGACGACCACAGCTGTCCTAAGCTGACTGGACGTTTTGCACTCGTGAAAGAACGGAGAGTGGGGCTCTGGTCGGAGCTCACTTTTACCTGCAGTGAATGTCAGGAAATCAGAAAGTTGACGACTGACCCCATCACAGAACCAACGTCCCTCACTGACAAAGAATACGTAGGAGTCAATGATGCTGCTGTTTGGGCATTCATGAGTATCGGATCGGGCCACTCGCAGTTCGAGGAAGCAATGGCAGTCATGGAAATTCCTGCTATGAGCAAAGGGGCTTTTCTACGCCGGGAGGAGTCCCTGGGAAAGGTAAATAAGCTGATAAATATTTATTTTCTCTTTCTGAAGACGATGGAGGATGTGCTTTATTTTTAGTAAAATTCACGTGAAGTGACAGTGGCACGTGCATGGCAAGCGTTTTGAACGGGAGTACGGCACGATGAGAATTTCTCTGCAACATTTCGTCGTATACAATAAAACGATTGATCGTGAGATGTCAGGATTACAAGTGAGCCAGTAATCGTCCAGTCTAGGAGCTCACTCACGCATTGACGCAATTACAAAGTGCGGCATCGCTATTGTGAAAACAATTTCGACGTTGTAATCTGCTGTAATTTTTGTTTTGTTGCAGTGCTGGAAAGCCGTCCTTTTTGACCAAATGATAAAAGCCGGAAAAGAAGAAAAAAAACTCGCGGAAGAAGCTGGGGCTTTCTGTGAGGATGGCATAACCCCCTATATTACAGTGATTGTCGATGGTGGGTGGTCACACCGCAGTGATGGACACCGGTATTCCGCCAACTCTGGTGTCGCTGTGATTATAGGAGAACGCACGAAGAAGCTCCTCTACCTAGGAGTACGAAACAAGCTGTGCAGTACCTGTGAGCACTATTCTAGACGGGAAAGGGCAAGAAAGACCATGTGTGCTACAAGAATTGGAACCAAAGCTCAGGGGCAATGGAGTCGGATATTATCGTTGAAGGCTTCCAGAGAAGCGTGGAAATGCATGGTGTGGAATATCGGATATTCATAGGGGACGGGGATTCGTCCGTTTTACATCAGATACTCACGAAAGTGGAGTACGGGCGCTTTGTAAAAAAGAGGGAATGTGCAAACCATGTTGTGAAATGTTACACCACTCGGCTCTATGGCATAGCCAAAGAAACAAAGGGCAGTTCTGCTTTCCTAAGTGGCCCTAGGATTAAGCGGTTAAAGAATGGTGCACGGAAGGCCATAAAGCACTACGCAAACATTCTTAGAGATGTACAGGGTACTGCACAAAAGCAGCGTGCCCAGAAAGCCGACCTTACGCGCCAGCTTGCGGGTGACCTAATAAATGGCCCAAAACATGTTTTTGGTTGCCACGACAGTTGCAAAGACTATTTCTGTGATGGCACCAAAGGTGACAACATTTATGATGGCATGCCTAAGGTGCTACAAATGAAAATAGTTACCGCTGCCAATATAATTGCCGAAAAAGCTGACCGTCTTGTGACAGATGATACAAGTAATCTTGCCGAGGCAGTCATGGCACTGGTAGCCAAACTATCTGGTGGTAAACAGATCAACAGATGTCAAAAGGGCTCTTATGAACACCGCTGTTATGGAGCTGGGCTCAGCTTTCAGCTGGGGCCACAGTGGCACTGCACCACATCCAAGGCTGTAACCTGCAAGAGCCCCGCAGCCGTCTTGAAGCGCTACGCAAGCAAGAAGACGGCTCAGAAAGCAAACAAAGAGTCTCTCAGAAGAAAACTGTTTGAAGAAAATGGCCACCAGCAGCATAAGCACAAGGAGTCTACGGTGAACGACTCAATGATTCATTATGGTCCGAATTGCCAGCAGCCAGACATGCCACCAGAGCAATATGCCGAGAAAGAACGGGCTGTTTTAGCAAGCCTGCAGGTGAATGAGAAACAGCAGATGGAAATTGAGAAGGCTACTCAAGGACAGGCTCATAATCCTACATGGCATTTTGAAAGAAACATGCGCCTAACGGCGTCGAATTTCTATGCAGTATGCCGAAGGAGGGAGTGGACACCGTGTGACACGCTCGTGAAGACCCTGCTCTATAAAAAAAATTTCACCAGTGCCGCTCTTGAGCATGGAAGACAACAGGAACGTGTTGCACTCCGGTTATACGAGCAAGAAATGGAAACTGCTGTGCAACCTTGCGGATTATTTGTTTACCCAGAGTACGGATTCTTGGCGGCGTCGCCAGACGGATTAATTGCGAGCGACGGTATCGTGGAGGTGAAGTGCCCATTCACTGCGAAGGACATGGAGCCATCCGAGGCAGCTAAAAAGTACAATCAAAGGAGCCAAGTACACGAACCACCCAAATTGAGCTGCTCTCATAACTATTTCTACCAAGTGCAAGGCCAGCTGCATATCACTAAAAAAAAAAAGAAGTTTCTGCCACTTCGTCGTCTGCACGTCGAAGGGCATCCACGTACAGCGGATCGAAAGAGATAATGACTTTTGGAAATCCAGAATGCTTCCACAACTAATCAGATTTTACAGAGACTGCATGTTACCTGAAATTGTAGATCCCCGTACTACGCGCAGCATGCCCATACGCAGACCACAGTGGAATGTGAAAGCAATTGAGTCACACCAGCAGTCTAAACGAGCTTCGATGAAGAACAAGGAGGCAAAGCAGAGTGGCGACTCGGACATTTTCCACAGCCTTGAGTCGTAGGACTGCAGGGCGCGTGCACTGTCAAGAAATTCACCAATTGTGAGGATGCTACCTAATGGTGATTTTGAGCGCACTTTCGTGTTGGGGCAACGCCAAGTCCGTCTGTAGTTTCGGCCATCTGCAGTTGTAGCTATTTACATATTTCCATGCAAATTGCCAGTGCTCGAGCGTTACGCATACCACTTTGTGCATTGCAGGCGCCGCGAACCAAGCGAAATGCCGAGAGCCCCGTTACGACAAGCGAAGCCAGCCGCAGTGCACGTGCCAGCCCTGCACGCGCGCGAGCTGCTACCGGGGTACCGGGGGGGGGGGGGGGGGGCTAGCGAGCGTGACAGAGGAAGAAGGCGAGGTTAGAGGCCAGTGGCGAGTGACATCAGCAGACTCCGCGTTCGCTCTCTTTCGTCCTTGTTCGCTCTATTGGTTACGCCGACGACGCCAACAGGCGGCGCCGCTCAATGCAGCAGTATGTGCGTAAGAGCTTCGCTCTAAAGAACTGCACATTAGGAGAACGACCTTGTATATATCGAATGGCAGATGCAGGCTCAGATTTGACGATAGCAAAGACTCTTTCTCGAACAAGCTATGAGATAGCAATTCACTTCTTTGTGTCGGGTGTGTCATCAGCCATTCACGTGCGTTCTGCAGCAGCAATGACCGAGAGACATGACCACAGAAGCGCCAATGAACTTTTGTAAAAAGTTCGTGTGTGATATAGGATAACGGAAAATAATAATAAAACATACACCTTCATTCTCTGCTGTCACAAGTTTGCATCCGAAAGTCGTGATTATATGTACTTTTGCTTTGTGCGATTTCACATTTCTCTGAATGTATGCGTTGTAGTTCTGCGGGCTTTTTTGTGTGTGTGATGTTCAGGTGTCTTCGTGGCTGTAACCAAGTGCTGCCGACGCTCGTTTCGTACTAAATAAATTGTCACAACAACGTGTATTGACTCAATCTTGCTTACTGCATGACAGCCCTTCATTGCATAGCATATACACAACACTAAGACTCGTTGCTTGAAGATATGTTAGCCGACATAGTTATTTGAATTGACCAATCATGCATCCAAAAGCCTTATCCAGTGCGACAAGACCTTTTCTTCAACTCCTTTGCAACTATTGTATTTGTGTACTCATGTTTTTGCCTTGCATGCGCTTTACGAACTCGAAATGGGTACGACATAGAAGTAATACAAGCAGCGGCTGTGTAGAAAGATGCATGGGAGATGCACTGTACCATAAGTCTTCCCCTCCCTTGTTGCACTCCTGGGAGGTTTGTGTGAATCCGCTCCAGTTTTTATCATCAGATGTTTATAGAGCTTGAGGTAACGGCCTCGAATCTACGAGCTTGCAGTCAATAACCGATTTGGGCGAAACGATCACTCTTCATGTTATTGCCACGACCTTTACAGGAAAAAAAAAATGATGTTGAAATAGCGTACGCGAATAGAGAAGTCGTTCCTTGGACAAGGGAATAACGCACCTGGACCATTCAGGCCACGCATGTGCGAGTCTCGCTCATATGACACACAAGAGGTAATTGCTTCATTTTCGTCATAAAAATAGTTTGTCGACTAGTCCGATGGTTTGCGTACGGCAACGTGATAAATAAACGCTGCATCAACCAAAACATGAATTCATACTAGCCTGCTGAAGTTTCAATTCTAATAAAATAAATTACACTACGTATAATGGGGAAAACTAATGATTATGCAGTCGGCACGTGTTGGGCACCGTGAGTCACAGCGGCCGCACTTCTTAGCACGCGATTTGCCTAACTACCCGTTTGTTTTTTTTTGTTTTTTTTTTTTTGAAAATTTGGAAGCTTAGGTCATACTGGGAAGGAAGTATACATAGTCAAATATAATTTGTCTTCTCCTGTCCCACCGAACCGCATCATGCTCCAGCAACCCCAATTATTTGTAGAACGAACTGTTCCGTTGAACCTCGCATGAATACTCATAGTCCAAGTTTTGATCTCCATTGTATACATTGTTGTGACCTCCGCGATAGAGTTTTTCACTCAACCCCGCATTCCGGCACTGTATGGAACGTAGAGCAGCTGGCCAAGCAGGCTACGCAGCCTACATGAGGGATCTCTTGAAAAGCAGCGACCACAGGGGTCAGGGGCTAGTGAGCATGGAGAGAGATGGAGGTGTCGTTGAAGGGGAGAAAAAAAAAGCCCCTGCTCAGTGCCTCATTTCTTCGAACCGTGTCAGCGCGATTTGCACCCCCTCGTCATGCAGTGTGGCGCGCCGGCACACGTGTGGCAGTTCACCTCCGAAATGTTGGCCTTCCAGTCCTGACTTGGTGACGCCGTCTGGTATTTTTTCCAGAACTACTCGCTATATGGCGACAGTAGAACCACCACCTTAAGTACCTCAAATTACAATTTTTGAAAGTCAGCACTTTTTACAATTTTTTGTGATATTTCAAGACCCTCGTCCCCCCTTAAAAGCATGTTTGGTCGATGACAAAGCAGTTGTGTGTGCATAGGCGTTCACAGGGTTTCCATACCAACCGCACCAATCAAGAGGGTGGGGCAAAGGCTCACCTCAGCGTCCCTCTCCCTTCTTATAAAGCATATGTATGGACCCGATTTTGCATCGCCCTCAGCCTTTAAGTTATCAGGGGGTGCAGCAACCCTTCCCCCCCCCTCCTCTGACCCGCCCTGAGTGCACCCGAATGGTTGAGTGCTCAAAAATACCTTGAGTGATATTACAAGTAACGTTAATCATGCGCTGGCCGAATAGATAGACTACCCTGGACACAATGTACAAAGTAGCTATGTCCTTTCGTTCATAGTTATGCATATTTTCACTGTACAAAACAGTTAGGTGATTGTTTAAACAACTTTTGATGTTTCAATGGCATCTTTAATTTTAATTTAAAATATTTTAGAGAATCGGTACATTTATTGTTTCTGCTTCTTTTGTGATGAGTATTAGCTTATTTGCTCAGTATCATCTGGCAACACTGCTCCGACTTGAAATAAGCATATATTTTCACTTAAAGGATAACACAAATAGCATGCTAACAAGTGTGTCTTACCACGACTGCATCATATCCCATCGCATACATTTTTGCACCTAACCTTATCAGTATTTCAGCTGTAGTTGAATGCGCTAATGAAACACCGCCCTGAAGTGAAGTCTTCTCCTGAATCAAGCTAGGTTTAAGGATAACGGTAATAATATCTAGAGTATTGTATGCCAAAACTACAATATGATTATGATGCACGCTATATGGGGACTCCAGGTTAATTTTGATCACCAGGAGTTCTTCAACATACATCTAAATTTAAGCACATGGGGTTGTTGCATTTCACGCCCACCAGAATGTGGCTGCCGTGTCAGGGACTCGAATCCACAACCTTCAAGCATAGCTGCACGAAACCTTCGCCTGCTAAGCTACCGTGGCAGGTCCAGAGCTTCGATTATCTTTCCTTCTCTGAAAGATTCGTTTGACACTGCGCCAATAACAAGTCTAAACAGAGACAGCAGCCGCTCACCGGCAAGACAAGCTGCGTGGCCTGGTATCCTCTTCCAGTAATCGCCCACAAAGTTGCTGTTGGAGATGTTGAAGCGGCGGAAGATCTCGCCCGACGGCGTCAGCGCCCAGACGGCCTTTTCGCTCACACAGAGCTGGCGCGCCTGGACCCCCGGAACCTCCACCCAGCTGGTGCCGATGTGGAGCTCGGGGTAGATGCCCTCGCGAACATAGACATGCTTGCGGCTGTCCAGCGCCCACACCATAAAGTTTCGAGGACCGACGTAGACCTGGAAAGGCCAATGGGACGACGTCTCTTGTTCAACGATGGGAAACTCCACAGGAAAGATGCAGCATAACATGCAAGGACCAATGAAGGAACAAACATTAACTGACGTGGGACAGACTGGTGAAATTTGTCTGTCTTGCGCCAGCCTACAGGGTCTGTGCATAAAGTAGCCACACCGGGTCTGGTAAACAGAATTCATTCATCCAAATGATGTATACTACAGTCAAACTGCTTAAAGAGAGCCAGCCATGTCAAAGACAAATGGGTGTAAGAGACACCCGTGTTCCTACATTGAAATAGGGGTTGATAAGAAAATGAATACCTAGTACCCTGCTTGTAAGAGACACGTTACATCGAAGACAAGAACTGCTTCTAGGTGCAAGTCTTTGATAAACGGGTTCACCCATATTAGACAAGAACTGCTTCTAGGTGCAAGTCTTTGATAAACGGGTTCACCCATATTAGAATTCTTCAAGATGGTATCATTGTGCGTCGACACACCCCTATAGACTCCCCGAGGCTGCCTGAAAAGTAAAGCGATAAATGCTCCCCGGAACTCAGGTGCAGTGACCTCCTTCAGAGACTCCGTGACAGCCCAGTGGATGGCTGGAGTGCACTGATATTGTAGCCTTTCAGACTTCTCTTGAGCTTTGGGAACAGGAAGAAATACGCCAGTCATGCATCAGGCAGGGCTGATGCTGCCCTGATATGCACAATGAAACTATGTTGAAGAATTTTGATACATGCACTGATCAGATCAATGAGTTCCTTTTACCAGACCCCAGTCTCATTACCTCACAGACAGAGCCCGCATGCTGAAGCAGAATCGCGAGTTGGGCGAGTTGGTGGATGATCATCGTGGAATATTTTACAGCTTAACGGCTTAGATACGGACAGAGAAGGGACACAGCGCTGAACTCTCAACTGAAATCATGAAATTGAAATTAAAACTGAAATGTGTCTCCAAACATGTCCACAAATATGTGTGTTGTGCTACTGGCGTAGTTTATGCCTTTCCACTACCTTGCGGCTGCGAATACGTAGGCCAAACAGGCCGGTGAATTAACGTGCGATTACGAGAGCATGAGCTGACACTATCAGGTGCTGCAAACACGTCTCATTTGGAAGCGCATTGTAGATCATGCGGATGTGAGCCCTACTTGCAGAAAACTTTCATCAAATATAGACACGTGGATCAGCGCACGCATGAGACAGCCGAAGCTTTTTTTCACTAAATTCAACAACAAGTGCATAAGTCATCCATCTGTCACTCTTCAAGATGAAGAATATAAATTCCTGTTAGACAAGACATGAAGCGTGTTATGCTGTAACACATGTGCCCATGCGCACAGTTTCGATGACTCATTGTCTCCTATATATGTCCTTTCTTTTTTTCAAATAAATTTCAGTTGAGAGTTCAGCGCTGTGTACCTTCTCTGTCCGTATATAACCCGTTGCGCTGTAAAATATTCCACGAAGAGCCCGTATGTCTGCCCCTCAGCGCCCATGCTGTGCTACGTCCTTCCAGCACCGAACTGAATTAGCCCTGAAACAGAGCTTCATAAATGCAGAAAAGTCAAGCACGATTTCCCGTGGCAGGCAGTTAGTATAACAGGGCCAAGAAAGTTAAGAAAAGAAGAAGCGGGTGTTAGCAACGAAAAAAAACACACGCACAAAACCCAGTGAGCAGCTCGAAAATTATCACCAAAGACTTAAAGTACAACTGGTAATATCAGCTATGCCCGTTTTTCGTGGCTGCTCTCCTGATATGGGTATAAAAAAATGATCGCTATCTTGTGTCACCTCCGTCCTGTGGAGGCAGTTCTAGATGGCCCTTACAAAAGGTATCGACAATGTTGCCAACTCTTGCCATATCATATTTACACTTTGGACATCCCTGACGACCATAACCTTCACTTGCAATACGTTAGAAGTATGATGAGCATACAATGGTCACCCATTCAAACAATAGGTAACTGTCGTGGGACGAAGCTACTGATTGATAGCCATGGCCCTTTTCTTATGTTACAAGTGAACCAAAAACATGTGATTGGTTCGGTTAAGCTTGCAGGTGATCTGGATGATGCAATAATATAGGACAAAAAAGTCAGACACCCTTCTTCGGTCCCTGTCACTTATTAGTAACACACTGTCTAGTTTATTATTTCTACCTAATTTTACCCTGGTGCCAAAAGGTTAATATATTGTTAATCGTCTGAGTCACTATTTCAAGCCATAGGGGACAATATCTAAAATATATTTTTGGCAATGTTGCTTAGAACTCTTACTCCGCTCCACTTTCCTATGCTCATTTACGACAGAAAATAATCACTGCAGCATTTAATCAGCAAAATTGACCAGTGATACTATTATATATAGGAACATTAAGAATAATATACTTTATATAAAAACTATAATAACTTCTTGAAGAGAGGACATGAAGAAATATAAGCAGTGCATGCTTTAACAAGAAATTCTACTTATGCCAAGTAATTATCTCTCTCTACTGTAAGGTCTTGTTTAAATACAGTACATGCTACAGCAGGTATAAAATCAAGAAATGAGATTTGGGCTGTGGCATAAGTCATAAAACTCCCACATGTGTTGACTCACTCGGATTGACCCATGTGTGAGTGATGGTGAAGTAGAAAGCAAAACTGCAGAAATTTTTGCACTTCCAGTTGCCGCTAATCTTTGGTAACAGGCGAAGAAAGGCTGTTACAATTGAAAAGAATAATTGACAACTACCTGTCGTAGCGGAAGCCACAAGGAAATCTAAGTGGATTTCTTAGAAAGAAAAGCTCCGGATAGAAGAAAAATTCTTGGCATTTTTTGCAGCTCTGGCTACAATCCGGTCATTGTACATTACCTTTCTCATAACTTTTCAACAATCTTGCAGCATTCTGTAGAACTCATTTGCATTATTACGATTGAAATTACGAAATACAACAGCCAGTACTCTTTTGTAGTTGACGGGCCGGCGTTCCAGGCCACGTTGTAGCAACTGCAAGCATTTCAAAAGAGAGGGAGGAGGCATGCCCTCAGGTTCCGTTACACTCCACAGACCTCTACAGACGAAGCCGAGAGACGTTAGTAGAAGCATGCGACCACAAAATAGAGAGGTTAAACGCATGCGTAAAAATGTTTTTACGGCACCCGACGTACCTTGGTGAGGTGAGGCTTCAGAAACCTTGAAATCTCAAAGGGCAACGAAAACGGGTTTTCTGATGCAGACTTTGGGGGGATCCGGATGACAAAACAGAAATAAACATGACGTGTGTAAGCAACTCAACGTAAATGCTTTGGCCCCTCCCGCAGCATGTTTTATTCAAATTACTTATAAACCTACAAAGCCCTAGATAATATTTCACAGCTGTGCGGCAGTTGTAAATTATTATTAGTTATACCTCATTAAGAAATAAAGAAATGAGAAATTTACAGGTGGACAAATGGAGAAAAAGACAAGAAAGAACAAAAGGAAAGAGGCATAAAAAACAAAAAGCTACTCATGCAGGTTGCATATTTTGTTTATATTTAGCTTATGCAATCTAAAACAATGCATTCCTTTTGTATAAATTATCAATGTTGCATTTTCTTTCTGAATATTATTCATTCCTTCTATTTTTTATAACAATGCTACATTTCATAAAATGGTTAAACACCAAAAACTTTTCGTATGTGCATTTCATTTTCTGCACACACTTTCAAACCCTTAGAGTCTCAGCAACACTGGTACAGTACTGTCATGATTGCTTTTTGCAATTACCCAAGCGTTTGATCTTTTTACCTCATCGTTCCTTACTTTGATCATTTTTTACTCTATTTCACTCTTCTGTATTCTTCCACGATGCGCACCCACGATCCCCAAATTCTAAGACAAATTATTCTCTATTGCCATTACGGAGTTGCTGAAAATGTATTATTTCTGTGACCATACAGTTGCATGCGAACCACCTTGGATGTTGCATAACTGATAAGCATTACTCTTGTATGAATACTGTTACAAAGTAAACAAAATATGCACTATAAGTTCAATTCAAAGGGGACTTTGAATATTTCTTCTCATTCACTATTAATCTTTGACCAAAGTTCACACTGGTGGTTTTAACATCATCACCATCATCACTATTATTATTATTATTATTATTATTATTATTATTATTATTATTATTATTATTATTATTATTATTATTATTATATGGTATTTAAGAGTTATTGGCACTTGTGTTCACAAGGGCCAAACAAGTCCTCAAACTGTACTGTTTATGGCAAAATTCGTCTTAAAGTGACCCTAAAGTCAATTAACAATGTAAGTCAGAGTGAAATCTCAATGTGTGACACCTAAAACAACAATATTATCAACCAGCAGCGCCCTCCTTACCGAGAAATTAATGTAAGCACACGAGAACATGTGCATTGCGAGCAGGACACTCGAAAAACGATCCCAACAACGTGAGACTTACTGCCTACAATTAATCACTAGTAATCGAACTAGCTGCAGTAAATACAGTCGAACCCCGCTACAATTGAATTGAAGAAGCGCAGAAAAAAATTTTGTGGAAGCGAAAATTTCGCTGTAGTAAAATCGAGAAAATATAGCCGATCTGAACTAGCAAAACAAAGGAACGTTTATTCTCGAAATTCAAAAAGTGTCCGCTACTTTTTATTTTATGCCAGCAGCGTCACGACGAGATTCTCACCCATGTATAGCGGGGCCGATGTGAAAAGCACGCTGAAAAAAATGACTACAACCGCTTTCGTGAACGAACCAAACAGTTGCATTAACACGTTAACACCAGCAGCCGTCCGCCGTCAAAACGCCAACATGGCAGCAGGGTATCGTGGAGCGGAGACTCTTGCCTTATTTAATGTCATTCTTATCAACCATCACTCGCGGCTAGCTGATTTTGTTGATAATGCAGGCGAACAGCCGCTCTGATTAGTTACCACACTGGTCAAGCGCGAATAAAATAAGCATTAAAATCGGAAAAGGCATTGTTCCGCAGATGCACCCAGCAGCTGCGCGATGGAAACCATGAACTAAGCAACTGAGCTTTCAGCTTCGGATTTTCTGCGGCTATGCAGTAAACCCGATGTTTAACATTTTGATGCATTTTCAGAACCTGAAAATACGTCAACGAAGTCGAAAACACGCGTTGGCACCACCAGAAACTACCGCTGTTCAACAAGCATGGGCGCCGCCATTGCTTGTTGCGATAGCAATGAGATAGCAATGAGACTACTAGCAATGAGACTACTAGCAATGAGACTACTAGCAATGAGATAGCAATGAGATAGCAATGAGCGATAGCAATGAGACCGCTCTGCTTTTGCCAGTGACAAAAGCAGGGCAGTTTCATTGCCATCGCTATCGAGCAATGGCGGCGCCCATGCGTGCTGAACAGCGGTGGTTTTTGGTGGTGGCAACGAGTGTTTTAGACTTCGTCGACGTATTTTCAGGTTTTGAAAATGCATCAAAATGTTAAAGAATACGTTTACTGTATAGCAATAAATATGTGAGCCCGGAACCGCATCGTGAAATTTTGTTGAAGCGGGACGGCAGAAGAAAAAGTGTTTGTTGTGGCGAGAATATTTATGCATTGACTTCTATGAACTGCTGACGGGGAACCGTGAATTTTTCGTTGTAGCGGGAATTTCGTTGAAGCGGCATTCGTTGTAGCGGGGTTCGACTGTAGAGACATTTCCGTGCATCAGGAAACGTAATAAAATGCTGCTTGTTCGTTCTTGTTTGATTCATGGCGAAAAGAACCGCCGGACGTTACTATGGGGAAGGACATGAGGGGTTCAAAAGTTCAATTCCCGCCTGGTTAAACTGGACAGGTTAAGCCATCTAGCGGGGCCCAGTTGAATCAAGCACGCCTGCCATCTTGGAGGACATGGCAGGAAATTGTTCAATGACTGTTGTTGCTGCTGTGGCTCCCCCTTCTTTCGTTCTGCTTCTACTAGAGTCAGCGGCGGGGCATTAGGCCGGGCAATGTTGTGCACAGCAACAGTGACGTAAGATGTTCCAGTTGAGGGGGTAATTTTAAGTGTGCTAACGCAATGCGAACCACTAAAACCTGATTTTACTTCAAAATAAGCACTTCCTTGGCACAAAAGTAGCACTACGAGGTTTCTAATCCGCTATTTCAGCAAGCGACATCGACTTAATACTTGCTTTAAGAGTCCCTTTCACAGAGATTATACCCATAATTTTGCATCTTCCAGCTATCTAAATCAGCATTATGATAAACTAAGGCAGACTCAAACACAACAAAAGAGACAACGTACAAGCGCAAACTAAGTCATAAATACTGCTGGCATTGGGAGATACATAGTTGACGATAGCGTGCATGTAGGCACCTCTATGTGCTACAGTTTATCAAGAGCAATTTACAGAAGAGTCTCTAGCCAATAGTAATACCAAAATAGGTACAACCAGTTTGGCATCATGAGCATTTGACCACATCATCGACGGCACGTGGATAGAGCTACACACGGCGAAAGCTTTCCACAGCGGTCCATACAGATTTTTACTCACCGCTGATATGAACGGCGACTCCTCCTGGTAACCAGACTCAATCGGCACCCAGGCCGGTGGCAACGTGCGAGGAGCGGGCGGCCGCAGAGAGCCGATGCGCATGTACACCGTTCCCTTATTGTCGCACGCCCACACCGTCTCATAGCTGCAGCTGATGTGCGTGAGCTGGGCATCACCTACGTCAGCCAAACAAAGGCACACCACATTGTTGACGTAGCGGGCAGGACAATCAATCCACTGACAAAGCAGGCAACAGTCACGCAAATTGACGTCGGTCATGCTGGTCAACAGAGAGTCAGCACTAGATGTCATGACACTTTGCTTTGGAAAGTGTGATTGAAAGGTTCATTTACTGATGACAAGTTGTGCTACCAACCCACCTACGGTACGGCATATATCTTTTCTTAGGACTCGCTCGTACTGGTGGTTGCCAGAGATCGCATAAACCATTTCATAAATGACATACATTCACACCAGCTCACCTAATCTAGTTTGGCATGGCCAAACATTAGAGCATTTTGTGTGTTTGAACAATTTTGAACTTTCCAAAACTTCATCAAGTTGAAAACAACCGAGCAAACTTTTTTCTTAACCACGCATAACCCCCTGAAAAGGTGGTTTCACTGCAAAGTAGGGCTTCTATGACAAGAGATCCAGATAAAATCCTCCCTGTCGCAAAGCCATACTTAACGGTATGGCTTTGCATGCCCGCACCGACAGCCGCTAATGCATGCCCGCACCGACATAGCCCTGCAAATTAAGAAGATGCACTGTTCTTGCACGTGACTGTTTCATTCACAGAGTTTGCAAGTGCAGTTGCATGACTAAAAAAACTCCTGCAGTGACATGGCCAAAACAGATGCCTTTTGATCAAAGCCACTAACTACTTTTTATAACCTGCTGCTTCGAGATTAGTCGAGCCCTGTGACCTCTGCGAGTCACCAGTGTTAATAAGAGTAGTGAACCAGGCTTCACTTTGCATGGAACATACAACAGTCGTAAGAAAGATTTTAAAAATCTACTAACAAAGCAATTCTTCTGCTGCTATGGAAACAAGAGAATACACTCAAACCTCAATATAACGAACACAGATATAACAAAATATCGGTTATAACGAAGTGAATCAAAAACAGTTTTACAATAGATACAGTGCTAGGAATAACTTTTATAAAAAAATTCGGATATAACAAACTTCTTTTCTTGTAAGATGCAACTATATTATAACGAGGTTTGAGTGCAATACACAAAGATCTGTCTGGAATTCACATTTGTCATTTCGGACGTTTTTGCAGTTGCTACTGATTACAATTCTTTTTTCAATTTGTTATAAAGGTATATTCCTAACACTATATCGGTTGCAAGACTATTCTTCATCTACTTTGTTTTAACTGATATTTTGTAATATCCGGATTCGTTATGTACAGGTTTGAGTGTACATATGTACAGCTCCCAGCCCTCAAAAGGTACCAGTACTATAGTCTGAAACTGAGCAAAAGCTGACAGTGTAGTATTGAAACATGATACTGCCATTTGGAGCCGACTGTCTCTGGCTAGTTTTTTAATGTGCATCACCTAATAAATAGGCTCCCACTGTCCCTGTCAGGCCCTTTGCTGTACAGAATACGCTAGTTTGCTGCGGCACTGCTTTTTATAGCCGCTCAGTGAGGAAACTCTTGTACCCAGCTGCGAGGTGTCCAGTGAGACCCAGGTGTCGCCCATCGGCTGGCGGTGGGTCACGCCAGTGCGCACCATCACGCGACCGTCGCTTGTCAGTGCCCAGAGCGACTCGGGCGAAGGCGCGATGCAGCTGAGTGAAGTGCCACGAGGCAAACCCACGGTGTACCACTTGCGCAAACGCGGAATCAGCGCCGCCAGCTGGCCACCCGTCTGAAGGCCCCACACGACTCCTGGAACAAGCACGACGAGACGTAAACCATCATCAAAGCAACACAAAAACATGCAGTTTGTCAACGAGATTTCAGAAGTACAGAGGGGTTTAATAAGCCACTGAGTAGCTAGCTCCCCGAAAATGCGTTCGTCACGGCTCAATCTTGAGTGGAGGAGAAGCGAGAGATGTTTTTATTTTCAAGGCGAGAGCCACTCTTGCCTTCAACTCATTACGTGCGGGTGCCATTATTCGCCTTTCTGAACAAAAAAGAAAAAAAGTAAGAGAGAGAGGGAAAAAAAGACATAGCACTACCCCAATGCTATAAAATAGGCATGTGAAAAAAAAAGGAAACAGATAATTTCGATGAAAGGTCTCTTAAGGCCCTGCACCACTTTCCAAACATAGTCTGAAAAATAATGGAGATTGGCAATCCATGCTCTTACAAACATGTGAGCCAAACATTATAGCACAGCACATTGTATAAAATTTGCAGTTCAATCTGAATGCCAACTAGAAATTGCTCTCTCTTGTCTCACGAAATCACGCCATATATTCAAAATCAATTGCACCCAAATAACAAAGCCGTTGGCTGATTTGAGCATTGTAAGCTACCACGGCGTGGGCAAGTGAGCCTTGCATATTTAACACATTGACCGTGCGTGTGTTCAAAGAAAAGAAACTACTCGGGGTCAGGTTGCACAATGATGCACAGATGTAGCTTCATGAACCCTTGTCCCATGTAGCCTTCAGTGCACTCACTGGCCAAAACGAGAGGGACAGTGTTTAGAGGGTGCAACAAGTCACTAAGTCTGCTTGCCTCAGCAGATTATAAAAATTCTTGAGGTTGTGGATTGACGAGACAATAAACTCTTGACGGTGATGTCATTTGATGATTATTTGGAAAAAGGCCACAAGGCCTCTCCAACTCAGTGTTGCCAATACCGTGCTATACAGTAATCAAAGACTTTTCGCGTTGTCTTCTGTCAGAGCCGCCCGACAAACGGGCCTTGACACAACCAACAAGCACGTGAATTCACCTCTTTGCCAAAAATCCTATCGCAGTCAGCATCTTTAATCCCTTCCCTATATCGAACAAGCAAACCTTGTCCTCGCCAAACTGTCGCCAAATTGTTTCGGACTATGTGACCTGTCCGGATGATGGAAAAGGCTTGCATCATTGTCAGAATAATTCAAATAGCACCGCATTTACGCAAACGTAACGCAACTTTTAATCCGACCTACTCTATAAGCACAAATGTAACTCAACCTTTTCTCCAGACTTTTTCTACCTAAAGTCAACCCTCGATTTACAACTGAATACTAGAATGCCTTTTTTTTTCATGCAGGATGCAATGAAATGTCGCTCTTTGCGTCACAATCACGGTCGTGTTACAATTAAGTAAGTACAGTAAGAATCAGGAAACCCTTCTCAGAATGCTGAAATTTTTTTCGACAGCATTCCTGTTTCCGTTTCGTATTTTCTTGTTATTTTTTAGCAGATATCCAGCCTTTTTTCATGAGTAATCAACATTAAAACTCATTAAGCTAAGCTGACGTGCTAAGTGCTACAATTTTTTTTTTTTTCAAACAGCGAAAGCTCACTTTTTAGAAGAGAAATATTCTATGCCAACGACTCCATTTCGCGGAGAAAACTTCTCAAAAGGGGGTATAATTGCTCGGCAGCACGTGTGGCAAAAGGGCCATTGTAATTGTACCACACGCTTTTAAATAGGCGACAATGCAAACGTTCTATATTGCTATTGCCTCCTTGACCAGAACTGCTTCAAGAGTGCATTGCTTCTAAAAGCAAGAAACTGCATCGTTGTCGCCGCTATGGTCCAGCAAGATATGCGCCATGCCATGCACGGTCAGTTGCAGTAAGCACATGAGAAAATCTGACCATACAAATACCTGCCTGAAAAATGCATGCGTACATACATGCGATGGTATGTGCATGGAAGGAGACACGATGCGCGCAAGTCAAACACCAACTACAGCACATGAGCTTAAACCGTTCACAAAATATTGTCAACATGAGCTTTAGGGTGTACTCTGGTCAGAAATGCCGAAGCACTCTACATTCAAAGGTCGCACTTCTCGAACACACGCATTTTAATTGACTAAGAAACTTATTCAAACCTTCACATACTACATGCACAAACACCTTTCCACTTTTACGGAAATGCAGCTTCCCCAACCAGAAATCAAACCAGCAATCCTTAGCTGCATATCATGTCACTGAGGTCGATGGTAAGAAATAAAGCAACACAAGCGTCTCACCCTCGTCCTTGAAGACTCCACTGGCGGCAATGTCCGTCCATTTGGTCCCCGAGTGCAAGAGATTCACGTGTGCCTTCTCCCAAAAGTAGCCTGCGTGAAACGGCACGTGAGGTACACTCGCTGCTCTTATTGGTGCTATAGCGTTTTATACCTAAGCCTATCGAACTGCATCTCGTCGGTTGCCAAATGAAATTTTCTTGAAAGGTTCGGCTGATTGTTCATAGATCAATGAGCTTTCATCAATCTTTCACATTTGCACAAGCGTTACATGAATGTAGCACCATCGAGCTGCACGTTTGTACAAAATTATACAAATACAGAAAACCCTTGACGATACAATCGTGGCTCGTGCAAATTTCAGTGAGATACAAACTTTTCTGTGGTGCCGAATAAGGCGCATTCGCCTAGAATGTAACGAAGCATGGCTGTTGAGAATATATTTTCACGCTGCGCTGTGACATATGATACGAGCGTACATCGCCACACAGGTACAAAGAGGTGCTGCCCAAGCTGACACGTAAGACACGGCAATCACACATGAGTGCGGGAACCCGAGTGACCCAAAGTCAAAATAATCCATCAGCAATGCGTTGTAACCTCTTCAATTGAGTGCGCAAACCTTGGGAGTCCGTAATGCGCCTTGATGTGACTTCACATTTAGATTAGAGATGGCATTAGTGTTACTTTTTTTTTCTTTCTTTTTTTTTCAACGCACTGAAGCTTGGTGCTGTGCTCACGGCAGCATTGTTTAATTGCGTGAAATTAAAGCTAAAATGCATTTCTTTTTTAAATATTTGTATATTAACAGCGCCATCTCACGTCATACAGGAGATTATAAAAAAATTCGATACATTAAAAAAAGCAGACAAGATGCCAACAGGAAGAGCAAATTCTTTAGAAACACAGTAGCTGTGAACTCCAGGGTAATGTTGACTACTCATAGATCATTAACTCAAGTTCCCTCAAATCTTGATACAATTGATGTGGATATGATGAATTACCAGTTACACATGAATAATGCTCTCATCGTCGATACAGTAATATGAATATGCACTTATAACAAATTTTCAAGTACAACGAGGTTATTTTCCTGTCAGATAAAACTTTGTTATTATGCGGCTCAAGTGCACACAAGTGTACATATATGCATTATCTCCCGATTACAATGCTGCAGCCGCTGCTTGAGTCGAACTTGCAGCATTTCAACTATGCCAATTACACTCACACCTCGATATAACAAACATAGATATAACGAATTATTGGCAATAACGAAGTATGTGAAGAAAAGTTTTGTCGCAAATATGGGTTAGAAATAATTGCTTATAACGAATTTTTGGATATAACGAAGCTATTTTAGAAGCCTATGTGGCTTTGTTATAACGAGGTTTGAGTGTACTATAGTGCCATAGCTCTGAAGCAACTGTAGTGGCTTACCTCCCCTGCCATTTTACCCTCCCATACAAGCGCGCACGCACACACAGGACGCGCTCGAGCTACCTGTGATGTCCCGTCGACAGGAGTTGAAATGCGAGGACATGCTCTCGCAAAACCACACGCCGTGCTTCCCAGCCACCAGGTGCCACTTGCCCTTGCCGAGGACCTTGTGCGAAATCTTGTCGGTGCTGAACACAGAACTGAGATTCTTCTGCATCTTGGCCAAAGCTGGCGACATCTGGTACACAAACTCGTTAAGGTCCACCTAGAATATCGGACAAAATATATATATATGGTTATTGTATCTTTCACACATGCGACCCTACTAACACTAGGTGATAAAGTCGAGTACAAAGAAAGCATCATTCGTGACTGTAAAGGGGCCCAGCGACACTTTTTCACAATGGTCAGAAAATGCTGCCGATCCGTAGTTTAGGCTTCCGAGGATACGCAAGCCAAACATTACGAGGCCTGGAGTTTGAAATTAATTTTCAGTCACCTAGAGATCGAAAACCTCTTCATTCTACAAATGATGCCACACACCCAAATGACCATGCCATATGCCTAAATTTACGGCCATTGGCTGAATTGAGCATCACAAGCTACCTAACCTCTGAGGCCACAGGTAGATGCCGCCACATGCCCACGTACACACTCACATATGCTAAAGGTGAAAAGAAAAAAAGAATAAGTTCTCGTGGTCACAACGCGTGTAACATAACTTCTTTCACCCCAGTGCCATCCCTTCCTGCTTAGCCTCCAGTGCGTTCATTGGGACGAGAGAAGCGAGAAAGCAATTACAGTGTGCAGCAAATCTCTGTAACTGCGCCTGCACTAGACAGATTTTTAAAAATTTTGCAGCAGTCGATTCATGATGCATAAAACTGCTTTAATGAAATCATTTGATGATTAGTTAGAAAATCTATGCAGAGCCCCTTTAATTAATGCAACAGTTTTCATTAAAAATTCAAAGTCACATTTAAAATCCTGGTGTCTACGTGAAACTGTTTTCCCAAGCTGAAACAGTGCAGACAAGAAAAAGCCAAGTAACTGCACATAAGGCAAGGCCCTGAAAATCAGTGAAAAACACTAATTTGAATGCAACCTCAAAGGCTCCAAGCCATCATAGTTGGTTAAATGCGATGTCAAGTGTTTTATTGCCTTCATTCATTTTGTCTAGTAACATGGTACGTTTACCTATTGTACCGAATAAAACAGAAAAATGAAAGACATCAAGGAATGTCTCGTTTCACCTGCCACCATTCCTTGTTATAGCCACCAGGGACACTGTTCTTGAGGTTCGTCTTGAAGAAGACGCTCCCCTCGCTATCAATGAGCCAGCCCGTGCCGTTGTACCCCAGGTGAATGCAGGCGGGGCTTCCTTTGGATGGCAGGCTACGAGAGGACAAACAGAGTGATACGATGAAACCAATTACCTAGTATTAGGGATAGGCTAATACACTCGCACCTCATTATAACAAAGTTGCATCTTGCATGAAAACAGGTTCATTATATCCAAAAATTTGTTATGGATGGTTTATTCCTAACACTACGTGTATATCTACTGCAAGGCTATTCTGGATTTACTTCGTTATAACTGATATTTCGCTATACCCAAGTTCACTATATCGACGTCTAAGTGTAGTGTAATTGAGGTTCAAACAGGAATTGAAGAAAACACAGATTCAGTCAAATGATTTGGAATAGAGCAGTTTGAATAGTATACATTAAGAAAAATGAACATTTAAGTCATGGTTAGGTCATGGTACAATATCTTTAAGAATTGGAACTAGGCACACACGAACGACACTTTTGTTTCGAAGTGAAATGTGAGCAACTTTGAACAGAAGTAAGATTTGAACAGAACTCATATGCAAGTTATAAAGCAGTAGAAGAAATTACGTTTTCAAATTTACTACACTTGGTGCACATACGCTAACATAACATGATCTTGAACTTAAAATACAATTTGTTGAGGCAACGGTAAATTGCTCATTCAACTTTGAAGTGTGCATCTTCTGCGGTTGCCCCGCCGCCGACGGAGCACGAAGCAGCAGTGGCCCACTCGTGGCCCCGGCCACTACCAGGAGAGAGAGAGCGCTCGTTATTGTGCGCTGATTTACCAGAGGTGAGCAGGCAGGCCTGTGCCCTACGAGCTGGCGTTGGCGCCGTTCTTGCCGCCGCAGGCACGTGTGCGGATGTGCCTTCCCCCTCCCTCCAAACCAAAAAAAGAAAGGTACTTTTGAGTTGGCAGTGCCACAGATTTAGTTAGCGTCACCTACGTGGGGTCACGCTGCATAGAGACAGCGCTTTATCGATCATTTCCGAAAAATCCGTGTTGTTCGCTTTTCGTTTTTGATGCCGCACGCGCATGGTGTGGCCTCACCTAAGGCCGACGCGAAAATTGGTCTCGAACCAATTTTTTCGCGTCGGCGTTTTTTTGACCCTCAAAGTGAGGAAAATTCCGGGGAGTTTTGCCAGATTCACTCCCTTCGAGGTCAAAAGTGAACGGGCCTTCCTCCCACTGACAAGCGACGTTGCGCCAATGGCATGCAGCGGTCAATCGCATATTCATACCATTCGCGGTGGCTGGGGAAACCATTCGTATAACACCGAATCATGTTGTATTTTATAAAATTTAGTCTGTCCAAAACAACTTTGAAATTCGTATCATCACGAAATTCTTATCAACCGTAATCGTGTGGTCGAGATTCTACTGTAACCTCCTGTTAGGCAAGATTTGATGAAAAAAATGTGCGGTTTATGCCCGAGTACATACAGGCGCTGTGAGGGGCAGAAACCACAAAGCAGCACCAACAGACAAATACACTGTTTGCCTTCTATTGCAGTCCAAAATTTCAGCGCACTGCTTCGACGCACATTCCAGACACATGTAACTTACGGTATTTCAGTCCAGCCCGTGCCTTGAGGCACCTTTTGCGAGATTCCGACACGCCCGAGCAGCGTGTCCAGTGTCGTGAGCGCCCAGACAACGTCGTCATAGCAGGCGACTTGCTGCACCTTGACGAAGCAGTCGACACCGTAGAAGGTGACCGGTTTGCCCTGAACCGTCACATCGGGGCACATGAATACGTAACCCGAACCGGTCACGTACCTGCGTGAACCAACAAGGAATCTGGTGGAAAGAGGCCCCCTGCTCATGGCAGTACGGAGAGTGTGGGCACTTGGTGAATGCCAATATCCGAAACGGGCAACAAAGAAAACAAAAAAAAAGAGGGAGAGACAGTATACACAACACTGCTTCTGCAACACAGTTTCATAACAGCAACAGTGGTGAAATGGTATTTTCATATCAGAACAACAGTGCTATTGCAGCACTTATAGCTATGTGTCAATATACACTCAAACTCCAATATAACGAAACCCAATATAACTATATACCAGTTAAAACAAAGTGAAAAATAGCCTTGCAATAAATATTGACGCGCGTATGTGCCAGTGGTGAGGACAACGAAGCAGCACGAGTGTCCTTGGCCGAGGGCAAAAGACGAAGAAGTCGTTGCAGTCTGTTTCCTGCGATCGATAAATCGTATTTGTTTGAGGCGCTTTGTGTGCTCGTCAATCTCGCGTCGTCACAATATGAATGTTAGGAATAAACCTTTATAACGAATTTTTGGATGTAACGAACTTATTTTTCTTGCAAGATTCAACTTTGTTATGATGAAGTTTGAGTGTAATCGAGACACGACTACCATGGCCAGGAAACAAATCTGCATCATTGAGCTGGCAGCACAATGCCTTAAATGCTGTCAGAGCGGATCACCCAAAATAAAGTCAAGAAATGACATTGGCTATGCATTCTGTCGCTTCACTGTCAAAATCTTTCTTTCGCACGCAAGGCAAGTGTCCATAGGTTCACACACATTTGAAGGGTACAGAAGCTTTCAGGGAATTGCTAATTTCATTGTAGGCTCTTCACATAATGGCTTATTTACGTACCTTGGTGTTTGGAGCCCCCTGATAATCTAGACCTCTGTATTTATACTAGTAGAATCTCAATGATACGAACTTGAAGGGAGCACACAAAATATTCATATCATCGGGAATTTGTATGAACCGAAAAATAACTTAAAACTGATGATGAAGGTGAACAAGAACTTTATCGGCAATTACTTCTTGCAGAAGAAAGTCCATGATGTTATTTTGAACTTTTCTGCCTTCCCCATCTCTCGATAAAGTGCCGCGGTTTCCTCATTGATACTTCTGGCGCGGCGCGTTCACACTTGACATCAAAGGGAGTGAAAGCGGCCAAACTCATTGGAAATTCACTCGCTTCGTCCCTTAAGCGGCCGGAAAACTGTGCAGTGAAGTTGACACGAAAAAAATCAGTCCTAGAGAATTCGCACTAGAGAATTCAAGCGAAAATGCGCCAGAGCAGCAGGAAAACCCATTCGCGCCCATCAAAAACGTTCACATTCGTTCTGCCCCTCAGAGATGCCACAGTCGCCGCCACCATTGCCGCTTCCGAATTCATTCCGTTTTGATCGTTTCACTAGCATTAAAGCTTGTACCGAGTTCTAGTTATGCATGTAAAGCACTGCAGAGAAACGGTTTACACCTATACAAATGTTGCTTCGGATGATAAGGCAACAGAAACGACACAAGCGGTCGCAACGGCAGCGATGAATTCAGCCGGCAGTGCAAAACAGAGACACGTTAGGGCATGCTGACTTGCTGCTACTGCAACATCTACTTCCGGTGTTCTCAGCGATTGTAATCCAAACCAAGCTCTCAATGAACGCGTCCTTGTCAAGGCTGTAAGCTTTGACATGCTACACAGGTAGTTCACGATACCGCTGATGCCTTTGCCGCCATGTTGAATTTCTGGCTAGTTGTGTGCATCACGTGGTTTGAGAGCTAGAGTCGCTAGAGCAGCCAGTGTAGCCGAAGCCGTGAAGCGAAAAGACGACCTGCTATCGCGTGGCGGGAAAACTGGTCTTGGGCCGATTTTTTCGAGTCAGCCTTACGGCGTGTTTTTCGGCTACTAAAGCAGGAAAAATTCTAGCGTGTTTTGCCGCATTCCTTGCATGCAGCGGTCAATGCACATTCCTATCAAACACGGTGGCTGGGGAAACCATTCGTATAACACCGAATCATGGCATATTTTATATACAGTGCAGACCACTTGTAACGTAACTGCTTTGAGCAAGGGACCGGTTATTACGTGGGTTTTTCTGACCACTGATACATCATTCATAGAACACAACGCATAGGCAGACCATTTATTGCGTAGACGCGCGGAGGAGAATACCAGCTGTAACACAGACTCTTTAGGCGCGCGTCCATAAAATCGCGAAACGGAGCCCACTTTACCGCCGCGTTGGCATGTTCGAAGTGGGAGCAGATGAGAATGCATGGGTGGAGGCCAGCTGCCAGCCGCGAAAAGGCAAACAGCGGAGGAGAAGAGAGGGTACAATAGGGAGGGAGAGAGACCTTGAAAGAAGGAACGAGGATGCTTTTAGAATGCGAGACAAAAGCTGCGGTGGCAGCAGCATACTCTTTTTTTTTCAGTCTCCATCTTTTGCCTTGTGGCATTTGTCGTGTGAGCTTCTCTGTTTACCGTGTAGTAGTGGCTGTGTGACAATGTCGCCGATGAGACTGTCAACACTGACGACATGTGGTCCAGCCTTGTTTACAGCAAGTTCATAACCGCAACCGACACTTTCCAATACTTTGTCAATGCCGGGGAGTCGGAGCTACCTGTCTGCAACGAAGCGACCTCAGTTGACGCGACTGTTGCAGCGATGCGCGGAGCTTGCAACCGATGACTAGTCGGACGGCGAGGACGACAACGTTCCGATGCCAGAACTCAAATGTCCCGTACAAAGACGTGTTAAATACTTCCCAAAAATGAAAGGATGTTGCTCGAAGAAGAATTTGAGCGAGAAATCGCTTCCGGGCTTGAGCTGTGTCGAGGACAAAATTGTGCGAAGCGCTGTCCTCAAGCATCACCAGACAAAAATAATGGCATTCTTTCGTTGATACCGGACTTGGGAACTTGCTGCTGTGTTGTGATAGTGTTGAATGTGTCCGCAAGTGAGAAGTATAATAAATTGCTTTTAAAAAGTGGGTTGCCCTTTTGGCATTGGCAAAATTCAAAAAAATCATGTTTATGGTTATAACACGGTACCGCTTATAGCATGGATTTTTACAACTCTGGTGACTTACGTTATAAGTGGTGTACACTGTAATATACTCCATCCAAAACAACCTTAAAATTCATAACATGGTGAAATTTGCATCAACCGCAATCATATCATCGAGATTCTACTGTATGCACATAGTTGCACTATCCGTACAACAGCTATGACAACAAAAGCATGGCCTTACCAGGCTGTGGTCTCGGTGACGCTTACGCTGACTACATTCATGGCAACCTCGTCCCATCCCATGGCAAGGGGTTCGCTGGACAAGGGCGAACGTGCCGCGTACAACTTCTCTTTGTAAATCGCCCACAGGACACCGCCTGACGGAGACAGGGCCACCCGGTTCATAGGGCGTGACCCACTCCGCCACGTGAACTCGCGTCCCATGAGCCGGGAGTAGTACACATTGTCTCGGCTGTCAACGCAACAGAGGTAGCCGTCGCACGCCGCCAGCGACACCACTGGCCCCGGCCCTTTGACCTGCAGTGGAGCACATGAGGAAAGCAGAAAAATCACAACGGTTATCGACCTCTAGCAGAACACCGGTTCAACCCTTTTTGGGTTCACCTATATTTTTGACATGATAACAAAAAATATGCCTGCAGAATGTATAAACAACCTGCCTGGAAAATGTCTGTTAGACGCATCACCAAACATTTAAAGGTTAATGTACTTGCAACAAGGAGGTAGCAAAGCTTACCTGGGCCCAGTGGAAGTCGTAGCGTGGAAAGCGCGGCTCCACAATGCCATGGAACACAACGTCAGGCACAGACGACTCCGCCGACTCGTACGAATCGGTCGCATCTTTCTTCTTGCTGTAAATGTCCTCAATGGAGAGTTCCGGCTCCAAATCCGGACCATCCTTGGGCTCTGGGTTTCCAGCACCGCTGCCATCCTCCGCACTGGCACCATCTTCAGGACTGGTTTCGGCAGCTCCACTCGATGCTGAAGCCGGGGAAGGAGTGAGGTTGTCAGAGTCGTTGGGGGCCAATGAACTGCTGACGGGAACGTCTAAGGGTTGGCTAGCACTAGCTTCGTCACTACGCTGCCGCTGTTTCAGCTGGCCGTAACGACTGAGAATGTGAGAGACGAGCTCGTTTTCGGAGGCACTATAGGGTGGCGGGCACTCTGACTTCTTGTTTTCCTTGTTTAACGTGCTCTGGTCCAAGGGGGACGTACCGCTGGGGCTCGCAAAGACCTCGTCATACGTGGGGACGGGAGACGGACGTTCATCAGACGATGCTGGCACGACCAGCGTGTGTATACTTCGTGCTGCATTTGTAGACGAAACTGAAAGGGGAAAAGCAAGAAAATTAACTGACAGCCACAGTGAGTCATGCACACTATCGATAAAAAGGAAGAAATTGGGGTCTTTTTCAGCAACGCAACAATAATCGTCACTCGGCACACTTACGTTCCCTTCTTCGCAAACTGTGCGCTCGCTGCTTTCTTTCAAAAAATGTTACTTCACATTGATGGTACATACACCGTCTGTCGCCTGGAAGTACTATGTGTAAGAATGGCTCACTAGATACATTGGTTCAGCATATTTTGAAGTTTGCATCGCAAGGACAACCTTATATAGAGGGACCTATAGCCATGTCACACAACAAATTATGTCATTTTCAGAATGTAATTGATTGGAGAAGTAATTTGTTTGCTGTCACACAGGAAGACTAATGCCATGAGATGAAAATAAAACTTGCCATCAAACGAGTTCAGAAAACACACTCGCATTTAATTATGAATCGAATACATAGTCTCTAAGACAGGGACCTCTCAAGGAGATGGCTATTTACTAATATAATGTAACTTGTATAATGTGTAAATAACTTATCCCTTACAAGATTAATTGTTGTAAGTGTAATGACATAATAGTATGTGCAAAATTTTCTCAAATAAAGGCGTACTTTCAATCCGCCTTTCTTTCGATGCCACAACGCATGCGCCCTTTCTCTAGCGGCAAAGTAGCAAAACATCCACTGGCCTCCGTGGCTTTCATCCCAGCAATACAAGTTCTCCCAGCCCCTACCAAAATGGCAGAAAGCAACAGCAGTTCGACGCCAGCAAAATTTCACTTATGCTTTGTTGTCATTGTTGCCTGAAACATGTTGATAGTCGTGTTTCGATGATTAAGGTCGTGATTTTAGGATGTAGCAGCAGTTATCCCATTTCTGCATCAGGAGTGTCAGTCATATTCCTGTGCTCTGTGATATTATCGGAGCCACCACTCCCAGTTTTTTAATGCACATCTAATTGTAAGTACACCAATGCTCAGGCATTTCGCCTTTGTCAAAATGCAGCCACTGTGGCCAACAGTTTAGGACATGTATTCACAGATGGCAGCATATCACTTTACCTGCGAAGCTACCACGCTAGGATGTCATGCATCTGATCTAAACTGTAAAACATAGGAAGTAGCTCAGGTTTGGCGCGTTTACCAGTTGCAAGAGGTTACTAATCTACTGCACAAGCTTTTTCAGGTCACGGCACCCATAAGTGCAGTAGTTTTGTCGCACAAATTCCACCTGACTTACCATGCTTGGGTTTGCGCTTTCTGGCAGTAAACACTATGTCTTCTTCATCCTCAGATTCATTGGGGAACTGCATCGACTCGAAGCTCCTTGACCGATGCACAGACGACAGAGCATCGCCGGGCTGTGTGGCCACCATTTCAGTACTGGACACTTGTTCAGCATCCAATGCTATTTCGGCGACGCGACTGTTGCCGCTGGCAGTGCTCCCTCGCCGCACCGTGCCGCTGGGAGAACTGCCACCGCTGTCGCTTTCATGCAGTCTGGGTGCCTTCTGCCGGAACCAGTCGAGAACTGCACTTCCATTTGGGTTCTTGAAAAGTTGAAGCACTTGAGGGTCAGGAAGTCGGGTGTCGCGGAGGAGCGCCGTGATCTCGGCCAGCGGCGTGACGATGGTGTTCTTAATGGCTGTCATGTCAGGAAGCCGCATTTCGTTGTCTGTAATGAAGAGACATTTTTATCTTAAAGGGGTCATCGCAAACTCTTTGAACATGGTCAGAGAACGCTGCGGATCGGTAATCGAGGCTGAACATGTGAGGCAAACATTGTAGCGCAACATGCAGCTTGAAATTCACAATAAATTTTCAAAATCAGCAGGAATCACTCAGTCTTTTTTCGAGAAATGGTGCTGCATTCCGAAATGACCATGTTTTTTAAACTTAAAGTCCACAGCGATTGGATAATATGAGTGCTGTCAGCTGATAGTTATTGATGCCGACGGATTGTACCTCAACGTGTCTGCGATGCACTCTATAGTGCTAGAATAACCCACATTATAATCCCGCCAGCACGCTCGTAATCACATTGAAAGTCAGCCATGCGTAGAAGGAAAAAAATTAAAGTGCTCAATATAAATGACACACGCTGACAACCGGATGTAGCTTCTTGCTCTCTTGTCAACCCCTCTGCCCAGCTTTCAACACACTTGCTAATTCACTTAAACCTCATTGAAACGAAGTCACACCTGCCATGGAAATACTTCATTATATCCAAAAATTTGTTATAAAATTATATGTATTGCAGCACTGTACCTGTGCCAGAGTCATTCTTCATTCACCAATATAATAACCAATAATTCGTTATATCCTGGTTTGTTATACCAAAGTTAGAGTGTATGAAGGGAGAGAGAACACACGTTTTAAAACATGAAACAAATCCTTGCAACTCCATTCATACCTGACAAATTCTAAACATGTTTGAAGTAGTCGATTGGTGAGAAAATGAATTTCTTCAATGAAGTCATTTGACGAAAACTCAGAGAAGTGTTGTAGGGCCCCTTCAAAGACACAGCCACGTGAGCACCTTTTTGACTTGGTGCAATACATGCAAGATTTCTAGCCTCGTGCGAATAGCGAATTTTAGGTTCGAAGCAAATAGTGATTTTGGTCGAATATTTTTGAATCGAATTCGAGTAATATGAATGACACATAAAGAAAAATGGGCATATTTATCATGACCTAACTAACCTGCACAATTTTTTTTTAATTGAAATAGGGCCACTATGAAAATGCCATTTCTTTTTTTCCTTCACAGTCGAAACAATGAGTAATAGCAGGATTTGAATTTCAGCAGGGATGAGAGTCATAACCCTTAGAATACGTAACATTTTAAAATTTATTATACGTAGAGCATTGTGGGGATTGGAAGCGCGTCCGCGACTGTTTCCTGGGCATTCCGCCACACGGCCACACCTTTTTGCTTTTTCTGCTGGTAACGGCGCGTGGCGATAGATGGCGCCATGTGCTGGCGCAGCACGTGTTACGTGCGCGCCGCGGGAGCTCGCTCTCTCCTCCGTGGTCGGCGCCGGGTAAGCACGTTTTTTCCTTCGTTCGCGTCCCCTTTGGAAATCGCCGGACTGTAGCCTGCCTGGGGTGGCCTTGGGCACCTCGGTAGGCGTGTTAAAGCTAACCATTGTGAGCTTTGAAAGCGACCGGCGTGTCAAAGCTCGCCATTGCCAGCTGCGACATGCTCACGGTTTCCCCTTATTGTGAACGTCCGCGTGCGGGTGCCTTTGCTCCCCGCGTCCCGGGAGCGGACATTGTACTGTTGTTCGGAGTGCGGCCAAGGGCAATAAAGTGTTGTGTATTTTTGTATTGGAACACTGTCTGTTTTGCCGCGCCGCGCTAAACGCTTTATTAGTTGAGCGCGCGCGGAACGGTGCGCTACACGCGAGTAGGTTACGGAGTCGCAGCCCTGTGGCTCGCTAAGTGTGAACCCGCGGTGATCATCCGCTACGGTGAGTAGCGGGGTCACCATAGCATATACGCAGTCATAACAAGCTTTTAAGCTTAATAAAATGAATTTATTTGAGGGTAATATTTTCATTTAAAGGGGCCATCCAGCTTTCAAGTAGACATGGATTGGATTCACTAAAGCTTATTTTCTTATGAATTGAAAGCCACAAAAAGTTTCAGAATCCATCCAGTACGCATCATCATCATCAGCAGCCTGATTAAGCCCACTGCAGGGCAAAAGCCTCTCCCATATTCCGCCGATCCACCCGGTCTTGTGCTTTCCCTTGCCATGTTATACCTACGAACTTTTCAATCTCATCGGCCCACCTAACTTTCTGTCTCCCCTTAAAGCGTTTGCCTTCTCTGGGAATCCAGTCAATTACCCTTAATGACCACAGGTTATCCTGCCTACGTGCTACGTGTCAGGCCCATGTCCATTTCTTTTTCTTGATTTCAACTATAATATCCTGAATCCCGGATTGTTCCCTGACCTACTCTGCTCTCTTCTTGTCTCTTTAGGTTACACCTATCATTTTCCTATCCTTCGCTCGCTGCGTTGTCCTCAATTTAAGCTGAACCCTCTTTGTAAGCCTCCAGGTTTCTGCTCAGTAGGTAAGCACTGGCAAGATGCAACTGTTATATACCTTCCTCTTGAGGGATAGTGGCAATCTACCAGTTATGATTTCAGAATGCTTGCCAAATGTGCTCCACCATATTCTTATTCTTCTAGTTACTTCAATCTCGTGGTTTGACAGCGCGGTTATTACCTTTCCTAAGTAGACATATTCTTTTACAACTTCCAGCGCCTTTCCACGTATCATAAAGTGCTGTTTTCTGCCAAGATTATTGCAAATTACTTTAGTTTTGTGCATATTAATTTTCAGACCTACTTTTCTACTTTCTGTGTCCAGTTCAGTAAGCATGAACTGTAATTCGTCCCCTGAGTTACTCATCAAGACAATGTCATCAGTGAATCGCAGGTTACTAAGGTATTCTCCATTAATTCTTATCCCTAACTCTTCCCAGCCTAGGGTCCTAAATACCTTCTGTAAACACGCGGTAAATAGCATTGCAGAGATCATGTCTCCCTGCCTTACACCCTTCATTATTGGGATTCTTCCGCTTTCTTTATGGGGAACTATGGTGGCTGTGGATCCTCTGTAGATTTCTTCCAGTATGTTTATGCAGGGTTCTTTGACGTCCTGATTCTGTAGTGCTCGCATTACTGTTGATGTCTCGATTGAGTCATACACCTTCTCGTAATCTTTAAAAGCTATGTATAGGGGTTGGTTGTATTCAGCGCATTTCTCTATTACCTCATTGATAATGTGAATATGGTCTATTGTGGAGTAGCCAGTACGAAATCCTGCTTGGTCCTTTGGCTGACTGAACTATAATATCATCTTAATTCTATTAGCTATTATTTTTGTAAATAGTTTGTAGAGAACAGAGAGTAAGCTGATCGGCCTGTAATTTTTTAAGTCTTTGATGTCTCCTTTCTTATGGATTAAGATGATGTTGGCGTTCTTCCAAGATTCTGGTACCCTTCCCATCAAGAGACACTTTGTATATAAGGTGGGTAATTTTTCTAACACAATTTTTCCGCCACCTTTCTGGAGGTCCGCTGTTATTTTATTCTCACCAGCGGCTTTGCCTCTTTGCATTACTTCTATGGGGCTTTCCTTACTTCCCCTGTCGTTACTGGCAGGGTGTCAAATTCTTTTGGACTATTATAGTTTCTCACAATACCATCCTGGTTCTTTTGACTTCTGTACAGTTCTCTGTAGAACTCCTCTGCCATCTCGACTATCCTATCCATATTGGTTATGACATTGCCTTCCTTGTTTCTCAATGCATACATCCGATTTTTGCTTATGCACAAGTCTGCCTTTGCAGCTTTTAGGCTTCTGCCACTTTTTACAGCTTGCTCAATTCTTTCCATGTTATGCCTCCTAATGTCAGCTACTTTACACTTATTGATGACTAGCTCTACTTTGTCGGTTTCATTTGAAGCTTTCATTGTTTGTCGTCTCTTAAAATTTTTTGTCTCCTGAGATAGTTTGCCAGTTTCCCGTCTAGTGACTGGACCTCCAACTTCAATTGCACACTCTTTGATGGTACTAGTAAGATTATCATTCATTGTGTCATTGCTAACGTCGGTTATCTCATTTAATGCTTCGAATCGATATCGATTCTGAAGTAAAACTCTGATTTCTTGTATTTTTCCACTCACCGCCAGTTCATTTACTGGCTTCTTGCGTATCAATTTTTGTCTTCGCTTTCTTGAATCTAGGTGTATACGAGCTCTTACCATTCTATGGTCACTGCATCTAATCTTGCCAACTACTTCTACATCCTGTACAATGCGTGAGTGTGCACACAGAATGAAGTCCATTTCATTTTTAGTTTCGCCATTAGGAATTTGCCATGTCCACTTACGGTTAGCCCGTTTTCTGAATAAGGTATTCATAATTCGTAAATTATTGCGTTCTTCGAACTCTACAAATAACTCCCCTCTGGCATTTCTAGAGCCGATGCCATATTCCCCCACTGTGTGGTCTCCGGCCTGTTTCTTGCCTACTTTGGCATTAAAGTCGCCCATAAGAATAGTATACTGTGTCTTTACTTTAGTTATAGCTGACTAAAGTCTTTACGAAAACGTTCAACCAAATGATCATCATGGCTCGATGTAGGCACTTAGGCCTGCACCACCTTCATTTTGTAATTTTTGTTAAACTTAATTATACTTGCCACCCTCTCACTGATGCTATAGTATTCTTCTATGTTGCCAGCGATATTCTTGTGTATCAGCAACCCCACTCCTAGTTCTTTTCTGTCAACTAATCCATGATAGCATAGAACATGTTCATTCTTCAGCACTGTATAAGCCTCCCGTGTCCTCCTAACTTCGCTGAGCCCTATAACATCCCACTTAACACCCTCTAATTTCTTGAATAGCAATATAGAAATATTGCAATATATAAATAGCGAATAGAAATATTTGCAACTCTGCGCGTCCAGTACACACGTAGTTGCAAATATTTCTTGCAAGCTGTAAGTGCATTCTCTCTTCTTGTCCCGACGAAAGCCCTGGAAGCTAAGCAGGGAGGGACGACACGGGGAAATAATACGTCACCCGTGCTTTCTGGGCTTGTGGAGTCATTTGCCGAGAGAAGAGAGCAATTTTAATCTGAGTCTGAGAATTTATTGTGAATCCCACGCCACGTGCTGCACTGTAATATTTGGCTTGCATGTTCTTGGTAGCTTCGACTATTGATTGACAGCATTTTCTGACAATGCTATTGCAGTGTTGCAGGGCCCCTTTAAATTTGTATGAGGGCTTTGCGGCAAAGCAGATGTCTTCTGAATAGGTGTTTTCACGGTTTAACACTCCTAAACTGCAGTGAAACTACCTCTACAAGCGGTACATTCGGATTAATATACATCTATTCGTTCCTTGCGAATACTTCAAAATTTTCAAAAATTTAAATTCAAATCGAAGCAAATTCGAATACCCTACCAGTTGTTCGAATATTTGAAGCATTTGTATATTCACACAAGCCTAATAGTCTCACAAACCTCCAACATCGCAGAAGCTGTTTTAAACAATGAAAAGCATTTCAACTGCAATCTGCATGCATACGAAAAAGTCGCCTGTTACATTATGATGAATGAACAATCTGTTACCGGCGATATTGCAGGTTAATATCATCCCAAGCACGTATTGACGTTAGCGATGGTGGTAGCATGAAAAAATAGAGAGGAGCGGAGAACATTATTAGTATATCAAGACAGGAGGGCCTTGGGTTGTGGTCATATTGTGATGAAGTCGTGAGATAACGGAAATTGGGCTTTTACACTACTCTAATTAAAACAGCATGTGCGTTGAAAATGTGCGAACTAGAGCCTGTTGGCACAAATTTACAATAGAGAACAAGTATTGCAAATGAGTTCTGCGCAAACCCGCAAGGTGGCGGTAGGGTTAAGAAAGGTGCGAACGGCAAAGAACAGCAAACATTAAAAAAGTGCGAATAGCAAAGACATGAAACACCAAACATCACTAGCACTGAGCATTCAAACAGTCAGTGCTTGCCTTGCATGATCTTTCTCGTCTTCTTTATTTACACTGCTTTCCACTAAGTATTTATGTATTCCCCTCAAAAATAAAATTATATAGTAATAACAGACAATTGTTTATAGCCTTCTCAATGTCCTCAATAATTCTACATTTGGTCAATACGGACATTTTTGCCAGTCCTGAGACATCTGAATCAACAATGTTTGTACCGTAGAACAATGGCAATATTATAAGGAGTACCTTCTTCAGGATGGTCCCATATGTCCTCTGGGTGTGCGGCGAGCCTGACAATGTGACGCTTCGCCTGCAGCACAAAGATCTCTTCCCCGCAAACAGCGACGTCGGTGATATTTACAAAGCCGGGGCACACGACCGCCAGGGACCTCACAGCGGGGTCCACCACGAAAAACGTCTCCGAACTCCATGTCAGCAGCAGGCGCTTCCGGTACGGCTTCAACAGTCCAAATTGGGAGTCCGGGAGCTTCTCCAGATACGACTCCTAAAGAGGAAGACACGCGAGAGAATGAGTAAAAACACTGGAAAAACACTCCTTTATATGTCAATGAGTTGCTAATTCACCCATACATGTATTAATTTTGGATATACATTAATGTTTTTTTTTTAACCTTTCTGTGAAACTGTCAATGTTTCCATCTTCTTGTTCAGGGAGCTGTTCTCGATGTGTCATGTCAAAGATGGACATGAAAAACTACTTGTGTATGTTGGTAATTAAGTGTGCAAGGATTCCTCGGGGCAAAGAGACAACACCCCCAATTTTCTCAGAATACCATCAATAATCCCTAACCGATATTAACCCCTTCGTGTTTAAATGAGAAGAGATACTGCAATATTGGCCCATTTTGGAGCGACAATGGTCAATATCGAAATATAATAGGACTTTTATACGTCATCGACAAGGTGAACTAAATTGCCTTCAGAAATTGGCTTTTTTTTTTCTTAGCGCTGTAAGCGGACCTGTCCTTCAATGACGCTCTGCACAGAGTGACAATTTTGATATTTTGACACATGTGAAGTCAATATTTCAATTTACCTGAAGTGGTCTGGATATTTCGAACAGTGATTGAATATTTTGATGCATCTGAAATAATATTTTGCCATATCTAGAAATGGTCAATGTTTGGCACAGTCATAATCAAAATATTTTTATCTGAATATTTTGACATAACGGGAATGGTCCGAGTATTGTCTATTAGTGATAGTCTGAATACTTTAGAGCTAGTAGATATGGAAAGCCTCAACATGGCTTGAAGCGGTGATCCCCTAGATGCTTTTTACATGCACCTAAACCTCAGCACATGACTTTTTTTTTTACACCCCCATAGAAATGCCGCTACCACAGCCAAGAAGCAACCCCCCCTCCCTATTGCTTAAAAGAGCAACACTGCATTCATTAAGTCACAAGATCAGATAAATAGCCGGCATCAAAACCAAGAATTAACGAGCAGGCACAAGCCTCGTTTTTAATGTAACTTTAACATCGGTGCACATAAGTACTTTGTGGAATGTTCAGAAGAAATCGGAGGACATGAAAGACAAAAGATCTTTCCAGGGCTTTTTTTTTTTCTTTTTTTTCCTAGGTATTTTTGGTTATATTACAGTGGAGTGAAAGCCCAATCCCAGTTGGTTTTACCTTTGGCAAGCCCAGCATCTGTGGTTGGAAGTATTCTTGCTTCAGCGAGTCTCGAAGCAGCAACGTCTCTAAAACGACGCCATTCAGTGTGCCCTTCCAAAGCCGCATACCCGGTCGGCAAGCCCAGACAGTCACCTGCCGTTCACCGTACGACTGCGGAGGCGCAAAGCACGCTCCAAAGTTACTATTCCTGCAAAAAGAAAAAAGGCAAAAAAAAGCATTCAGCTTTTTACATATCTTTTTCTTTCGAATTTGCTATTTTTCAGAAGTCACAGTCCAATCGATAGAGTACATGCGAAGCCGCTACAGAAACTACGACTGCAAAGACAAGCAAATTGCAGTGCAGTTAAGAAACGTCTCATGCAAATGCTATTAGACTATCACTACTACTCTAGTTTTCATTTCGTGCTTGAATCTAACGTGCATGTCATTTCTCAGCAAGGTCTTTCCGTGAAAGTTCACTTTAGCAAGACGCTTATTATACCACATGCTCTCATTTTCTCCCCCATTTGGCCGCTGTTCCGTGTGACAAAAGCCTCAGAGGAGGGAAACAGAGTTTCTACAGGGGACCTGTCTCTGTACGGGAGCAGCCGTCATCTTTGCCAAATGCCAACGTTTTTGTCAGTTACTGACGTTAGGCAAATCCCTTATCAGCTAGTTATGAGGTTTCAGCAAGGAACTTGTCTTTATCAGATGTCAACGTCTTTTCTTATATCGCTATCAGAGTCCAACATTTTGACAAGTCCCCACTGAACCGGAGATGACATTTCAACAGTACTTGTAAACGCCAGGAGAGCAGTATCTGTTAGTAATAAACGCCTCTGTCAGTTGCAGATGTTTTGACGACAACGGCTCTGCAACGAAGCATCCCATGTTTGGACACTGTTGACACCTTTCACTGGCCCACGTTAACGTAACATTTGAATTTCACAAGAAAACGTCGCTCATCGGAATTTTTTTGCCAAACATTCTAGAAGAAATCATGCCCAGTAATTAAATATTTAGAGTACTGAAGTTACTTACGACTTTCGCTCGTGACTGCCGAGCTGGACAATTCTAACGCCGTCCTTCCCGCAGTGGCAGATTACGGTTCTCTTGGTTGTTGAGATCAACAGGGTCTGAGGCACGTAGTCGAGCTGGATCACCGGATGGTTTTCTACGTGCACCTTGTTGCTCTTACACAAATGCTGGCGAGGAGAAAAAGTGAGAGAAAGAGAACCCAGTTGAGACACTTTGAGGCTTGAAGGCATCCTAAACAACCTCTGAAAATACAAAGAATGAGCATGCTATTCCTTCCTGGAGCTTCCCGTCTTCTTTAGCACAATTAGTGAAACCAGTAATCTGGTCACCTGATGTCGTAAGGAAAGGCACGTGATTGGTCCATATTTGAAAGACCGTCAGTTGTGAATTATGTTCTACACTGCACAAGCAGTGAAAACAGCATGCAGCCAAAAAGCGTGAAGTCCCGAAAAGCTAATTGCTTAGCGCTGCATTCACAAGCAAACAGTTTCCGTTTTCCTGATGGGGGCAAGAACAAGACGGGCTTTTATTTATATATATATAAGTCACCAGAAGAAGCGAACGAGCACACGAAAAACGATGCTTTATTGCCAACGTTACGGCCGGAGACAGGCCTTCGTCAGGGCATACGTGCATATTACACTAATATGTGGGTTAGTGTAATATGCACGTATGCCCTGACAAAGGCCGGTCCCCGGCCGTAACGTTGGCAATAAAGCATCGTTTTTCGTTTGCTCGTTCGCTTCTTCTGGTGACTTATAACTCGACCCGATTCCAGGAAGGCTTTCAGAATATATATATATATATATATATATATATATATATATATATATATATATATATATATATATATATATATATATATATATATATATATTTATTTATTTATTTATTTATATATTGTCATGAACTAGACAGAGAACAAGAGACAACACCCGATCCTGGGCCAGCTGTTGTTATTCTGACCTCGTTCTTCTCTTTTCTAGTAGAGTATGCGGGCGTGCCAGAGCCCTAGCGGAGCTGTCTTCCTTACACTCGGCCACGACTGCGCTCGCGCGGAGCTGGCGGCAAAGTTTTTGGTGGGCAGGCTTGGCTGCGTCATGGTGGTCGACCCGTACCACAATGCAACATGGGGCGACGGTCCGGGGTTAGCGTCTCTGGTGGACAGCACTGGCTGCCTTGAGCTGGTCGCTGTTTTGCATGCCACAATGTCTCTTGAAAAAGTGCGGTGGACTCAGGCGGCTGGCACTGGCTGCCCCGTTGTGGCCGACGCTCTCGGCCATGCTGTGATTTGGTCTGGGTATCTGCCAGAAGTAGGTCTGGCAGTCAATACTGGCTGCATCTCGGAGGTCGGCCTCGGCCATGCTGGAACTGGGTGTCGGAGTCTGCCACAAGTCTATTGGGAGGTCGAGACTGGCTGCATCGTTGTGGTCGGTCTCGGCCATCCAGAGACTCTTTGTGGGCAGCAGCTAAACATACACCTGAGAGCACGCTTCGGACGGGCCCCGAAATCAGCGGCAGACGTAGAACGCCATACGAGAATTGCCGAAAGAGTATCCCAAAAGACGTGCTAGGTGCCTTGGCTGGTGTCGAGAGTGGGTACGCAATTTCTGTGATGTGTGGCAGAGAACATTATTCACGGCCGGTCTTGGCATCTGCGGCAGGACATTCTGTGAAGTTGTCATCGTATTGGCTGCTGTCTGCATCTTGAGCGCCAACTTTCTCCTTATGATCTTGGTCAGTGAGACCAGCAGTGGTTACCTTGGGCTCTACCCGCGCCATGACCGTAGGCGATACTGGTGTCTCTACTTGCCTCAGTAAAGGTGATAGTGGGGCTAACTTCTTTAACTGAGCTGTATGAGGATTGGCCTCACCCTCTTCCACTGATGTAATGGCGTCGCGTACCGGCACAGGTACTGAGAGCAGCAGTGAAGTGTCGCACCTGCGTTTGACGTAACTTGTAGGACAGGCGAAGAAGCTTTCTGTTGCGGGGCTGAAGGGCACCGAGGAACCTTCGAGCTGTTGCTCCCCTTCAGCTCGGTGTGCGAAAGTGGGCGCGTCAATGAAGGGCAATGCAGCACAGTCAAGATGATTCTCTGCAGCTGTTTCGTTGGAGGAACGCCCTTCACGAGGTCTGACTTCGGTAGCGGCCTCTGGCCACAGTGAACTTGCTTCGGGTATCGACAGCGTCTAACTGCTCGAGTGGTAAGCTGCAATGCACAGCTCCAGCCTCGAGGTGGAAAGCCTCTGGAGCTTCCTCCTTGATACCGGCCAGGTTAGATGGGGCGGTGGCGGAGAGGTAGTCAGGAGTACGGCCAAAAGCAGCTATGAGCTTGTAGCTCCAGTCCGCCCAGCACAGCTGTTTCACGCCTTCATACTGGTGCCATGCCGCGGCACCTTCCCGAAGGCGGTGTATGGCCCCGCACCATTTCTGAGGCTCCGTCCAAGCCTCACGCACTGCTAGCACGTTGACAGTTGCCACCCAGCTGTCGGCGTTGTTCTGGAGCCCGTGGAATTCTGGTAGTTCGCAGGCAGCCGGTGATGGTGGGGTGGCAGGTGGCAACGCAGAGATCATCGACGCGAAGCAGGCGAGCTGGTGTGAGAGCTTGATGAGAGAAGACCGTAGCTCCCTGCGCTGTTCCGGTGGGCTTGCCTCAAGGTCATGCGAAGCAGCTACACCTAACACTGCGTTAATGGCACGCAATGCTGGCAACATTGTAGGAGCTCGCTCGGAGATCAATGCTGTCAGTTCGTTAGTCTCGATGCGGAGTAGCGCAATGGTACGCCACAGGTCCGCGGCACTGTCGGGCGTGAAGCCCGAAGAGTCAGTGATCGCGGTCTTTGAGTAAGTAGCAATTGTATCCCTCATGCCAGTATGGTTGACAAGCAGGGAAGCCTGGATGGCGTTTCATGGCAGCTCGTATGTTGAAAGAGTACCACAACGAGAATGTAGGCCATGGGAAGTGTGAGCGGCATTCCCAAACGACAGGAGCCGGTGCGGATCCCTGCCGTAAAACGGTGGCAGGGTGTCAGTCAGGTCATGCCTTAGAACCCCAGGGGAGGCCTGAACGCCGTCCACTGGTGGTATGAAGGGTAGCTGAAGCGGTGGGTAGGACCCCATTGCCAAGGAAGCGTGAACGGCGTTCCTCGATGGAGCAGCCCGCGCTGCCGTTGAACCACGAAGACACGTACCGGTGGCTTGCCGCAGAGGTTCACTTGTCGGACTGCGCCATTGTCATGAACTAGACAGAAAACAAGATCACCCGATATCTTGGGCCAGCTGTTCTTATTCTGACCTCGTTCTTCTCTTTTCTAGCCGAGTATGCGGCCGTGCCAGAGCCCTAGCGGAGCTGTCTACCTTACAAAATATATATATATATATATATATATATATATATATATATATATATATATATATATATATATATATATATATATATATATATATATATGTATATATATGAGATCTAACCGACAGTAATGCCAAGGAATGTACAGGGGAAGTTAATAAAACCAATAGAATGTAAATAAGAAAGAAAAGTGGATGAAGAAATTACCAACTGTGAGCAGGAATCGAACCTACGACCTTCGAAAAGGTCGTAGGTTCGATTCCTGCTCACAGTTGGTAATTTCTTCATCTACTTTTCTTTCTTATTTACATTCTATTGGTTTTATTAACTTCCCCTGTACATTCCTTAGCATTACTGTCTGTTAGATCTTATTAATATTGTGTTAAAACACGGAAAAACGAGCCCTTATGTATACACTTCTTTCCCTTATATATATATATATATATATATATATATATATATATATATATATTGATTGACCTCATATTCAGCAACTTCAGGCTAGGTCTGGTATGTCTGGTATCACCAAGCCGTAATAATGAAGGTTAAACAAATGTCATAACTCAACACCATATACCATTAATGACCAATATACATAGTATATAACTGTACATCGCTTTGTCACTCACTTACAGGTGTGAGTGGTCAATGTCATGGATGATTTACAGCAACACAATGATCCCACTGCTTCGCCCACTCATCATCCACTCTGTGAATATGCCACCACCTTTATTTTTTTTTTTCGTTTTAAAGCTGGGATTGATGACACGTGAATCTAATGTTGACCAGCTTCAGCCAGGCTTTCGGCGCAAAAGTGGGAGAGGCTTCGGCGGAGTTTACTATTGCTCTTTCTACCTGCCTGAATCATCTTTCTCGCTTCGACAAGCTTTAAAGGTAGTTTCTGTAGAGCAAAGGGTCACTGTTTCCAGATGCGAGAGTACTAGATGTCATTTGCTTCGTCATGAAATAAGTCAAACATTGAAAGTGCCTCTGGTGGGGGCGTCACCAGAAATGTTCTGTGGGGCTGCGCGCCCCGCTGCCCCCCCATAGTTCAGGGCTGTGGCTGCATTGTCCACACGTTTTGTGAGGAAATAAATGGCGAGAAGGAGATGGCAGCTGTAGGGAGTGTAGTGAAAGTGAGAACGACACCACCCTCCAGTTTTTCAACTTGGAGTGCTTTAGGGCCCCAGAACAAATGCTTATGAAATCCAAGATTTGGAAAGTAAAAAACTGCTCCTAGATACTGATCACACAAGATGCATTTTAATGGCACAAGGTCACGTCACACAAGATGCATTTTAAGGGCACAAGGTCACGTACAATCAAGACTCATCATTGCCTTGAGGCAGACTGAAATCAGACCTGGGCAGCCTCTTCCTCTCCCTCGAAATCTTCAGGCATGCTTACCTGATTATAGTCTATCTCTGTACACGTGACACACCCTACTGCATCACCGCTGTAGAGCTTCATGGCATTTGGACTCCAGCAGACAGATGTGATGGGCGCGTGGTGAATGTCCCTGATTAGGTACTTCTCCATCTGAAATCGATTAAAAATGATCCTTACACTTTCTGCTACCCACGTCCATGTTTGTAAGTTCTGGAAAGGCCCCAACACTTTATGAGCGTGATCAAAAAACACAGCCGATCAGTAGTCGAGGATCCCAAGAACATGCGAACCAAATATTATAGCACAGGGCACGGCCTGGAATTTACAGTAAATTCTCAACATCAGCTGAAAATTGCTTCCTCTTCTCTCAACAAATGATGCTATATACTGAGAAATCATTGCATTACTGGCCCAAGTATCACGCCATTGGCCGATTTGAACATGTCTCGCTCAGGTTTTACTGGGGCCGCCGCAGGAGGCCACAACCTGTTCACGCGTGCACAAGTGATTGTACCAAAAAGGCACGCATTTGAAAAAAAAAAAATTCTCAAGGACAATGGTGCATTTTCTACCCCCCTGCCATCCCTCTCTATTTAGCTGCCAGGGCTTTCATCGGGACGAGAAAAGAGCGAAAGCAATTGCAGTGTGCGACAAATTTTTGCAACTCCACTCGTACCGGACGGATTCTAAAAATTTTTTCGGCGGTTGAAGCAAAAGCTCCTTTACTTAATTTATTCCACAGTTGCTTCGAGAAATGTTTCAGGGCCCCTTCAAGAACTCAACAAAAGCAAACTACTCAGTACTATTCGAGACTCGCCAAGAGTGCTCTTTACCCACATACTAAGATTGAGCGGCACAAGTCAATTTTAGTGGCTGGTGTGTGCACAAAAGCAAATGGCGATGAGCAGTATCCACAACGCGTGGCTGCTCGGACCTAACCCCTTAAACTTTTGAAACTGGTTATCTTTATTTCACGCATGATCATACAAAAGTGATGATAGATCTGGCCCTAGGGAATAGTCTAAAAGAAATATTCAAAGCAATGAAAGCAGGAACGCACATTCATCGGATGAGTTTTCCTGATCCTAGCAAATAATGTCCCCAGCTGCGGACACCCATTTGTAGCGCTGAAACTGAAATGTTTATTACGACATTTATTCTTCATGCTTGCAGAACCACCTGATTGATTTGTGGGGTTTAACGTCCCAAAACCACCATATGATTATGAGAGATGCCGTAGTGGAGGGCTCCGGAAATTTTGACCACCTGGGGTTCTTTAACGTGAACCCAAATCTGAGTACACGGGCTTGCAGAACCACCTGAATTAGAAATTTGCAAACGGTGCCTCTTTCTATTGCTTACGTCTTTTTTCAGTACCACAAGAGTTTAAGCTAGAGATTGGAGGCAGTCAAATGACTCCTCATCAACCTGTATTGAGGGTCCCAGCACTGAAACTTTGGGCAGCGTACAGGCTAAGGAGCCTATTTTCAGGGAGCATAAATATGTGGTAGCCACAGCACAAAATTTTTTATGCGAATTATGAACGGATCTGTCATGAAAAGCTAGCAAATGCAGACGTTTCTGATACTAAATCTGAAAAAAAAAAAAACACTGTCGTCATTACTGCTCTTTGGAAGTGTTCAAGAGCCTGCAAGATTGAGTACCCATGGCATACCAAAAATCTCTGAGGCCATCATGTGGGATAATTCACAGTATCGACTAGCCTGCAGGTGTTGCATGTCTGCTCAGCTGGTGTAGAGGCAATTATGCAAAAAACATTAGGCCAATTACCAGCCCTAAAGATTTGCAAAGATTGCTGTCGAATAGTACGCTGCTTTTTTATGACAAAGATAGCTCGTATGAAGGAAAGTGTAAATTTTAAGGGCTTGTTTTCTTTGTTAGACACAGTATTAATGGGAACTAACAGGCAATAATGCCTGTTAGTCCTCATTAAAGTTAGCTCGAGTATCATTTAACCACACTTCATGCTTGACTTCCCAATGGATTGCCAGGGGAAATGCTAACTACTCATTTGTGCCAATAGATGCATACACATACCTGCCAACCTAGAGACTGATAGAATTGAGTTTCGCCGTGACACATAGGTGGCTTCTACCGCTGTGTGCTTTCTGACTGCAGACTAAACAGTGTCTCGCAGGTTACCAGTTTCGAAAATATTGAGAATGATAGTCCAAAGAGGACACACTAGATGACAATAGAGACATGAACAAACGCTTCTTCCAAGTGTAAACTCCTACAAATTGGCCGACCTCGCTTGATTCATCGTAAAGTGCCAGTGCGCAGAAAGGCCAACGCTTGTGAGGCCTCACTCTCTGACATTAGGATAGAAGCCTGGTAATGTTTTCAAGGCAAAAGGCATGAAGGCAACGTCACATATGCATGGAAGATATGAACGCACAGGAGCCTGCATGTGTGTATTTCATGCGCGAGCTTTTGGGCGTTTTCTCTTGCCAACAGACAAACCACACATTGTCAACCTATCTCGGCCAACCTGCTCAACATGTGTTCGTGAGCACGCACCTTTGACTGTCTCCCTGCCATGGGAATCTGGTAGGCGACGCAGAGGCCACTCTGGCAACCCACGCCCAGCATGAAGTCCACGGACGAGATGAGGGATATGGAGGTGATGGAGTCCAGCATTTCCTGAAAGTAGTAGTTTTTTTTTTTTTATGTTTCACTCGAATAAATGGGGCGGCTGCACTTAACTAGCACACTCATCAATCTAGTTTTCGTGACCACTGCAGAACGAACTCCTTTCGCACTGACCTCCAATTAGCCCCTGTTTTGTGCCGGCTGACTTGTTACACCCGAATTTCCTAGTTTAGTCATGTCACCTAACTAGTATAAACTCGGCCAAAATTCACGGGGTCTATAGAATACAACAATATAAGGAATACCATGTCAGCTCTGTGTCACCACGTTTCACTTCGTACTAGCCCCGTTGATTGTTGCGGTTTAACGTCCCAAAACCACCATATATATGGTTCTCATATGGTTCGTAGCGGAGGGGGCTCCACGAATTTCATCCAACTGAAACTCTTTAATGTACACCCAAATCCAAGTACTACATGTGCCTCGAGCATTTTCGCCTCTAGTGCAAATGCAGCCACCACGACCAAGATTCCATCACAGGACCTGCGAGTCAGCATTCGAACCCCACACTCACTAGATTGTCATGGCGGCTGCACAAGCTCCATATGTTGCCTATGTGGCCTGATCAAAATGGTCAGTGAGAAGAGCTTTTTAAGTACTTTTGACTGACCGTTTCCGTAATACAATTAAAATATACAATACAGAATACTATTCAGAAAAGTGCTCTGCGAACCCTTTTCCGATGGTATTGCTCATTCCTTGATTGAACAGCTTTGTGAGCACTTTCGCAATGGCATTGTGTAACATATGGCATCGTAACACAATGTCAGTGTCATTCAGTTATGTGACGCTCACTGCCGGCTCTAACAGGTAAAGGAGTGTGCAGAACTGACACACTCAAGAGAATAAGGACTCCCAGCTGGTGACGTTCAAACAAACATAACACAGCTGGCAGAGTGGTCACAGATTGCAAATGAGTACCTGTAAGAAGACCTGTTCAAACAGCTTATTCAGTGGCATCCATTTAAGGGACATTAAAAGCGAATACCAAGTTAACGTCGATTGTTTAAACAAAGTTTCAGAAACCCCACAGTGTTTGTTTCATGCCAAGGAAATGCTTAGTTTAAAAGAAATTCTCATTTTTGTAGTCTACAAACCATTAGTCCGATTCAAACCGTCTGCCTCTAAAGATGGCCTTCTGATGTACCATTTGAAATGCCTACCCTTTACTGCTCGACAGCCAACACTGCAGTGCAAAGCCACACAAAAAACATCGCTCTCAAGGACCATGTGAAGGAGTTAATTTTTCATCAATAAAACTGAAATTCACCATTTTCAATTACATCTCATCTTGCAATTTATTGCAATATTCTTTCTGTGATGAATAGTGAGTACTAGTGAATGATCATACTGAGGCCTTTCTACGTCATCGGGTTATAGTAAAACCCCTTTAAAAGGGAACTAATGTAAGAGACAATTAGGTGCAAAAGACACCCAGCGTGCCTACTCCAAAATAGGGATTGATGAGAAAGTAAAAACGAAGCACCATGCTTATAAGAAACTTCTCACATAAGAAACAGGAACTGCTCCCCGGAGCATCTCTTATCTTATAAAGAGGTCTAAAGATAGTACAAGAATGTCCCACTGGTGGAGCAATTCATGCCTTATGCTTCCCATGAGGGCGTATAGGGCATGATTGTTTTCTGGATTACTACAGGTTACGTTCTGGATTACATATTGAACTACACTCTGGATTACTACAGTGCAGTCACACATAATATCGACCTTTCAAGTGTTCTCGAGCGTTGGCCTTTCACTTAGACGTAAATTGTGATTTGCCTTTGGTGTCTTTAGGGCACGAGGAAGGCCCTGTGTCATCATACTCACTGCGCATCTTAGCCTGGTCACCGTGTTCTTGGTCCGGTCGTAGAGGAAGACGACCCCAACGTTGGAGCCAATGGCGATGTACTCGGCTACGACGTCCAGGCACGTCAGCTTGACGCCCACTCTGGTGAGGCCCCTCTGCGCATTCTGAGGCAGCTGGCTCAACAGGTGGGTCAACGGAGCAAACTCCTTCAGAAACACCTCAATCGTCTGTTCCTCACTCGCCGGCATCTTGGCCAGGCCGTTCTTTTGTGCGCCGTCGCCTCCTGCCGACGCTGCATCCGTTTGAGCATCGTCTGGGCATTCGAGCTCCATGGCGAGTCTTCACTGTCAGCATGGTATTGGAGAAGGGCTTGTGATGGACATCTGAGGATGAGAAAGAAAGATTCGGAGGATATAGTGCTAGAACCATGTTAGAACCGTTGTGAGGCACACTGTAGAAGCAGTATTCTGGATTCAGTTCGACTGCTGGTTACCACCAAAATCTTCATGCTTAGCATTGCAATGCCTCTCAGTCACTAAGCTACCAAGGAGGGATAGATGATTTTTTGTGTGCATGTGCGCGCACGCGCATATGTACAAGTGATGCCCCAGCTAACTCTAACCAGAGTTTTAAAATATGCTGACACACTAAGGCAATGCGACCAAATGCATGTTGACAACCACTGCATGAATTCATGCTATCATTAGTTTTTTTCCCAATTGCATAATTAGGCAGTTTTAATTAACATGAGGAAGTTTAACACGAACAATGTCCTACCAACATGCCCAAGCAACCACATTAGATGCATCTTCAATTAACTTTAGCGAAGCTGGGCAAGGAACTCCAATTATGAAGCCGTAGATCTGCATGCAAAATGTTCAATTAGACTGTTTGAAATTTTATATTGGTTATGTATTTGTGTATTTCTGCTTACCCAGGAAATACGAAAAGATATCACGTAACAAGCCCGCTTGCACGACTGAGCACACCGTGACTGCAGTGCTCCTCAACGTTCCATGTGCAAACGACCATAGCACTTGGCCGAGCGTGCTGCCTTGACAGGACAGCAACGACAGCGGCGGCTGTGTGATGTTGAACGTTTTGCTAGTGATAAACGCTATGTCTGCTTATCACTGTCGTAAAACATCAAAAGAGAAGCATATAATTTGTACGTAAAACGTTAGGGAGCACTGCAATTACAGCACACATAGGTGCATAAGTGGGCACGTCCTGTGGTATTTTTTTTACAGGTGAAAGCTGTTATTAGGCCACAACAACAGCCATTTCTGATGACGTAGTTGTCTGCTGCTGGAGTCCTTAATGGCTAATGTGCAAAGTAAGAACAAATTAAATATATATAAAATGTCACGAATTCGGACACAGGTCCTCCGCATAAGAACCCAGTATTCTACTCGAGAGCAACACCAGTGCTTGGATATCATTTTGCAACAGAATCAATGCAGGCTTCATGTTGGGAAAATAAAATCACATTAACATGCACAATAGAGCGTTTTAGAAGAGTGAAGTAACAACATGGCACCTTACAATGTCAACTGCATAACAAATGGGACATTGAGTGCTTCCAACCCATTACAAAAAACTCGGCCATAAATCATTGTCATCAGCCATAGCATAAACAAAGTGGGCATAATGTCTTATTGGTGTGTAGTGGGTACCACACTTCTCCAAAGAATGACAAATAATGGAATATTAGGCACTTCCCCACTAAACAAAGATTTTGACGATTTTGTTGTGTCGAGGGTGGCACGCAAGCATACTAGCAGTAGCTGTTCAAAGAGAGCTTTAAAAAGGCTCTACAAAGGCCGCTCTTCCTGCTTCCCTGTGACAGTGGTGCAAATTATGCACACGCCTGTCGGCTCGTATATTTCGCGGGCATCTGTAGTAAGCAGAAGCCCCTAATAATGATTAAAAGGTAGAAAGTTATAAACCACCTCATCAGATGTTTTTCAAACCAACGTACAATTTTCTGCATGGAATTTTATTTATAGATTTGCTGACCCAGGCATTTCTTAATTAAACATTTTAATTGGGCAATTTAGTAGAAAATAAAAATATTGACTTACTCCATGCAATAATAAGCAATAGAATTGTGTCCCATCCTCATAGAGTGTGTCGGCGTGTTTTGAAGCTCTGGCTAAAGATAGCTGGGGCACTTAGTATACATTTTATGCTCTAATGTATTTCAAGCCCTTCAATAGAGGCAAGAAATATTGCAACGTAAGTTTCTCCGCTAGATCCTAGACATTACATAACCATGTTTGAAACCAGGAAAACCTGCCCTTCCCACTCCCTCTCACAATGTTATCAGCTAACCTCTTTAAAACATTTTTCCTCAAACTATTAAGGAAGGTAACCTGATATGTTTTCATCATCTTCACTCAACTTAATCAATTCAGAATTAGAATCCAATATTTCCAGTACAAAACTTTCGTCTCTGAGCTGTTAGTTTATTTACCTTCCTTTATTTCAGATTTCCTTCATTTCGGTGTTTCACCACAAACAAATGAAAATAGTTGTTTCTCCAATATAGTCGAGGCTTTAAGCGCACCCCCCCTCCCCCATAAATTCGAAAAATATTCCTGGCTACGACCCTTACAAACACATTCTTAAGAAAGATCAATAACCAGAGCGTTTCAGGTCAGACAACAAACGCGTTGACCCCGACACATAACAGCGATAAAGTGTGTTGATCTATAGTGACCCCCATCTCTATCTAAAGTTTAAAACGAGATAATGAGGGGCCTGTATCTCCGCGAAACGTGCTCCGGCGTGACATTCGCTCAACTGTCATATCAAAAACTGTTTTGAAAAAAAAAAGATAAAACGCCTCTTTCAATGCTGGGTTTGTCGATTTTTTCCAAACTGTGTACCAACAGGCCCAGAACCAGACTCTTCGAGGAGATTACGGGTAACGCACATGTTTTAACAGGGGATCGGAGTTTCATTCGAAACACGCGCAGCACTGTTTGTTATCGCGGTTTAGGACACCCCCCTCTGCTTATCGCAGAACCCACGCTTGTGTTCTGCAGTACGAGAAATACCTTCGGCAACGAGTATCCACAAGTTGTTTTGCATTATACGATTCCGTGCGTCACAGGCGCCTGTCAATCAAAACGACGGCGGCGGATGCATTTCAGTCCAGTGGCTGCGTGGACCGAGCTTGTAACTTGACAACTGAGCGCGTTCTGGGAGTTCACCGACCTCCCTTTGACAGGTCTATGATCCGTCATCATGACAGCCCGCTGTACTGGTACGAAACGATTACGGGTGATTTTGCCTTCTTCGTAAGGCCGAGACACAACCAAATGTAGCAAACTTACGTGGTTCTCTTGTGAGGGTGCGACCGCCGGCGTTTGTCAACGAGTCGTGTGACGCGTAACAACCAAAGCTGTCTTCTTCAAGGGGAACTAGGGAAGCACATTGGACGGATGTGCCCGCACACCACGGTGTTCAATCACTCAGCTAAGCGGAAAGCGCGTCGCAAACATGGACACGGAACTAGGCGCTTCGCCCCATCGCGACGCACCGTGAAAACAAAACTCCTCCTTCCTAACATCGGAAACGACAAAGGCGACCCCACAGCAAACCGAAAAACCCAAAAGTCTGCGCATGACGTCACACTTTCACTTTTGCGTTTACAGCACAAAAAAAAAACGTAGCCTCTGAGAGCTCAAACTGACTTAAAGATTGTTGTTAACTCTTATGTTTTAACTACTTACAATTTTATTACAATAATTATTTACACACAAGCACCTGCAATTGGCGTTTCTGTTATTAATGTTGAAGCTTTGTTTTTTTTTTTTTGAACGGACAGCTACGAAACTGACGCAATCAAGTTGAGTAAGTTCACACGCATGCTATGCCTGTGCGTCTGCAACTGAACAGCAAGATCTGGTAATCGTCTTCGGTACTTTATTTCACTCGTTCAGCACCTCACAATATCTTCTTTAGGTTACGATCTTTTGCATTCTAACCCTATTACCATGCTATTACAGTTACCAAGAACGACCGCTTGTTGAAGGCGAGCGGCAGCAAAGTTGTTCTCGCCTACGGTCCACGGCGACGGTAAGAGCGCGCTGCAACCACCATCTTCTTCTTTCAGTGATGTTATGAAGTTCTCGCTTTATTGCTTTCCTGCCTGCCTCCTTCACCGCTCGTCGCTAGACGCCTTGTACAGCCATCGCTGCTATGAACTACTTGGTGGTCGCGCGAACGAATACGAAACTTTCAACCTTTCTGGTTGACTTTCCGTTTTTGATCCGGTGTTCGCGGTGAATGTGGTCTGAATGACTTGCCGAGTAGCGACCGCGACATGTGCTAGAGACAGAGCGAGCTGAAAAAACCATTTCGACGGCGTTCCAGGCTCCGGTGTGAACGACCTTAGCACCATGAACCCGAACAACATCGCCTTGGCCAAGAAGTACGTCAAGCCAACGTACGTCGCCCAGGCAGGGCAGGCCATCGGCGCTCACGAGTCCAAGGTGTCGCAGTTGCTGGAGCAGGGTCGCGTCCCCGACGAAGGCTGGGACGACTCCACCATCGAGCTGCTCCTCCACCAGTTCTCCATGATGGACAGCAACAACTTCATCGGCAACTCGGGCGTCGGTGAGCGCGAGGCTCGCATCGCGTCCACGCTCGTCAGCCGACGTCACTATCGCATGGGCCACGGCATCGGCCGCTCGGGCGACATCTGCGAGACGCAGCCCAAGGCTGCGGGTTCGAGTCTCATGAACAAGCTGACCAACTCCATGCTGCTTCACATGCTTCAGGCGGCCGGCGTGACTTCCGCCAAGTCGTGCTTCATCGTTCCCATGGCGACCGGCATGTGCCTGTCCCTGTGCATGCTGACCTTCCGGAAGCAGCGCGGTCCGCGCGCCCGCTACGTCGTCTGGTCCAGGATCGACCAGAAGTCGTGCTTCAAGTCGATCCTCACGGCCGGATTCGAACCGATCGTCGTGGAGCTCCTGCAGGTCGGGGACGAGTTGCGGACCGACGTGGCGACCATGAGGTCCAGGATTGCCGAGCTGGGACCGGAGTCTGTCGCGTGCGTCCTCACTACCACGTCGTGCTTCGCGCCAAGAGCGCCCGACAGCCTAGAAGAGGTCGCCCGGCTCTGCGCAGAGTTCGACGTTCCGCACCTGGTAAACAACGCGTACGGAGTGCAGTGCACCAAGTGCATGCACCTCATCCAGCAGGCTTCGCGCGTCGGACGCCTCGACGCGTTCGTTCAGAGCACGGACAAAAACTTTCTGGTTCCCGTCGGAGGCGGAGTCGTCGCCGGGTTCGACCGGGCGCTCGTGGATGCCATCGCGCAGATGTACCCGGGTCGCGCGTCAGCGGCGCCGACCATGGACGTCTTTATTACCCTGCTCTCGCTGGGCATGTCCGGATTCTTGAGGCTACGGGACGAACGGCGCGCCATGTTCAAGTACCTTCAGGAGAGCCTCAGTAAGGTCGCCGAAAAACACGGCCAGAGGGTTCTCAAGACTCCCAACAACCGAATCTCCATGGCCATGACTGTTCCGGCTGCTGATGCAGACGCTGTGACAGGCGTCGGGGCGATGCTTTTCACCCGTCTCGTCTCTGGGGCGAGGGCCGTGCCCACGGACCGCACTGAACCAAAGAAAGTGGGCGACTGGACCTTCCGGAATTGGGGTTCCCACTCCAACAACTATCCGTCGTCTTACCTGACAGCCGCATCCGCCCTGGGCCTAGAGAAGGAAGAGGTAGACGTGTTTGTGCGGAAGCTGGACAAGGTGCTAATAAAGGCATTCGCTGGCCCCAAGGGTGAATCTAATGGTCCCGAAGTGTGACATTGTTTCCACTGGAACAGGTTACAATGTATCAAGAACGTTTACTGCGGCGAAAGCTCAACACCAATGGAATTGTCGTGATTGCCTTCCAGCTTTACCATTGTTCTCATGACCGCTCAAGTGTCATGACAAAACTTGACTGATACAATACAGACTTTTGACAAAGTCCACGCCAAAATGTGGCAACACTTTTTGCTTCATTGGCATAGTCCTTCTCGGAAGTGCCCTCAAGAACTTCAGCTGCAGTGAACCTTGACATTGATGGCATATCCTATGTTTACGTGGGCCAACTTCAAGGACTCTCATGCTTTCAGTCAAGCCCTGTGTGGACATTAAAACCAGAAAACTTGCCATGTGCTAAACTTTTGGCATAGTGCAGTCTCTCTCGCCGAGAGATTGAACGACCACTAGTTCCACGGTTGGAACATTCAGGGAACAATGGTCATTTCATATTCAAGCGTTACTTGGGTTGCTTTCTACGATTGTGCGTAGCATGTAACCACACTGCATTTCCACCATTGTGCTGATGTAGCCCAAAACCAAAAATTTCTGTTCTCTAGTCGCCTCAATCTATATTGTGAAAGTTACAGAAAAGAGAGTGTTCAAGATGCATTTACTCTCGCTTGCTTGTGATAGCTCACTTACGGAGCCACATTGTGTTTTGCTGTCAATCACTCGGGGAGTATTTTAAAATCCTTCAAAGTCGCAATGCCTCGCAGGTCTGTTGGTGTCTCTCGAATAATTGTTCTTTTCCTTAACCACAGCTAAGTTTGTCTAGTGGTGACTTATATTGTTACATCTGTTATAAATTTATACCTGTTTGCTCTATTCAGTAAATAAAATTAATCGAAAAAGTATAGCCAGGAAAAAACCGAATCGGCACTCCTCCTTTATGAACAGTTAAAGTGGTATGGTAGGGTAGATAGACCAAGAAAGCAATTGTTTTAATTTCACTACTAAAAAAGAATTCACACATGGAGGAGCAAAACCATGCATTGGCAAGCGCGTTGGACATGTTTAAAAAAAGACAGCCCTTTAAAAAATGACACCAGATACCATTGAACCTAAAGGATACGTGGGCACTTTTTCATAATTTATTTTCTTCCCTTATGCATTTTTTAAATAACTATGGCTACATCAGTTGAATATATTCACTTCCTACTATGTTCATACTTTATTATCGCAAATTTTCCCACCAAAACGCATCTTTAGTGGAATCATTGCCATATGTTGTGAGCATGTTCTGCGCATGTTTTCAAGTATAGAGGTGCGTAGGTCTCGCAATCAGTTTCTTGATAATTTTCTAAACCTGATGTACCTTTCCTGCATAACTATCTGACCGATTGCGCTCAAAATTTCTCAGGTTATATCTAAATCCGTTCCAAATAGTCTGATTTCTAAAAATCAAGAAGACTGTTCATTTTAAATAAGCAAGAAAAAAAAAGCAGTTTCTTTTGCAGCTTGTGACAAGTGAGGACAATATTTTTATCTTGCAAGATTAATATAAGTCAGTTTTTATAGGTTTGGATTAATACAAATATGTTGAATAACCGTGTCGAATATCAGAGTCATAACTGTTTGTGATTTTTTTGTGAAAAGGTACATTAAATTACGTGCACTAGTCTGAGATTTGGTACTCCACCGGAAGCAAGCAGGAAAAGCTATAGGATCAAAGTTTAGCAAAGTGAATACTGCTAGCTCTCTTTTTAAATACACAAAATTTCACGACAAAACATGGTAGCAGTTCTGTAGACATAAAGCTGAAACCAGCATAACTATCCGTTTACCCTACCATACCACCAAGCTTGAAGAGCAGGTTGCTTTGTTGAAGTTAATGCAGAGTATGTTTTGTCATGTGATATATACAACTGTGCACTTTTTTTTGTTTTAAATAAAAACGACCATTTCCTTCTCATTTCTTTTTGTCATATATGCAGCTTGAGGTCTCTGTTATCATGATCAGTTTGTCAATGCAAAACTTCCGTATGGTTATCCGTGACACGAAATTTTGATATCAAAGGCAAGATGGCTGTGTAAACAAACTGGCTATATTCACTCCGCTAGTGTATTTAAAGAAACCTTCACCCCAATTTCAACGCAGGCCACTGTGTCATCGCAGGTGACAAAAGCAAAGTGCAAATGGGGGACATCACTAGCAATGAAAAATTTATCAAACACATAATGTCACTAGTATGTCGCAGTGGATGAACAACCCACTGAAATGAGGAATCAGAAAGGGGCATGGGAGGCATGCCACGTTTCTGAAAAGGGCTTCACTGGTTTCAACTGCTTGTGGCTCACTGGCTTCACAGTGCTTCATTGTTGGTCATTTCATTGTGGTGTGCCAGAACTTCAATGGGAAGAACGTGTAATACTCCAGTACGAAATTTTTGTTTTGAAGTGCATGAACAGTCTGCTGAAGTGAGGATCAAAGGGGACAGGCGCGCTGCCTTAGTGAAAACAGTTTATATGTACTGTTTTTCTTTTACTGTTTGACTACGTAATACTTAATGCGAGCCATCGCACAGTGGCATTCTAAACTTCCTTGAGTGGAATGTATAACAATCTAGCGCAAATTTTTTGTGTTGCAGGGAATGAACGGCTCGCTGAAGTGAGGAAAAGAGAAACATGCTGCTTTTGCGAAAACGATTGTACCGTCTGATGCGGCGTACCTTTCCTTCATTGGAGTACGCTGATCATGAGGCAGTCAGAAGGCGGCTCAGCATCGTTTACGCTATCGTGGCCTGGCAGGGCTTTGGTTTGACCCTGTATATGATCTACCAATACAGGGCACCGAAAAATGAGCAGGGAGTCGACTACGGTAAGCTGAACTCCTAACATAACAGTGCTTGAAGACCTCTCTGGTCACAATGGTTGCTCATGTAGAGGGACGCTGGGGAGAAAATTGGTCACTCTTGCGCCATTAAATCGTGCTTCCACAATGCCTAAGGCACCCCTGTCGCCACTAGAGGGTGCTTGGTAAGGCAGAAAGCACAGCAAATGAAGCAGTAAAGGTCGATATGGGATGGACAAGCTTTCCAGTGAGAGCAGCGTAGAGTCAAGTGAGGCTTGAAGAGAGACTAATGAATGTGAAGGACAGTAGGAAGAGTTACGAAGTTTGTATAGAAAGAGTGTCGCCTGACCTTGAAGAAAAAAAAAAAGACTTGCCAGCAAGTATAGGACTGGCAGTGTAACTGATATGGCAACGAAGAGAGTTCAGCAGAGTGAATTTATTGGATAGCAGCACAAGGGGCAGTACTTTACTGTTTGAAGGGAGGTTCGATTGGCCTAAAATGTGTAGCTCTGAAGAGATTTTCAGTAATAAACAAAAATTAATGCTGTGGGGAAGCTATGGTAACGACAGAGCATACTTCAATTGAATGCAAAGATGTCTACTTGGACGTATGCTTGGGCACTAGTTTACATGAAGCCTTTGCTTTTAGGGACAACAATGGAAAGGTAAACATATCTGTGATAGAAATAAGATACCGTTGGGGGGGATAGGTGGTGATGTACAGGGAAATGACAAAAATAGCCATAATTGGGAAAAGGAAGTCATTCTGCCAAAAGAGGCAGAGTTGCCCTGTGATTTTTTTTTTTCCTGACATCGAAATCAATTTAATGAAAGCAGGTAGTCAAGGCAGCACAAGAGAAAGAAAGCACGGGTGGAAACGATGCTATGCGAAGTTCCTACACAAACTTTTCAGATTTTAATGCTGTATGCTGCATTCTACGCAGTTCTTTATTAGTGTTCACTATCTGTCTTTCTTGGAACCCTGTGCTTAGTGAAGTAAGGGCTGTAAGGGAGCCACATGACAAATTTCGGGAAAGTTTCAGGAAGTTTTATCTCGTTAATACTGCCGAAATGCGTATAAAGACTGAATTCTATGATGTCACATCGACATTAGTGCACTATATTTTCAGCATAGGAAGGAAGCAAACAGAAAGGGAGAAGACGGGGAGGTTAACCAGAAAGACATCCGGTTGGCTACCCTACACTGGGGGATTAGGGAAGGGGTATTTTGAGCATAAATATCAAAGGCAACTTAGACCTTCGTTTCTCTCTATTCATTAAATAAACTACAACATTGTGAGCCTACATTGATTGTTTTACATTAGTGTCCCTTTAATCGATGTTGAAACACCGACATAGCTTTAGTGGCGAAAGTATAGCGATAACTTTTGTAGATTAGTTGTTGCTGCTGTATTTTACAATAGCTCGATAGCGACTACTTGGCTTTTGCTGTTCCGAGCAATAGCTGCAGTTTTGGTTTGGCTGTTACGGTACTTTAGAATAGAGACGACTGAACTGCAGCGGAAGCACAGCTAGCACTGTGCAGAGTGCAACTGCGATAGTTCAACCAAAGCAACAGCCGAGTAGCAGCTAAAATAGCTGTTCACCTGTCGCTTAGCTGCTCTCTTGTCGCTGTAGCCTTAAGCTAGTCTTCCACCACATATAATGATCAGCTACTGAAGGACTGGTTCAACATATAGCATCATACAGAGTTCGAGTGAAGCAGGTATAAAACTATCGTACACATCTTCCGACATTGCCATAGGCTAAAGTAAAAGTCAATGCATCAAATGATTACATAACTCTGTTTTCATTTGTATTTACTGCATGCCTACAACTCTGTGCTTTTTCTAGATTCATTTGTGCGTGCTGAAAAGCTGAATTCTCACCATAATTTTTCTTTACATTGTCTTCTATGCCTTGCAATTAAATGGTGTGATTGCTGTAAATATTTTTTAAATAATTTTTCATAGGTTACATTTATTTATCCATTGCATAAATCAATGTTGCACTAATGAGCTCACTCAAACATTGGTCATGCAAAAGACTCCTCTGCATGACCTCAGTCATGCATCACTTCTGGCAATGTTATTTGTTTTTACATAAAAAAAAAACTGTACTTTTGCCGATATTTTGCCACATTTTCATTTGTAGTTAAACGTAAAATTCTCTGCAGAGTCTCTTTCATGTTTGACTCAGCGCTAAATTTTATGCAGTCTAAAATTTTGCTGCAGTGACACTTTCAGACAGAGACGTCCCGCACCTCGTCATGGTTCTCGAGTTGTGCCGACCGTGTTTCATGCTTGTTTCCCTGTATACTTTCGCCTCCTGGCTCTTTGCAGCGAGGCTCATAGCGAATGCAGAGAAAGAGGCCGACAGCGGCACGGTCTTTACTCTCAACCGAGGCAAGGTTGCCAGGCAGCAACTTAGTAAAGAAGACCTCGCCAAGATTCGAGAAACATCAGAAGAAACTTCGAAGGAATGAAGCACCAGTGGTGACAAATGCAAAGAGTTACAACATAAGAAGGACATATGATAGACTGTGAATACATGTTTCATCACGGTGTCGCGAATGAAGTCGAAACGTTTCCTGTACAACATTTATTGACACAAGCCAACAAGTGCAAGTTCAGGTGAACCCTGTTGCATCAAACACTGAATAAAGCCGCATTCTTAACCAAAGCGGGGAGAGACACCTCTTATAGCGCAACAGCAATGAACATAGGCACACATACGGGCAAAGCTGTGCGCAGTCGTGTCGTACCTTCCGTAAAAATGTACAAATCTCCCTAATCATCGGTGCAGTACTCGAAATTGTGACCAGTGTACCAGCATTCGAGCTGGTAAGCCCTCACTCTTGCCACAGCCTTGCAAATGAAAAGGTGGGGGGGGGGGGTGTTTCATGAATGTGAAGCAGATTAGCCTAAATAGTGATAACTGTTGCTATTCCATACCACTATCAACCACTGCTCTTAGCCTAATGTATCGCCTCTCAAATAAAATGGCTGCAGCTGTCCTTCACTTATCACACCACTGTGCACTAATCGCTGTAGTTCTTCAGCAATCACTATATTAGCAAGCTGTCACAGCTATAGCTGAAGATTCCTTCAGTGAAAACGTGCGTGCCATGTCTCAAATGTAGTAGTGGTCACTTGCAACAGTCATGCATGTCTTTTTTGAGTAACTCGTGTAAAAGGCCTCGACGGTTCGAACTCTGTTACAGGTTTTTTGCATTGTTCATAGGAAGACTAGTGCCCATGTCACACGGGCACATGGAAGGCCCCAAACCAATAGTCTATTGACTCAGTGATCGAACGCGATCTGCTACACAGCAAGTTCCAGAGGCTGCCAAGTCTATCGAGCCAAAGGAGCACCCCACCCTCACAACTCTATCATAACTTGAATGACCACTGAATGAGAGAATAGAAAACAGCGAAAACATGCCCTCTCATTCACAATGTACTCGTACTCACTATTAAAAAAGAAAAATTTAATTGGTATGCTTAAAAAGCAGTATGTCTGCAGTGCCACACAATTTTTGCCTGAACCACTCGACAGATGTTTAAAGCTACCATGTAGCAGTGAGAAAACTGCATCAAGATGATAGAGTTGCATCGTTTCGATGGCTATCGACTGGGTATGGCCTTTCAAAAGCGCCCATGTGACACAGGTATAAGCTTCGGAATGAGAAGGTACGCATAGTCGCATTACAACATACATCACTTTGACACTGAAACGCTGCACTGCTTTTGTATCGCAGTGCATAACACACGTGAAACAATTTCGCCGAGCACGGAACTGATTCGACTGCTACTTTATGGCCCTAGCACTGGTAGGTACAAGTTTCACAAGGCAAAAAAAAAAAAGAGAGATAAAGCTGATGCACAAACAACATTCCTTGGGCTTTCAATTATACAAACCAATAATGGGAGGAGAAACTGCCAGTCATGGCATTTACAAACCAATGAAGAGAGGATAGATGGCCCATCTAAAAATTTACAAACCAATCAAAAGAAAAAAAGAGACGGCCCATCATGGGACTGGCAGACTAATTAGGGAGGAGAGATGGCCCTAGCATGAGCATAGACGGGAGCGTGAACATTGGCGTGGCCATGACTATATCTGCATGAACGGCTAAAATTTCAATAAAATAGATCAATATAGCAAATTTTGTATTACACTCAAACCTCGTTATAACAATATTATCTTACAGAAGAATAAGTTCGTTTCATCCAAAAATTTGTTATACATAAAGGTACTATATTCTTAGCATTGTATCTATTTGAATACTGGTCTTCATTACTTTGTTATAACCAATATTTCATTACATCTCGGTTCGTTATATCAAGGTTTTAGTGTACTACATTCAAGCCAGGTCAAATCCACGTTTTACACATGAAGTTCAACACCTCTCCATTTCTCTTAGCAAAACCGTTTACAGACAGCCCACGAGCACATACAGTCAAATATCGTTAAAACAGTCACACTGGGTGCAAAAACAGCTTTGTTACGTCTAATGTTCGTTATAAACATATATCTGTATCAGTGTAATGAGGATGAAGTGTTTTTCAATTTATACAGCAACTTGTTGCACCAGTTCTTGTTATAAATGCATGTCTGTTACTGTGTAACAGCAATACGAATTTTTCAATTCGCTTTATTACATTCATTTCTATTATAACCACATCTGTTGTACTGTCATTACTGTGAGAGTTATTGAATCATTCCATCTGATATTTTGATATATATCGCAGTTTAGCTGTACTACAAGACAACTGACCTTTTTCGTTATTTGGCACATTCATTTGAAAAAGTGGCAGTTCTTTGACCGCAGCAACATGTTCCATGGCCAAGTGCCACATAATGCATATAAAACTTTAAAACATTACAAAAATGCGTTTGGAAGTGCCGACCACGAGGTAAAGTGTGCAAAGTGCATCGTAAAAATGTTTCAGCAGCCTAGGTATGCGTGGCCTAGTCATGAACGGGGAATTTAAACCAGGTTGGAGGATAGCTGGGGGCACCTGATTAGCGGGATCTACCAATCGAATCGAACATGAATAGAACAGCAAAACTGGCATACGATATAGAATTAAATTTTTTTTCTCATGCTTAAATAAGTGGAGAAATATTATTTAATTCATCAATGCTGATATAGTGAGACCCCTCAAGCGAAATTATACAAAGGGACCCTGAAGCAAGTTTGGTGTTTGTGCACAGACCCACTGAGCTAAAAGCAAAAGTCCTCTGAATCAATGACACATTGATTTAGGTGATCTCTGTATAGTGTACAATATAGCAAGCTTTAAATACACATTATGCAATGGATATGGTAGCCTTCTCGGCATATGTATACCGGAGGAGTAAGTGTGAGCGGCCATGCTTGTGGTGGCACTGGTGCCGCAGAAGTTGAGTAGACAAACGTTCAGCAACACGTGGAAGACTATGAAAAGTGGACTTCAGTCCCAACAACTGGCAACGAAGTTGAGGAAAAGCTCGGCTTGGGAGGAGGGTCTTTAATCCTCTGTAGCTCCCTCGATACTAAGTGCTTCACTCAACACGTGCAAATTAATTACTTTAGCTATAGCTTACTTAGCTAAAGCTAACTACTTTAATTTTAAAAAAAAGCTTTATGGGGACTCTTTAACAAACTTCCCAGAACACCAATAAAAAAGAACTCTAAATTGAAATACCATAGAGCAGAGATTAGAGTGAAGTTTCAAATCCATGTGTTACTGGCAGAACTTCATTAACCTAGCGCAGTTTTTTAGAATGTAGTTGCTAAAAATTAGTGGCTGAAGTGGCTTGACAATAGACATCAACAGGTGTTACTGTAGACTCTAGTTAGTATTTTTAACCCTTATATGTGGTCCGAAACAAATACTGCAAAATTATGGACATAAAATTGTTGAGAAACATCAAGCTGTTGTATGTCCAATAACCATGAACATTTCGTTCGCATTAGAATCTTCACAAACACCTCAAGGTACACATTTCAATGCCTGGTAAACACTAACAGTGCCTAAAATCCTCTAAAATTGCTAAAGCACTCGAAATAGGGGACAGTGAAAATTCTACATAAAAGGTTTGTACATTTTGAATACACCTGTAGATGATGTACATTACAGAGGCTCTAATGTTAAAGGTATCGTTATCTACCGAAGTCAGAATGCAAGGAGATAACGTGCTCGACCATATTCAAATGGCACACTTAACTTTTCTTAGCGACCTGGAGTGTGCACTTACAGTGGTTGCCTATTCGGCAATGCAGAGGACAAAGCGTGCAAGAAAGCAAAGCTTTGCACCATATTCTTCCATGTTTCGTGTGCTGCTCCCTTAGTACGTCAAACTGAAAAAGCCCATCAGACCATCAACTAGGCAATTCCCATCCGGTTGGATAATTTAAAGGTACCAGCGAAAAACAAGACATGTCACATGAATGACGACAGGTAAGGCACATGCTTCTCTGAGCATACAAAAAGCCTCCGTGATGGCAAGCAGTGCAAGTTCTTCCGTACTTTCATGCGTACAAACTAACCCTATTGCCCGTTATATACAAATTATTTGCCCTATTACTAATAAAATGCAAACAAGACCAGTTCTGTGCATGACAATTGGTAAGGCACTCACTTCTTCATTGAAAGCAAACCACAATACACTCCCCAATGTTACAGATAACAAATATTAGTGTAAAACACCTCAAGGCAGATTCTTTTAGGAGACCTGAATGGGGGGCTCGCATGGCTATGGCCTTTCCAGCCATGGCATTCAATGCCATTGCTTGAATGTCAAGGTAATAAGACTGATTGATAGATATGTGGGGTTTAACGTCCCAAAACCACCATACGATTATGAGAAGCTAAGAAGGCCAAGAAAGAAATAAACGTAACTCTCTGGTAACAAAAACAATGTTATAAGCTAGTTTCAAAATGTGAGTAATTCAAAGCAATGGCGCTCTGAAAAAGCAGTACAACTCGCCTCGACATGAATTACATGTTACCCTGTTTTTCTCTGCCGTTGAATAATGGTCTTTCTTGCGTAAGACGGCGTGAAATTCGGTATGAAATGGCACATATATTGGAAGCAAATGTTTCAATTTCGTAGCAAATGTCTCGGTACCAACAAGCAGTTTGTGGGAATTTCCACAATCGACCAATTTTTGCAATTGCAATCACTGGCTCGCCCATGAATTTAGTAATGCTCCAAGCACAGTATTCTTGGCCATAGTTCGTATCTGAAAAAAGTTTTTAAACAAGCACTAATTTTCAGAAATCTTGGAAATGCAAATACCTACATACAAAATTACATAACACTAAAAACTTCCCAAAGCAACGAATGTCATTTCAGTAGAGATTTCTGTCAGAAGTAGCAGATTTTGAGTACTTAATAAAAAAAATTGCCTTTCAAAAATAAGACAACTTATTTTCAATGTAAATAATGGCGAGATTTTTTTTTTACATTCATAAAAACACTAGGCACAATATATATGCAAGGGCAACAATTATTTGTGGTAAATAAACTACAATTATGAAGCACAAATTTACTCTTGACAATGCTGTCATCAAAGACATACGTTCTCACGTGCAGTGTACGATAATAGATATATGCATGTGCTGTTTACAAAAATTAATTTTAATACGACGTTTGACCTTTCATTTGTAAATGTAGCTTTTTTTAACTTTTTTTTCTTAGTTCACAACAAGGTTTCACATATTCTTGTTTTCAGAAAAGTTAACACCAGTTCTAGAAGTTCTTTGCTGCATAAAGATATTGATACAATGTTGTTGTGATTAATAAAAAGAGGAATTATGTATGTGCGACAGCTGACAACACTCTTAATGACGACGACCTCGCAGTGACTTTACCATGGTTAAAACTACTTAAATGCTAGACATTTCTCGGATGCACTCTAATATAATAAACAATCTTGCACGCAAGCAGTCTCATTTAAACCTTAACATGGGAAGCATACCTGATTCAGAGATCTTGCCTACAGACCATTCCACGCATTGATCCCGGGATCAAATTCCAGACCGAGGCAAGTTTCCTTGATTTGACTGATATGTGGGGTTTAACGTCCCCGCCGTAGTGGAGAACTCCGGAAATTTTGACCACCTGGGGTTCTTTAACGTGCACGCAAATCTGAGCACACAGGCCTACAACATTTCCGCCTCCATCGGAAATGCAACCGCCGCAGCCAGGATTCGATCCCGCGAACTGCGGGTCAGCAGAAGACAAGTTTTCTTCAACTGCAAGACATTTTTTTGGAAAAGCCTTCCTAATTACATCTATTGCTGCATGCGACAAACAATCAAATGTCAGAAATGACACTTATTTCCCCATTCAGGAATTTTTGTTTACATCGCAAGATTCTACGGAACTGGCTTGGTGCATTTCGAGCACTGCATTCATTCGCCCTCAAGCTACAACCTGCTAATCTCCTGCATAGCTGAGATAGTTGCACAAACGCCTCGCAAGCATCGGTTATGAATCGGAAAGCCGTGATCGGGATGAATTTTTCGGTCAACTGCGACGCTCTCTTTGTGAAGAACCAGGATGGGTATCCTTGGGTTGAGGACAATTCTTTTTCCTTTTCGTGAAGATGCGCCTTTGTTTTGGTTTATACTAGCCATGCCTTCGAATCTAGCCTAAAACCCGAATTGCTACATAACATCGACAAATTTTGTTACGTATCATGGCATAAAAAAAATGTGTACAATGTCAGGTCCAACACAATGAGCTTGAAAATCTAACATCGCCCAATCTCCAGACTTCATAACTGTTGTGTTTTTTTCCCACGAAAAGTCTGTGGCAAAGTTTTTTACAACTCCGAAAATATGAACGGGTGCCACTGATATGCCAGTCAGCAAATGCCTCTCGTGATTTCTCGCATCATTTCACTGCCTACATCAAGCCTGTATGCAGGCCTATAACAAGCCTGTATGCAGGCCTATAACGTAAGTGAACGAACATTCCCAGCAATTTAGCAGCTGACACCTAGCGTCATGTTGAATTTTGATGGCAGATTCAGAAGCAAGTTTACAGCTCATTGCAGTGGAGTTTGTTCCAATGACAGATTGAGGGTGCAAGTTAAGCGTCAGATGTCGGAGCATCAGTCATTCTGCGCAACAGGAAAGCTTGCCCTGCGAAGATCGACGGGGTGAATTGAAATTTTGCATGACTCATTTCTCTATACTGTCATTATGCATGCTTAGTTATTGAGTGGCCCACGGTTGTATAAAGTTTTTGATGTAACGGCAGATAACCTGGCCAACCTGGCACAGTGTGCTCCGTGCATGAGGAACCCCATTTACCAAGGTACACGAATCTCCAATCTGGCAATAGATGGCCACTGTGTAATCCTGGATGTGCAAGTTGTCGGGACATGCATAGAGCTGTCAGAGGCGCATGAACGCAAGATAAAAAAAGTACTCAATTCCAAACGTTCTACTAGATGTCCCGATGTCTCTTTCATCACCACATCTTACCGTGGGACTAAGGTGAAGGAATCGATCGCATCTCTCCTAGGCGTAGGTTTAGGACGCAAACGTTTCAAAATAATGACAATCGGGCAAATACAGGAAGGGTCTATGGGTATTTGGGTACATTGAAGAACGACTTCGGATGCAAGTACCAGCTGGCGCAGGCTCGCAAGGCTAGATTCCCAAGTCGCCAAGCATGCTCCCCAGTAGTCGAAAGCTCCAACTGCCGAACCAGGTTTTTTTGCTCTTGACAGATAAGTTTTTTGTCTAATTTGCACAGCATTACTTTGGCTACTTGACATAGACAGCTTTGAGGTGGAAAGCTGATGTTCTGATACGTTCAACGAGTCAGGACACAACCTGTGATGCAGAGACCACCGCTTCCAAAAGAGTGTTCGACAGAACGTTCAGCCTCAATACACTGTTTAGGACTCTCACATTCACTTTGTTTTGACAGCGAGAATTGCATTTTAATTGCCAATTAGAAAACTATTATTCCAGAGACAAGTATTCACTAGAAGAGTCAGCCGGCTACTCTGAATTCGCCTTTGAAATTCAACATTTGGTAAGACGAAAAAAAAGCATCGACATCAACTGCAGCAACACTGCCCATAGTGTTTCACACAAAAAACACAGACATTCATTTTTCGCAGCACATGAATGCAATAATACTGTCAACACTGCAAACATTCTTTTTTTTTTGCGCACCGTAGTATGATCACTAACGCAGAGTGCAATTCACCAAACAATGAAACAGCGTGTGTTCCGTAACTTATTTTCCGCGTCGACGGGAAGTGGTTGTGGTAGTAGTCACGTGGCAAAAGCCATGCATCCCAAGACTTCACATACACAAACCACACGGGCAAGGTTAACGGCATTAAGTGTCTGAAACCAAAAATTCTTGGTGCCGTTACACAAAAAATTACTCTAGGGAGCTAATTTTCAAAGTGATTGTCACAATGATAACAAACGCAGTAAGTTTGTGTCACTGTCACACTATTGAGAACGAGTTCATTAAATATATAGGGTATCTGGAAAACTTCATTAAAAAACATCACTGGCGTATTTTATTATATGGCTGATTCTCGTTAAGTCAAGCTTGAGGCCACTCCAGAGTTTCATTTGAATAATCAGAAGTTGTCAAATATACAGCTCACTTACACTATACTCAGCGACAACTGTTCTCTAGGCAGTTACTACGGAAAATACAGAACAAACACTTGCCTTCGTGAGCGCCAAGTAGTAGTACATACTCTCACTTTCTAATTTTCAGAGTTGCCTACCTCTGAAAAATAAAGTCTTTTCATTATAAAAATAGAACAAGTATGGGAAGCCACTGATGGTGAAAAATTTTTGTACGCCTCAAAATTTTTTCTGTCTCTTTTTTTTTGGCAGCATCACACTTTCCCCATGCCTGTTCTTACAGTAAACATGGCGTCCGCGATGCCGGCTGGACCATATGCGGCCGCAAACTCGCCGTTTCATTCCCCGAGAAACATATACCCAGTGTGTGACAGAAAGTGTCTGCAAGAACAGACCAAGCAAATTATCTGCAACGTCCGTGCTGGGGTAAAGTGGAGTGGCCTGAATTGTCGACGAGGGCTGCACGCGAGCGAAACCAAAACTGGAACTGAAATTGGCTGCAAGCTTGCAGACTACTTGCATGGAAACACAAATGTCTGGATTACCTTCTTCCGTAGCTGTCGTTCTACTGCAAAGATAAATTGTCGCCAAGCATAACGTGCTAGTAGCACACTGCATTTCCAAGTCCTTTTAGGGAAAAGGCAATGTAAAGCATTTTATGATTGATTTGATTGATTTGTGGGGTTTAACGTCCCGAAACCACCATATGATTACGAGAGACGCCGTAGTGGAGGGCTGCGGAAATTTTGACCACCTGGAGTTCTTAAACGTGCACTCAAATAAAGCATTTTATGTGCAGTGCGTCAGCGTACCCGGGCTAGCACTTCCATTTTAGCTGGTTCCTGGTAGTGCATCGAATGTGTAAGAAGGTTGCAGTGCCGACTGTCGGAGGGCACTGCCGTCCTGCAGCTTGACCGGCGTGACAGTCAGCAGCCGATCCCTTCTCACGATCCCTGATGCAACGCACTTGCATTTCTGTGCGAGTTTGCTCGGGGTCATAAGTCTACCCTACCCCGGCTCGTGAATTCAATGTGCCTTCTACGGTCAGTTGCAACCTAAAAATAAACGTAAGCTCTGCCCACAGCCGTTCCTGTCCAGCCCAGACAAAATTTCCGCGAGTGCTCCATCACGTCATGTACTTTTCGTGATATTTCAGGCAGGTGGTTTTCTTATACAGATAACTGTTTAGTTCCGTGGCGTTCAGCTGAAAACAAACTTCTAGGCAAATATCAGCAGATTGCAATGTCACTACTCTCGGAATGCAATATTTTAAGTAAACATGACGAATTATACATGCATGGTGCTTTAACTAGAAACAAAAAGGTAGTATGACTCTTATGTCCAGATGACCAGCAGGCAAGTTGCAGTTCTGGGGCCGGAGGGCTTGTATTTGTTCTAAGCAATTTATTCTAAGGATGTGACTGACTGTAGTGCACTGCAGCTTCTACGTGGGTGCGACGCACTGGAAATGCGCTGCCGTGTGACACTGAAGTATTCACACAAATGTGGCTAAAGTGATTTCGTCTTGTCCGTGTGGCACGTGTATCGGAGCGCCTGTGATCTGTATACGCATTAGAATGCACATAATACCGAGCTACGAAATGTGCACAACAGTAGCAACACCTGCTGTCACATCATACGACACCTCGTCCAGTACGAACTCAACGATCACCAATGCCACCGAGTGGCCACATGCTTTCTAGAAGTAATGACGTGCCTGAAAAAAACGTATGTTTGATGCAGTGTGGATGCCCTAGACAGAGGTAGCAATCTCATAGTGTAACTCCACAGAAAGAAAAAGAGTCATTATCAAGGATATCTGTAGCAGTATAGGTTGGCAGCACGTGCGCCTGACAGTTACAAGTCGTATTACTCGGTGTTCGGTGATAAACTTGTCCCGTACCTTAGATGCATGAATGCTCAGGCTCTCTTCATAGTCATTTTTCCATCGATAGTGGAAGTCCAACCACCAGAAAAACGGATGTAAGAGCCACAAAAAGGATTCGATCAAAAAGACAGAATCGCTGCAGCCACCGGCATCTATACTACACAAAAACTGGTACTGCAAATGTGGAATCCCGCAAGGAAGCCCCAAATCGGCGTGATCTAGGGTTGGATCCCTCGGACAAGACAAATTTTTCTTTGACTAAAAATATTTTCTTTCCAAAAAATCCGAACATATATCTTCCCAGCCTTGTGCTACAAGAAAAAATAACAACCAAACTAACGGGAGGTTGTAAATTTTTCCAATCGTAAGAGCTAGTATTCCGTAAAGGTAACATGTATACAGACTGCAAGCCTGCACAACCCTGTGTTCCATTATAGCGGTAACACATGTACGAACTACACCTTTTCTACAACCACTATTCCGTAAATGCTAATACACATAAAAGCTGCCTCTCTGTGACACCCAATATTCCGAAAATGGTAATAAGTAAACAGACAGACAAGAAACATCATAAGGTAGACCGAGCTCTGTGAGCAAGAACGACGGTAACAACGGAAACCAGCACGCACAACACACGCTCTGCATTCCAAGAGAAAACAAAAACAACAACACTCTTTCACCGCACAGCCACCGACGAAGCAACGGCAGGCGTCGAGGACGCACGACCAGCGTGGCCCCCGAAGCCGCATGGCAAGGATCGACGATGCTAAGAAGCAGGCGGGGCACAATGACATTTGCGGCACGCAGACGTTCTTGTGACTAGGAGGTGGTGTTGCCGCACCCGAGGTTTATCATTCTTTCATCTCTCCGCGGAGAAGTCATAACTAGAGTGAGGGAGATATGAAGAGAAGCAAGAGACACACAAAACAGAATGTCATATTAAAAGATCCCAGGAAATTAAGTTGACATAAAAGAGAGGAAGTAAGTGAACATGCATGTGTGTGTTTGTGTAAGTAGAATAAGCAGAAATCTAAAACAAAAAAAATAAATTTTTGTCATTTTATATATATGTGTAAAGTAGATTGGTTCCCACACGTTTCCTTTGTTACACTTGATCCTGTGTAATTTTCATCAAAAAAAGAGTAAACAATAGCGATCTCAAGTCTAAGCAACCAGCGATACGTCCCTTTTACCGACTGTTTTTGTAGCTTTCTGTCATCGTAAATCTGTGAAGAAAACATAAACTTTCTCCCCCTTTAATAGAACGAAAAATCTGTCCGGCAACAATGTTCAAGTTCTTAACAAAGACTGAATAAATCGGCCAGAAAATGTTGACAGCGTGATAAACAAGAAATTTAAGAACGTGTGGTGGGCTAGTTCGTACTACATATCTTATGACGATAGTTATAGCCCGAGAAGAGAACGACGACGCAGAGACAAGAAGCACACGAAGGACACTTCTTGTCTCTACGTCGTCGTCCTGTTCTCGAGCTTTAACTATCGTCGTGTCATAACAACCAGCCCATGCTGCCACACTTCTAAGTTACTATGTTACCGCACTAAGTTACACTTCTAAGTTACCACACTTCTATGTTTTAATGTAAATAAATGCAGGGATTAAAAAGAAGCAATACCAATGATAACTGTTGGGGTTCACGTCCCAAAAAACGACATGGCTATGAAGGACATCGCAGTACAGAGTTCCAGAAATTTCAACCACCTGGTGCTCTTTAACAGGCACCTACATGGAGACACACGGGCCTCTGGTGTTTCGCCTCCATGGAAAATGGTGTAGCCGTAGCCAATATACGATCCCGCGATCTCCCAGTCATCCGTTGCGCACCGTAGCCACTAAGGCACCGTGGCAGACGAGCGACGACAAGAGGACACACTGCTACTAGTACAGCAAAAGCTTATTCATTTGAACTCGAACGGGGAGTGTAAAACTGGTCGAATTAAGCGGAGTTTGAATCGGCAGGTGGCCACTACAATGAACAGAGATCACGTGACACCGAGCGGGCACGCCTAAAGAAGCCGCGTCTGCACTCGTTATTGCGAACGGACTGTTGCATGCTTGTGACAGGCCATTTTGTGGATTAAATTCAAGGAGATCTAACTGTGAACATAATTAAGTTATCTGTGAACATAATTAATTTATCAGTCAGTGATGCGCCAGATACAAACACTGAAATATGCATTTATGAGAGCGGTAAGCCTCGTTGCCAAAACATACGACGCTATTTATGCTCTAAAACACGTTCATTTTCATAGCATAGTTAATGCAATCAAAATTATAAGTAATCAGTAATTAGCATTTATTTGCATTTAATTTTGTCACAACTCCATGAGCATCGCTTGCAGCTTGCCCAAGACATCAGCGCAGTGCCCGAATTCTCATCTACTCAGATATGGTGCTGTTCTTTTTCTTTGCATCTCTGGTAAGTTTGGTTTGATTGATATGTAGGGTTAAATGTCCCGAAACCACCATATGATTATGAGAGACGCCGTAGTGGAGGGCTCCGGAAATTTCGACCACCTTGGGTTCTTTAACATGCACCCAAATATGAGTACACAGGCCTAAAGCATTTTCGCATCCATCGAAAATGCAGCCGCCGCAGCCAGGATTCGATCCCGCAACCTGCGGGTCAGCAGCCGAGTACCTTAACCACTAGACCACTGCAGCAGGGTTGTAAGTTTGGTTTGCTTTGGTTTTCCAACACATTGTGATCCCTTAGGGCAGACTTCTGCAAAAATCGATGAAAGGCAGGAGGCTCCCAGTTCGAATTAACCATAGTGGATACAGACACATTCAAATTATCAGGAGTTTTCTCCCATATAAATATGCAGCGCCAGGGAATTAGCTTGAATTTACAATAACTTTGAAGCAACAGCGTTCAAATTAACAAGCATTTGCTGTAGTGCTGCTAAAATAATGCTGTGTCCTTGCGTCTCCTTTTACGTCTTTGTGCTTCTTCACAATAAAGCTTGCGAAATTCAAGTTATTTGATCGGTCAACAAAAGGTGCACCTTGGTGGAGGCCTTGCGACCCTTGGCCAGCTCGAGTGCATGGCGCCGCTCCATCTCCTTGGCTATGGCCAGGCGCTCCACCTCGTAGCTCATGACGACCTCCTCTAGCTCCTGCCGGTGCAGCCGATTCAGGATGGCCTGGAAGCACTCCAGCTCCGGCAGCCTGAAGAGGCTCCACTGCGGACATGAAATGTAAAAGAGCTTCTTTTTCTGGACCTATCATTTTGTAAAGGATGATGCCTGAGGTACAGCGGAGGCAAAGAAAAAAAAGTGCCAAGCTTGCGCGGGAAGCGCAGCACAGTCACAGCAAAAGCTGAAAAAGTGGCATTTCCAGCAACCGTCGTAAACAGTCTTTGGGCTACTAATGCAAGTACGCTTGCAAGACGTCCACTATGCCAGAGAGCACAATATTTGTCAATTTGGGATGCACCCACTATGCCATTATTAATGATTCTGCAGAGCAGTGATGTACCCGCTATGCATTTGCATGACAATATAGGCACTTTGTTGAATGTGGTGGCTGATGACGAAGAATTTTGGCTGAGCCCTTTATAATGGTTTGGGAACATTCAACAATCCACTTGCCAAGCAATTTGTATTGTGCAACGCTTCGTTACTGCGTGAAACTCCATTGCCTGTCCAGACTATTCTTGTTCTTCAGAGCTTTTTTTTTTTTTTCTTCTCCCCCCCCCCCCACTTATTCTGAGCAGTAGCGGTTATAGACACTGGCGGTGAACAACTACAATGCCAAAAACGACCCTTGTTGTGATTTCATAACAGCTTTCACTGCAAAGCATCAAAGGAGTGCGGCAAGGCCTTTAATATAAGGTGCAAAATCCCTACACTGTAAAGCAAGTTATGCACTCAAAAGGATACAATTGCAAAAGTAACGATGATCATCATCTATCCTGTGAGCATTTCTTTGATTTATATGAATTCCCAGCAACACTTTCTCGGCGTGGTCAGAAAAGACTGCCGATCGGTTGTCCAGGCTTCTGAGAACACGTGAGCCAAACATTAGAGTGCAAAATGTGGCCTAAAATTTACAATGAATTCTTGAAGACAGCCAGGAATCGTCCCCTTTTCTTCCTACAAATAGTGCCGTATACCTAATTGCCATATACCCAAACTCAGAGCCGTTAGCCGACTGAGCATCGTGAGCTGCATAGTTACCATGGTCGCCACAAGAGGGCGTCATGCGCCCATGCGCGCATGGCGCTGGAAATCGCCAAAGAAAGGATCTATGATAATACTCTGGGTAGTTCTCTACTGTTTGAGGCCAGGACGGGGGCATTGCAAACCAAAACATATTGGGCCAAATACGAAGGGGTAGACACAGTATGCAGTGCGTGTGGAGAGGAAGAAGAAACTGCCGAACACTTGTTAATGTTCTGTAAAGGGCTTCACCCTATAGTTCAGGATGATGGCGCAGTGTTTTTCAAAACACTCGGTTTTAGGGACAGGGAGGGTAAAATAGACTTTAAGTGGGTTAAATATAACTAAAAGGAGGTTATCTGATTGGTGGTTAAAGTCAAGGCACGAGTGAAAATTAAACCCTTCACTGCAAAGTACGAATCCTCACCCTCACTATTTAAAGGAAAAAAAATAAATCTAGTTTTTGGTTCACCAAGTATTACGGCTTGGTGGCACTAGCCACCGCCCGATCTAAAGGGTACAGCCATATCCATCCATCCATCCATCGTGCTCAGGATCACACTAACAATAAGCTGCGCGTCCGAAGAGAAAAAAAAAATGTGCGACGGTCGAGTTGTGAGGTTATATCCTTCTTAACAACGCTATGCAATGGTTACTTGGAAAAGTGTTGCAGGGCCCCTTTAATGCTAACTGCCCAGTCATGAATCGCATGCATGCTATCAAAAGAAGAAAAATTTCAATAAAGACAATAAAGAATAGAGGCTTGAGACAACTCCTGTTCAAGAACTTTTTTCGCCTCTTCATGAGTGCTGCCAGAGTGACAAAATGCCCCTCATAGTAAAGTTAGCGACTGCACAGTTTTTCAAGAAATGCAGAGAAAGCAAGTTGGACGACAATTATCATTGCATGGGAAGAAGACACTGCGAACGGTGCAACTTATTTTAAGAAGTGTTTAAGGAGAATTACATGGTGCTATCTCCTTTATCTACTGTACTGAACGAAAACTCTATAGCTGTCTTCACATCATAGGTTTATCTTCGTTGCCAACATAGTGACCACTTTTATGCATACACCATTCTGCTTACCAAAGGGTGATCGTTTTCCATCACATTGTCGCTGCTGTCTACTTCACGGCCGACATGAGACCCGTCTGCTTCACTAAAAATTTCTCAAATGACAGTTTTCTTTACTGCAAGAGTGATGTCTGAATAATTACACTGTGCCTAAGACGTGAACTGTGTCGCAGACTCTCCAATGCACACAGTAACCTGCAACTACCATGGAAACACTTGCAGCGCCTTGTCTCTCTCATCGTCTCTCTCATAACTAGCCCAATCTTCTACCTCGCAACTGTAGAATGTGCAATGTTGCGTGTACAGTACTCACGGATTGAAACCCCTTAATTCAGAGCTATGTAAAGCATACAGCATTTCAATTTCCACCATCTTTAGCTTAGATCATATCGACAAAACTTCGATTTAAACACATAGATCAGAGCCAACATTATCTTCAGAGACCAGATTCTTCATGACATGATTGTCTCAGGCGATGGTGTGTATCGAGTATCATACTAGAAAATTGTAAGTAGCATTTCGAATCGGCGAGAACTGTACTGTCGACTTTTGTCCACTGACGACCGTGCTCAACAACACTGGTCTGCAACTCAGGCGCACAACAGACGACAACTTCTTGTTTCGTACCAACAGTTTCAGTCCAGCAATCGAACGTGAAAATTGGCCATAGAAAGCCACTCACATTAAAGACAAGTATACACAAAAAAGCATGTAGTGTGTTCGCACCTTCAGCTTGTGGTCAGACTCCTGAGGTGCCCTTGAGTAGATGTAGAGCCACTTCGGGATCTCTGTCAAAAAAACGACGCAAATGGCATGAGCGTCAAAAATCAGTGCAGGAATCTTCCATTCTCGCTTTTTTCTCTAAGGATGAGGATTAATGATAATGAACAACCTTCTCTAAACCCTACTGTGCAAAAGTTGAGAGCCCATATAACCTCGTGGCAAAACCTAAGGATAGTTTAGACAAGCTATCTCTTTGCAAGTGGGTTGTTATTACCAGTTGGTACATTTACGATGCAAAAAAGACTGGCTAGATGTTGAAAGGCTAATGTTTTTATTTGTGTCTACAAGTTTGCTATCTATCCTCGACTTTCCCATTCAACTCGTGTTGAGCAAACACACTATGCTTTTGTCACTAGTGAACATGAAACGACGTGGAATCAATTATGGTACAATTGCTGTAAATGGATATCACTTGAAAGAGAAAACAGTCTTGCATTTCGTTGGTTTCGCACGCAAGAAAAAAACTTTGTTTTGTGCGAACCAGTTTTCAAAAGTCTCTGCAACTGAGAAGAGAGCTCCAAGGGATATTTTGAAACACCGTGTCACATTGTATATCCATTATGTATACTGAATGTAGTCAGTTGTAGATAACTCTTCAAATTGATCGAAAGTAATAAGTAGGCTTGAACAAATATTCAAGCTAACATTATAGTATTCAAGATCGTTTCAATGCGAATTCAAATCATAGAAAATTTCAAAGCATTTGAAATGAACAAAGAGGTGTATATTTGTCTACATGTAACCTCCTTGCAAAGGTCTTTTAACTGCAGCGGTGGAATACTGCACCATGAGTACACCGATCCAGGAGAAATCTGCACTGTCATAAAGCCCCACTTTAAGGTTCAGTGAAAGTATATTTCTCACATCGCTCATTTCTCAGGGGTAAAGCTTGGTATACCGGCTTATTCATCCTAAGTAAACTTTAAAAGGCAACATATTTTACAGGTTATCGATTGAATGATATGTGTTGTTTAACGTCCCAAAACCACAATATGATTATGAGAGACGCCGTAGTGGAGGGCTCCGGAAATTTCGACCACCTGGGGTTTTTTAATGTGCACCCAAATCTGAACACAAGGGCCTGCAACATTTCCGCCTCCATCGGAAATGCAGCCGCCGCAGCCGGGATTCGATCGCGCAACCTGCGGGTCAGCAGCTGAGTACCTTAGCCATTAGACCACCACGGCAGGGCATTTTGCAGGTTATCACTAACGTTCTTACGAAAGTCAAATCCTGCTACTATTCAAAGGTTCTTCCACTTCTTTAATACCGACAAGAATGATATATGCACATGCCTTGTTTATATATATATACATATACGTATAAGGGAAAGAAGTGTATACTTAAGGGCTCAATTTTCGTGTTTCGAAACAACATTAATGAGATCTAACAGACAATAATGCCAAGGAAAGTATAGGGGAAGTTATTAGACCGAATTCTAATGTAAATGTGAAGAAAGAAAACTTAGTGAAAAGATAACTTGCCGTGGGCAGGAACCGAACCTGCGACCTTCGAATACCTGCGTTATTCGAAGGTCGCAGGCTGTGTTCCTGCCCACGGTCCTTATTCATTAAGAGGGTCTCATACTGGCAGACTTAGTGCCTTATGTTGTATACGAAGGACTACTGGTCAGCTGCCAACTGGTAATATGTTCACGTGCTACGTGACGCCACACAGGCCCATAAAGTGTGAGCCACACTCACCACCATGGCTACTGGTGGCGCTGACTGACACTTCCACGTTTAAATTCACATATATACCAAATAAAGTGGCTGGGGGATAGCTGCCGTGGTAGCTCAGTGGTAGAGCATCGAAATTGTTATTCAAAGGTCGCACGTTCGATTTTTGCCCCCGGCACGTTATCTTTTCACCCGCTTTTCTTTCTTCATATTTACATTGCAATTCGGTCTGATAATTTCCCCTATACTTTCCTTGGCATCTTTCCCTGTTAGATCTCATTAATATTGTGCCAAAACACTGAAACACGAGGGCTTAAGTATACACTTCTTTCCCTTATATATATATATATATATATATATATATATATATATATATATATATATATATATATATATATATATATATATATATATACCGTATTTACTCGCATAATAGGCGCACTTTTTTTTCAGAAAATCCGGCTCGAAGTTAGGGGTGCGCCAATTACGCAGGATAAATTTTTCAAAAATTTTTTCAACTCGGTTCTCACGCTTTAAATCTGCACACTTGTCAAGTAAAAGGCGACTTTATCGTTTACCAATTAATTCAGCATAAAACAAACATACCTACGTACCTTTTAATGAACAAGCGAGAGCCATCAACTGCACACACACACGTAAAATTTATTTACACAAAAGTCGTAGCTGTTCCTCCTTTTCCCTATTCGGAGTCCGAGTCGGAGATCACACATTCATCCTCGCCGAGCGGGGATTCGTTTTCTGAGTCCGAATCATCCGCACCCCACAACATGTCATCCTCACTTGCATTCAGTGCGTTCAAGATACCCGTCTTCTTGAAGCTTTTCCTGACGACTTCGTCGGAGATCGCCTGCCACGCTTCCACGATCCAAGCGCACAGAATTTCCACAGGCGGCCTCTTAATCTTACCACCTGGAGTCAGCTGATGTTGTCCTCCAGCCATCCAGGTGGTGCACAGCCTTCGAACATTGTCCTTGAAAGGTTTATTCAAGGACACGTCCAAAGGCTGCAGTATCGATGTGAGGCTGCCCGGAATCACTGCCAGATCTGTGCGCAGCTCCTTTAGCTAATCTCATACGCGGTCTACTAGGTGCCCACGAAAACTGTCCAGGACAAGCATGGACGGCAACAACAGACCACCCGGCCGCCGACCCTAGACTGTTTTCACCCAATCCACCATGAGTTCCGCGCTCATCCAGCCTTTTTCTTGGACTCTGACGTAGATGCCTTGAGGGAATTTTGCCTTTGGGAGCGTCTTACGTTTAAAAATAACGTAAGGCGGTAGCTTACGCCCATCCGCTGTCACCGCCAGCATTACGGTGCATCGTTGTTTATCAGCGCCAGACGTTCTGACGATGACGCTCTGTGCACCTTTCTCCTCCACTGTCGTGTTCCACGGCATATCAAAGCAAAGGGGGGTCTGATCAGCGTTGCCGATCTGGGACAAAATGAAGTCTTTCTGCTGTCGGAGCTTTATAACAAAACTGTGGAAGTCCACCACTTTGTCCTCATATGCTGCGGGCAAGCGCTGGCACAAGGTGGTCCGCCTTCGCAGTGCGAGGCCATGGCGCCGCATGAAACGAGTTGTCCATCTGGAGCTGGCTTTGAACTCTTTTGCTTCGATGCCCTGCGCTCGGGCTATTCTGCGCGCCTCAGTCTGCACAATATCCAACAACACAGCACAGCCGTCTTGTCGTAGCTCCCGTATATGCCGGACCAGTTGCTCTTCGACGTTCGGATACCTGCTGGTCTTGGCACCGCGGAAAGCCCGTCGTGTCTTCTTCGTCGCCTTAAGTTTTTCTTCTTGGTCCCTCCTGTACCGAATACTGGTTTCTCCAACGCCGAAATGCCTGCTTGCAGCCCGGTTGCCGTGCTCCAGCGCGTACTGCATTGCCTTCAGTTTAAACCCAGCCGTGTAGCTCGCGTACTTCCCCATGGTGGAACCAAAGTTCAATACACGACCACAACATACGCACACCACTTGCAAAATGGCGATTTTTTCTTTTTCTCTGATGGTGGTGATGGCGATTGAGCCCCCGGCGTTGTCCACGTGACCTCCAAAAAGCGCGGCGATTTGCCGATGCCCTGCGCCGCTGATTGAGCAGTGAGCCGCTGTGCCGCTCACTGCTCAATCATATACTCGCCGAGCAGCTCTTCAATTTGCGGAAACCAACCCTGCTGTTGTCCGCTGAAGCCTTTGCGTGAATCTTTGCTGTCGACAATCTTCTGCTTTTGTTTCCGCCAGTCCCGCACGCACGTTTCGGGAACTCGGAACAACCGTGATGCAGCCCGATTTACGTCCATTTCGGCACACGCGATGACTTTTCTTTTAAAAGCGGCATCGTGGTGCACTCAAGTGTTTGGAGTTGGCCCTTCCATGCCGTCAATTCTAATGCACACCAAGATGACGAACTCCTCAGCACACGTACGAAGTGCCGCACATGAGAAGCACATAGGTAGAAATGGCCGACGCGCCATGCCAACACACGTAGGGGGCGGCCATTTTGGAATGCCGATGGCAATAGAATGACCGTATTCATTTTTTTTTCGTACTCGATTCTAACGCGCATGCGATTTATGAACTCGCTTAACGAGAAAAAAGGTGTGCGTTAGATTCGAGTAATTACGGTACTTCGTTATATCTGGGTTCATTATATCGAGGTTTGAGCACTATTATCGCAACAGAATCAAGTAATAAATTTTGGCTACAACTCACCTTCAGTGAGGTAAGGGTTTGCTGGCACCAGCACGCTGTGCTGATGAAAGTTAGTGTGCCGAGGAGGTGGCAGGTGGCTCATGGGAGGCGAGCTGCCGCTCTGTCCGTACTGGGTGGCGCACGGGTGCTCGTACTGTGCTTGTTTGGTGATGTGGCTAAAACGGTGGAGGGGAGAGAGAGTTCGCATGAAGATAAGCACTGAAGTGGTAAGAAAAAACATGGAATGAAACTCCGTGGCTTTCCATCCCACAACGTGTCAATTACGAGTGATTTGAATAGTGTGTACAGTACCCACTGATTTAAACGTCAAAATTCAGGGATAAATAATTCACAAGCTTTCCCTTCCGGATTTTTCAGTTCGTGTCATATCGGCATAATTTGGACTCTGACATCAAAGCTAACATTAGCTTTAGTGCTTGGATTTGTAGCGAGATGTGGTTACGCAGGGCAATCACTCATAGCAGTAGTTATACTGAAAAAACCTGATGTCACATTTGTATTGTAACGGTAGTATTTATACACTCAAGCCTCATTATAAAAAAGCTACATCGTGCAAAAAAAAAACTAGTTTGTAATATCCAAAACTTTGCTATAAAGGTATATTCCTAGCACTGTATATCTTGCAAGGCTTTCAGTCATTTACTTTGTTATAACCAATATTTCGTTATGTTTGGATTCATCATATTGAGATTTGTATGTACACAGAGTAGACACACGTTAAGCGAAACCTAAAAGAACAAGGAAAATGCATTCCGTTTAACGGGTTATTCTGTTAACTGAGAGATAAATTGGGAGTCGTGATTAAAGCGGAATGAATCGTGCTAGAGGCAGTTGTTCCATTTAAGCGGCAATCTGTGTACTGAGAGTCTAATGTAGTTCACTAATCTGACAAGAACAGTACGAACGTAACCCTCACTTGACATAATAGACACCATGGTCAGGAGAATCGACGCGCTCCCAGCCGGTGGGCAACCCCTCCTTCTCGTACGGGTGGCTCCAGTGGGTGGTCTTGGTGTTGTGGTCAATGTAGTAGCGCCGGCCACGCATCGTGTAGTCCACGGTCCAGCCCGGCGGCAGGGGAAGCTCCTCCGCATTCTTGGCGGCCAGCCGTGGCTGCGAGCCTCCGCCGCTGTTTTGAAATCTGCGTGCAGCAACCCCAGTGCCTGTCAAGACTGCCATCGCCGATTAACCAATAATGTAACAATAATTGTAGTCTTATGTCCCAAAACCACAACGTGTCCAAGAGGGACGCCACAGTCGAGGGCTCTGGGAATTCAAACCACTTGGAAAACTTGATGGGCACCTTCATCAAAGAGTACAAACCTCGAGCATTTAGGCTGGTGCACACCGGCGACTAGCAACGGTCGCGCGACCATTTGCGACTGGTCACCAACAGTCGCGAAGGGTCGCAAACGGTCGCAAAGCGACTGCTTTGGCTAATCGCTTCCTGACCGATTTTTCAGTCGCGCGACTGCAGTCGCAAAGCTGCTGGAACCAATCAGCGATGCTCAATTTTGGTTCTTTTGATTTTTTTATTGCGCTGGCTTCCTGCCGCCAGATACAAACGAGTGCGTTCCTCTGGGTCTATGGCACCATGGCCACCACAAAATACTTGGCTTGTAGATGCGCCAGAAGGTAAACACCGTCAAAGTAAAGAGAAAATAAATTGTGCACTATCTTTTCCTCGTATTCAGAACCGTTTTATTGTCTTGAACTTGATTTGTCACCGCCTTCAATGCAGCGCGTTTGGAACGCGTTTGTGCTTCATGCCTTCGCAACGACTTAAGACAACGCGTTCGAGACGTGTTTGTGCTGTATTGTAGGCTGTGGCAAGTCAATTTAAATTGAAGGACAGTTTCTGAATACGTACGACTCTCGGAAATACTCCTCGTCGTCTCAGCGCAGCTCGGGAGGCCGGCGGCTTGCATGGCCAGCCAACTCCCGCGATCGAAAGGACGGTCACACCCACTACAGGCTTTTTTTTCTTCGGAGGCATCTGTGATGCCAGCGCTGACACTATGGCACAGCGCATCAGCACCATGACAATGTCTTGTTCTTCACTTGAATCGAACTTGATGCTGTTGGGAACGGTGTGCGAGAACGGACGAAAACAATAAATGCAGCGTGCCCGGTTTGCTCCGCTCACTCAGCTGCCGGTGCTCAGCTGATCGGCGCCGGTCTTTAGCTCTCGCTGATAACGAGATCCGGACGTGACTCTCCACATTTGCGACTTCCGGTCGCTCGCATGCAGCCTCTACCGGTGTGAACATCAGTCGCTTTTTGGTTGCCAGTCGCAAATGGTCGCGCGACCGCTGCTAGTCACCGGTGTGCACTAGCCTTTTCACCTCCATTGAAATGTGTCCAACACAGCTGGGATTTGGCGCTGTGATCTTCGGGTGAGCAGTTGAAGCCCACAACTACTGGACCACCCCAGCAGATTATCTGACAAAATGATCAGCTAGAAACTCAAGAGTTACACAAGAATGCCCAAGTGACGAGACGGCTAAACGAAAAGCGCTGGATTGACGTTGTAGCTGCAGCTGAACCAGAATCCCATCTTCACTTCCTCTTTCGCGAGAAAAGCTAGTGCAAATAGCTTGAAAGTATGAAGGCCCTTCGCAACTACACAACAGTTCGTGTGCAGGAAAAGAAAGTGAGTATATAAATGTACTTTCTATGTGTGACAACAAAAAGTTACAACTAGCTAGTTTTAGTGAAATACTGCTCACTGCATACGAGAAGTCAATTATAGTAAACACAAACTGCAATGAAACTTGAGTCAACGAAGAGGCTCCATTTCGGATAGTGTGAATATCCTCCGAGCAGAATTTTGTATTTAGAATTTAATTTAGTGTAATACTTAGCAAAATTGTGATATGAAACACCTTGTTGTCAAAGCAAAGGCTTCCAGGTGAATTCGACCGACCTGGGCTTTCCCCAGCCATGGACAACCTGGACTGCTCACGGGCCCTTTTGTTTCTCGGCCTGCACACTTTTTTATATACGCTCTCATTGTTTTCATTCCGGGTTCATTTCTGTGGGGGAGGGAGGGGAGGAGGTAATCTGTAGCACCACCATCATCGTCATTCATCATCACCGTCATCATTTATCATCCCCCACGCTGCGCCTATCACCCAGTTCATGCCTAGCTCGAGCTGCATGAGCTACAGGACAGGTTCGCACGCCTGGCGTGTCACACGCTAGCAGCCGCCGTCGCTCCGCTTCAGCCCTATGAATAAAGTGGCGAGATTGAACTGGCCCCATCGGCCGCCTTCACGACTTACTCTCACGTCTCTCTCCCTCTTGCTACAGGCTGCTTTGTCCACCAGGGGAATGTACAGAGCACAAATTGGGGGCACCATCTTCAACACTTATTTGCACAAAGTGCGCAAACAACTTCTGATATGGTCTTCTACAAAGAATTTCAGCTTTTCGCTGGTAGATTCAGACAGTCACAATCCTCCATTTCGCTCCAGCATTTTGGAGGCCACTCCAGATGTGACCACTGAAATACGCCACATGTGCACAAGCGTTTTTGCACTTTTCCTTCATCAAGATGGGGGCCACAACAGCCGAGAGCGAACTGGAAGCCTTGAACTTGCCAGCATGGTGCCAAAATTGTTGAGCTCACCTCAGCTGGTTCGAGTGTGACTGTATTTCAGTATACCTAGCTGCTATGAAATATTAAATAAAAAATTGTATTCAGTTTCATGAGCTGAAAACCACCATACAGTGAAGTTGTAGCCCTTTCGTCAGGCACTACATTGTGCTCAAAATTTCGGAAGAGTTTGCACTGAGGACTTTTGTAGTTATGTTGTTCTTCAGGTTTAGCCAAGTGGTCCTGCGCAACGATATGCTCATTCACGGTCGCGCTTAAATGCTAAGTAGCGTTAAAGTGCAGCCATAGCCCAATTCAACAGCCTACTCACGCAAAAAGTATATCACTATCACAGCTGCACATGAGCAAGAGCAGCGGCATCATTATGATCATTTAGCATCATGATCATCTTGTTTGTTATTTCATTGTGCAGTCCCCTTTGGTCACAACCTGCATGAATACTACTACTACTAGTACTACTACAATGATGGCAGCACAGGCTAGACTAAGACAGCTGCATTGTAAAAGACAGACAAGCAAGACTCTAACCTCTGCAAAGATGTGTTGCTACCACCGGCGGACGGCGCGTTCTGCGGAGCGACGCTAAGGAGCTGCGGATGACTGGACGCCGGAGATGCGGTTGTCACCACGGCAGCAGCAGCGGAGGAGGAGACAGCGAGGTGGCCACTCGTGATAGGAAGCGCAGTGGCGGCTGCGCTCGTGATGGCCGTGGGCAGGAGCTGGCTGGAGCTGAAGATGCCTGGCGTGTACGTGACCACCGTGGTCGCCGATATCGACACCGGCGATGGTAGCTGCTGGTGCTGGCTGCTCACGCTGTTGTTGCTGCTCATGGGGCTCGAGCCTCCTGCATTCACTGCACAGAGTCGGGAAAAAACAAAAAAAGCCATAAACCTTTGGACTTTGGCAACTCAATGATGAGGTCATCATGACATTTCCACTGCCACTATGAACAAACCAATTTGGCCCATGTACTTTGGGAATGCGCAAGAAATGAAGATGGGCCACCAGGGAGGACGACAACAACCGGTGGACCCTCTGAAGCAAGGCACCTTGCTGAGTGATGGCAAGACCAGGACTAGGCCGCCCAGCAGGCAAAGACCATTGCCGTGGAACGTGGAAGATGTTCTTTGAATGGTGGATCCTTGGCAGCCTAGCTCCGAGCACAGTACAAAGCTTTGCGCGAATAAAACTTATTCAGCTCGATTCCACTTGATGGCTCCCTTAATGACACAAGCGGCCATTTTGAAAGTTTTGGTACCTGACGCTATCACTTGTCAACTGGTGTATAAGTGGTGCTTGAAGTCAAAGCAATGGACAATGCAGCCTGATGACACGATAGCATCAATGTCAGTAAGTGCACCATGCAAAAATGAACTACAAAGAGACAGATGCACAAAGGTTCAATGCAACAAAGATTCGCTCAGAATTCGAGTTACTTAACCCTATTATTGGAAAGACTGTGCATCATATTGGCTAAAACGAGCTCTGCTATTCTCATCAAATACGGATTGGCATTCTTATTTGTTCACTAAAGTCACTTTTGACACTTCACAAAAAAAAAAAGCAAGCATGTGGGTGATGGTGATCACGTGACCTCTTTTTGGTGCAGGCAGCTGACGGTCTCTATTGGTGAAATATACTACACTTTTTTATTGTAATCTTTTCTAAACTAAAATGTGCTGATCAGCTTAATTGGCGAACAGCGGCTTCAGCTGCACTCACTCCAATGAAACTAACACATCAAGCGTAATGAACAACTTCGAAGAGGGCTATCGGAATGGCTATTAACACTCAACATTGCTAAAGAAAGCACTTGTACCTCTGAGTAGCTTCTCGGATCCAAAAATTTTCACACAATATCCACCCAGTTTTGGAATCAACTAATAAGGGGCCTCGACTACACTCGAAGAGAACGCGAAGCAAACACTGCAAGGACACGAAGCAAGGTGTGGGAGCGAGCTAGTTGTTATTCCATATTCCTTTTTACAGCAGAAGCGCAAAATACGTAGACAACAGACAAAAGAGACAACGCTCGTCCTTGTTGTCCGCTTCGCCCGTTGTTTACCTTTTTTTTGTGCTTCAGCTGTAAAACACAAGAACACGAGCCAAATCAGTTCGTGAGGCGTGGTTAGCGCCAAGTACAAGCGAACAAAAGGCCCGCACTTTCAACGAGGGACACACTCTCAGGCTTGCTCACGAGTTCCTGGCTATGGAATTTGAGCATTAAGGTCTGTTGACAGGTTGTGCTTCGACTCTAACCGGTCCACCCTAAGCTCGGTTCGAAGCAACACAAAGCACGCAAAAGGTTAGCAAGCGCTACGGGACATCCAAGAAAAGAGCGAATACGGAGAGGTACAATTGAGTAGGATTTGCCAAGAAACAGCCCGGTGTAGAGATGTTCCGCAATTCAGTGTCACCAATAGTTTCACTTACCTAAACAAAGCCTAGCAGCAATTAAAAAGCCACCAAATTAGGCTTCATAATCACAAAGAAGAGGCTCCGTTGTTTCGAGCATTATGCAACTTAATTCAAGCTTCCACAATTTGTTTGATCATATTGTTGCCTAATGTGTTAACTCGCAGTGAAGCAACCACATCAGACTAACATTAAGGCAACACTTCAGCTGAACTTCATCACAGAGAGGAGGCATTCTGTGTGAAGATGCCTTTGTTATATCCGAATTCGCTATAAATGTACATGTAATACCTCATTAACTCTAACTCGCATATTTCAAAAAATGGGCTAAGTCGAAATTTTCCACGGCACCGAACATTTTCCTATATGTCCTGTGTATATTTTTCCCTTTATCTCAAAGTGTTTTTGGGTCGGATTGCAGATAGCTCGAAATCTTGACTGGGAGTGGAATGAAAATTCTGCCACCGGACCATTTCACAAGATTCGCACAATGCTGGCACACCTGAAGTCCGTCTATTTTTTTTTTCTTAATTAGCCATGCCTTCCACTACGTCGATGTTTTCCACTAACGCGAAGTATGCGATGTCTCAGCCTAGTGACATATCAACATTGTCAAGCAACCTTGCGGCACGTATATGACATGCGCTGAGCAAGGAGGCCCTCTGCCCATGCTTGGCTTAATTTGTCTCGTTCGCTTTGTGCAGTGCACATAATTTTCCCTGAGGTGTGATATCTGTTCATCTGCGCAAAACACAAGGTATGAATTTTTCACTGACTGTGAGCTCAGTGTTTGTGATAATCCCTGAGGTGTGATTCTCAGTGTGATTCCTGAGGTGTGATTTACGTTCATCTGCGCAAACCGAGCAGTACGGATTTTTCTCTGACTGTGAAGAGCGCCAACTTAGCGCGAGTGCGGCAAGCATGGCACCAAAGCAGTGCAAGTCGCTAACGCTAGAAAAAAAGGTTGCCTTAATTAAGGAAGTGGAGAAAGGCGGACGAACGAAATCGAGCATCGCGGTAGAATTCGGCATCCCTTCGTCTATGCTTTCGACGGTGCTGAAAAACAAGCAGAACGTGCTGGATGGATTTGAGCAAAGCACCTCCAGCCAGTGGAAGTGGCTTTGAGGGTCGAAGTTCCCAGACGTTGAAACTGCATTGATGATATGGCTGTGAATTGCCAGAGCCGCCTACCTTCCCGTCACCACAGCGATAATGATGGAGAAGCAGACACTCAGGACCTGCAAATTTAACGGGCGAAACCTAGCTGGTTAAAGTCTCTTGTATGTTATATTTTTCTCTTTTGAACCTGCACGAGAAGTATTAGAAACTGCTGCTGAAGAGCCGGTAAGTAGTAGTGATAGTTCTGAAAAGCACTCATATTTCCCGGCGATTAGTACAACTTTGCTTACCTCGAAAATCTGTTTATCTCAAAATTTTCCCTGGTTTTTACGACTTCCGAGTTAACCAGGTATTACTGTATATTCAGAGCACTAACGATAACAACACTACTCTTCATCTAATTGTACCTGATAATCCATTACATCTGTGTGTATGATATGTAGGTTTTACTCATTCTACATGCCTGCAAGGTTATTTTCACTACTGAGACACGGAACCATTGACATAATGAAACTTGCAATGCAACAAAGTAGTTTTGCACTACAAGTACAACTTCAATATACAGCAGAATTGCTCTGATACATTTTTTATGGGAACCGAAAAATAAAACATATTACGCAAAAATCACAATAACCAAAGAGGTTGGCTGGGAGCAAAAAGAAAAACACATAAGGCCGAAAAAAATATTATGCAGAATCGTATCGACGTAATACCACAGTTCTAAAATTTGACTGCGCAGTCGACCACAATGCGATCGCATGGCCAAGAGTCGCTCCGCGACGTTTCTACGACGTAAGTGTCAATCAACAGCAACGCTACGCCCGAGATACATCCATCTTTCTATCAATGGCTGACTATTTTCCTACTGGGCAAGTAATCTTCCATTTATGACTAGTTAATGCAGCACACTCTTCGGCAGCAGGGGCTGCGTGCTTCGGTATCGAAAGCTGTCAATGAGCATTATTGTTACCAGTCCCAATTTTGACAAAGTGACATCCACCAAACAGCACACCATCGTAGCTTTGATTCTGCTATCGAAGTAGAAGTGGGACGCTCATACGGCAGTAAGTGCTTTGCGTGATAATAACAAACTAACAATGTTCTGTGCGGCACTCAAATATTGATTTACCAGTCAGTAGCAAGAAGACCTGTTTCCGGCCTAGCGCTGTTGTCAGCAGTAAATGGTGGCAACACTAGGTGGCGCGGAGAGGCAGTATGGTATGCGCTCCCGAGGGGCGTAAACTTTTGTGGTTGACTGTACATCAGGCCTTTTTACCCTCAAAGATCAACTGAAGTTAGTTAAACGATTGTGTCACATCACCTTTAAAAAAAGGTTACTTACACTTGGATGCTATAATTGACAAAATCATGTTACACCTCCAGCCAGCTAAGCTTCTACCAAAGACTACCATTGTAGCTTACGCGACGCTTACTTCAATGGCTATGTACAAACGAACCCGACACCGTAATGTGCCGGAGATCACCACCGAAAAGTCCTCACCGGACACCCGAGTAATGTGCGGTGGACCCTGGCTGTGGAGGGGCTGGTGGTGCTCCATGGAGTGCAAGGCCGACTGCGCGTGGGCCGCCTGCTGCGCGTACTGCTGCCGCTTCTGCTGGTGGTACAGCTGGATCTGGTAGTTCTCCTCCATCTGGTGGTAGTAGTTGTCCTGCAACGCCGAGTCCAGAGCCAGCCGTTCATCCGCCGACATGCCTCCCGTAGCTCCGCCAATCGTCAGTGGTGACTGCACAGGTTGCTGTTGCTGGTGTTGAGAATCTGTAGGGTTGGCAATCAGGCACTACAGCTGAACTACATGCCGTGATCGATACAGTGAACCCGAACATAATGAAATACTGGTTATAACGAAGTAAATGAAAAATGGGCGCGCAATAGGCATGGTGTTAGGAACATACCCTTACAACGAATTTTCGGATATAAAAGGCTTATTTTTGTGCAATATTCAACTTTGTTATATTGAGGTTTGAGTTATGTTATAATGAACACTGATGTAGCGAACTACTGGTCACAGCTAGGGCTCCGTGTTTCCGGATCAGTTCGAAAAAATCCTATAAACAGTTGCCGATAAATTTGTTGACAACTGGTGTTTATCCGATCAGCTCACATATTAAAGGGACATTTTCAACATTCAAAGGTGGACAATCGTCTTCAAGGCGATTGAGTTTTCAAGGCGGACAATCATAAATCAAAAGGAGCACACCTCCAAAGACAGCAGCAGCCTCGTAAGGTACACTCACACCTATTCCAACAAGCTTTAAGGTTGAAATTCAAACAAACGTAAAGACTGTACTCGTATTTGTTCGTGTATGCATATGCATTTGTGCATTCAAACCTTCCAGACATCTGAAATACACTTCGTGCGTACACATGTTTGCACATAAAGATACCATTTCATCTAAGATGCCAGAGTATTGAAATAATAATAATAATAATAATAATAGGTCATTTATGTTTCATCAAGAAGATAGAGCCTGGAAAAAAAAGCTGACAAGCAGCTTCTTTAGCTCCTGCCCCCCCCCCCCCCCCCCCCAAAGTGCAGCTTGACGAGTTTACTGCAGCGTCTATAAACATCGTTATTAACAAGTTAAATTAGCAGGAAGTGAGAAAAAAGAAAAGGCTGAACGAATTATTAGCAACAATGCAGCACATTTTCACAAGAAAAAGAAACACTCATAGTTTCACATTGCAACCACTCACAGTCCAAAAGTAAACATCAAATTTAGGAGAATCGGAGATTCAAATGAAATAAATTCCGATGAACGCCTAATTTCCTCCAAAAATAGAAAACTCCGAAAACACAGAGTCCTAGTTATAGCAAACTGAATATGAACTTTGTTTCGCCAGTCTCTATTTTAATGGCGTTTATCGCTTTTCTAATGAAACCAAAAACACAAGCACTGCAGCTACATCAGCTGTAACAAAGAAATATTTAGTTCGTGCGAGGCTTAAAGCAGAGAGGTAAAACAAAAAGAAACACAATTACTGAAAAACAATTCACATGACCTGACAAGACCTTCGAGTCGTGAGCCCCTATTCAGAATCATTTTCTTGTTTTTGATTTTTATGTGGTTGTGACGCTTGAATTTTGGTTCGAAATGCAATCACATTCTTCTTCAAATAAATGTGAACGCAGGCCTGTTTTGATGAAAGAACTTCTTTCAGCAGTAATATTTTTTCCTGTCACAGTCAAGAAAATCTGTGATGATCTGGGGACCAGTACAAATTTTTCAGCTACTAAAAAAAATTTCCTTTCGCCACCTAGCGGAAATGCTGAGAGCTGATTCGCTGAAGCTTGTATTAATAACACTCTTGCTTATAAAAGATAATACGCCATAATATGGCCGTAATACCCACTTTTTCTGCATTGGAGGCTTATCCTGTGACTGCCAAGACGAAATGAAGTTTTTGGAAGATATGGAAACCAATTCTCGAAATGCACGCGAGCATCTAACACAGCTAAAAAAATGCAAAGAGCAGCCGACTCGCCTTCGAAAAACGGACCAGCACTGCCCTTCAGTAGGTGCATGGGTGACTCATGGGCAAATGACGGTCGAGACGAGACGTAAGGATTGGCATACACGTGAGTGCTGTGCGCCTGACCCTGCGGTGACACAAGTACCACCTGCTGCGGTACCAGCTGCGGTACCGTGGCGATAGGCCTCGCTGCCGCCACACTGACATTCACACCCCTGCGAGCAAACGAAACAAAAGAGTTGTTACACACAAGAGGGATGGTAGCGAAATGCTACAAAATGAATAGAACTTCAGAGTTGGACTCAGACGGTTTGCATTCTCACTGTGAAAAGTTCAGACAAAGGAATGGGAAAACAGACGAGATGACGCAAGGACTTGTCTGTTCAGCCATTTGTCATCTGATAAAGCAATGAGTAGTATTCTGCGAGTTTTAGTCATGAATTGTAATTAGCATGTAAAGAAATATTTAATTAGCCTGCAGTCTGTCATGTTCTACTTTAATATAAAATCAATAATGTCAAGAGCGACAAATGTGTCCATAATTAAATTTGGTTGCATTCACTTCGAAAAAAAATTCCTGAAATGTGACAAGTCAAAGGACCTGTCAAACATCATTGTGCTTTCACCAAAGCGATTGGTAGCAGTCTTACACAGAACACTTTGGTTATGTCCGGACATAGTTAACAATGGAGAAGGCTCAAATGACCCAAATGCAAATTATCTTGCTCAATTTCGACCACAAGTTCACACAGCAAGCATAAACAAGTTGCATAATAAACGTACGCATCGCCACTGAAGGGGATATATAAGCAATTACTGCTCGGAAATGGTGCAGAGTAAATCGCACTAAGCAGAACCACAATGTCAGAACTTGATGCAAAGATTAGCCAGATCCACATTGTAATCATCATCAGCAACAGCAGCCTGACTACGCCCACTACAATAAAGGCCCTCCCTTATGTATACATATAGTTTCATGTATCATTTCCATAGGAACTAATTTCTGCGCAAGTTTTATTTCTAGTGTTCCTGTAAGAAACGATGAATGGCTCATGATGTCAGAGAAAATAATGATAAACCAATTAACACCTAACCAACACAAATAGTACAGCGACTCTGAAATGAGAGGCCTCACCCGACGGTGCTGGTCGCTACATGCCTCGCCTTTGGCGACGAGCTGGCCGAGTTTTGTTCGGGAACACCCAGGGATGCACCCCCCAACTGCCGACGAAGATGATGCCGTGCTTGGATGAGAATGCTGCGTGGCAGGAACCGGAGACGCGGACCTGAGAAACGGCCCTAGCGGAGCGTTGTGCTCTTTGGCATTTCCGGAGGCACCCTGAGGCAGAGACAAGCTCTGCTGGCATGCCCGATTCTGACAGGCACGAGCACATTTCTGGGCCAAGCTAGCAGGCTCCGAAGCGGAGTGTTCCTGCACCTCTTCGGGCGACCGCTGGTTCTGCCGGTGATTTGCGGTAGTCCAGGTGTTCACCACTGAAACACGGTACATTATTTGCAGTCGAACCCAGCTAATATGACAGCACAGCAATAAGAAACTGACGTTTTTGGCGACGTCACAGAAAGACAAGCGGCACAGACAGGAACATAACAGGATGAAAACGAACTTCTTCATACCCTTTTTTTTCTTTGTGTTTATGTCAGTGTGCTTTACAGCTAGCTGTCAGTGTGCCTTACCAGCTGAATTTCAATGACACGCTTCCCCCATAGTAGGTGCTCCAGTGTACCAAAATGTCAACTCCATTGCAAATTATAAACTTCATTACTGACTATAAATAGTCAGTAATGTATAGTCAGTATCAGTATAGTTGATGTGCTGGTGTCCTGATGCATCAACTATAGAGACTATTTTGCTGATGGGTTGGTTTCAATGCCGAAATAATGGCACGTTAACCTTGCAGTTTTGCACCTTAGCAGTTAAACCAACAGTGCTATGGTTGATGCATACCCATGATAACTGTTGGGATGATCATTCAACACTTTCTGACCTCTTATTAATTCCCATCACAAAATAGAAATCAGAAAACATCCTTTTACCAGAACAAGACAGGGCACCCATTGGTCTCGCGTAATATAGCCCATACATGCAATTCATCAAGCATATCGAAACTTCAGTACCTAGGTATCCACGCATACAGATAAATAAATGTAGTCATGTTGTGACGATGTTTACAGCTACTCTACACGAAAGCGTAGTTGTGCTGCGATTATATTCTTTTACAAATAAGTGCGGAAGCGCCATGTTTAATAACATAGCAACAAACTACAACATGCAAATCAACATGACTAAATTTAAAAGAATGAACTGACCATACAACATGTGCAAAAAGTACTGCCATGCAGAGTGCTTTAGAGCATTACAATAAAAGCTTGCAATGAAGCCAACAATTTACATAGGTCAGACTGAATAAAAAGGGAGTACAGTTATTTCTTGTCAGGTGAACCAAATGTCATGGCTGTCCCGATAGGTTTGCAAGGGGAAAAAAAGATGTCTGGAGCAGTTTACCAATGTTTAGAAGAGCAGTGCGACAATTAGGTTGCAAAACTCAACTTGACTGTACTGTACTCCTTAATTAGCCGTAGGCTAACAGCCGATCGCGCTAGCCAATTGCGCCACGGAGACAGTAATTAGCCGTAGGCTGACAAGTCACAATGCGAGATGGGCGTGCTTGGAAAGGCTGTGCTGATGTCCTAGTTTACATATATACACACATTTTGCCAGATGCACCATATAAGAGTTGATTTTTTTCACTTACTCCGGTTTTACCACGTAATTGTGTAAAAATGCAAAACTGCGCAGGAAAAGGAGTGCACGACAGCCAGCCGAGTTTAGTGCGTGAAGCAAACTAACACATGCTTCTCGCGTTACTGCAATCTAACTTGGATGCTCAAAAAATAGCACTAGAGAGGAATTTTCTGGGAGTTGATAAAAATTAACGATATATGCATTATACTGTGTGCATGTACGGTCGACTTTTCCAACTTTCACTCCTATAACAGTGCAAAACACAGCCATACATGCACTACACTATACTCGACGTAGCTTACGATTTACTCCTTCTGGGCTAACACAAAGGCGCAAAATGCAGAAAAAGCACCGCGCGAGAACGTGCACATCTTGTGTCAAGCTGCGGCAACTGACCTGGTACGTGCGGCGGTGTTTCCTTTTTGACGTACTTGCCTGCCACACCATCTCGCAGATATTTGAGGTCTTTTTTCTTCGATAACATCAGACTATCGCTTGACCATCGTAGGAGGACCACCTCAACTCCTGCCGTCGAGAGGCGCGATGAAAAAGAGAAGAGAAAGAAGGTGTACAGCACACGACGTCTCGGGTCTGATAGCGGCAGCAGATGAACAGTGCAGTTTGAAAGGAATGCGACGCGCGTAGCGAAATGACAGTAATGTGGAAGAGGTCCTTGAATGGAACGCCCCTTATCACATCGCTGTGAACCAAATGAGAGATCCGAGCAGAATACAAGCGCTTGCGCTCGAAGCTTGTAAAGTCGAAAGTACTAATTGGGCAACAGACCAACCTCATTTAAAGCGTCTCGAACGTTTCTCTGAGACCCAAAACACGACCGCCTAAGTGAAAGAAAGCGATTTCAGGACCAAGCTGTGTGCCATAATTGCAGAGTCACTTGGGGGCAAACAAAACCAAAAAGTTTCACGACCACAAAGTCGTGCGAAGATGCATACCATTTTAGCCCGTGGGTCACAACAGCTTTCACCTTTGAGTACTGGCGCGAAGTTTACTCAGTTTTATTCCGGTCGCTCTCGACCATTGAATGTCAGCGCTTCTCACTCGCCGTGAGTGCATGATTAGAGATGCGATGAGAGGAAACTATTTTCGCTAGGAAGATAGCGGGAATTCCACAAGCTATTCCCCCTCAAAAAAAAGCACAGACGTGTGCCGAGCCGTGATGTAAAAATAAAGTGTAGTGTGCCTACTTGACGCGCCGCCGCGTCTTTGTAGCTATTGGTGTTTGTGTCAAAAACGGCGCTGCAAACGTTTTACATAACCTTTTTTTTAATTTAGTTTCATTATTTAACACATGTTTTAAATATTTATGCTTCGGGTTGAGTAGGGTCTGGTAATAGGAGCGCTCCATTTCCAAGTGTACTTGCGACTCCACACTTGTCACAGCTTAGTATGTCACCAATTGTGATATCTGCAGCTAGCAGCTAGGGCAGTTCACGGTGTCCTAGAATCAACGCTGTTGCACAGCTCGCGTCAACACAGCCTGCATTGTAAAGGCCTGATCACACGTACCCGTTGCAGCGCGACAGCGCGCTTCTGGAGCGGGGCCGTGCCCTCTCTCTACAAAGGAGGAGGACGCGCAACTACGTGAGCTTGCGCGCCCTCTGTCTTCATAGGGAGAGAGCGAAGCGTCAAAATGCCACGCGCTGCAACGGGTACGTGTGATCAGGACGTTGCATAGCAGGTGTCGTCTGCTTCTGTTACCTAGAGGTAACACAAACACACGACACTTGCTGTCAACGGCAGCCCCACGGCTGGTAGTGAATTGCGATTGTACATTCAGTTACTCTTTTTTTTTTCTACATAAGCCAATTATAAAACGTTTTAACTATTGTTGATGACAGCACTTGTTCACAACTAAATGGCAATATATATTGAAACGCGCTAGCGAAGATTCGACGAAGAGGAGGAAGAGACTCGACTGGCTCGCGAGCGACGCTGTGGATCCTTCGCTGAGCTACACCTCTGCGTTACCCATCTTGTAAATAAACGCGTTCCATCGTCACAATTGTGGTGGAAGGTGCTGGGTAAGCTAGCTACTACCAAGTGATACCGGAAAGGCACCGTCCCCTAACGACGGAACCGCTACACGAGCTTCGCCGCAGCCGTCGACTAGCGGGCTTGGCACCATTACCTCAAGAATGAGCTCGGACGGACACAACCAGCAACCAGCCGCAAGGACGTCACCCTACCACTACAGGGAGCCGCGAACCTTCACAGGGAAACCCGGCGATGACGTGGACGAATGGCTAAGCTACTATCCGCGTGTGAGCCGTTCGAACGGTTGGAATGCGGCTAGCCAGCTGTCTCACGTGGGGCTCTTTCCTCGATTTCACGGCGCTGGTACGGTTTGAGAACCATGAAGACACATTGACAACCTGGGACTGTGGAGGAAATTAAGAAATGATTTGGAGACCAAGCAACGAAGAAGAAACGTGCCGAGCAGACGTTGTCGCAGAGGGCTCAAGTCACCGGTGAGACATGCAGAACCTACATTGAAGAGATTCTGAAGTTGTGCAAGTCGGTGGATGCCCACATGACGGAAGAAGACAAAGTGGGCCATATACTCAAGGGCATCGCCGATGACGTCTACCACTTCTCATTGGCAAGGAGAGCCTGGAATGCGTGGCCGACGTGATTAACCACTGCCGAACCTTCGAGGTTCTTAAAACTCGTCGCATCACATCGAAGTTCGGACGTCTGGGCAACGTCACGACTGTTACCACCGTCGATATCTGCCAGAATTCTCTACCTGCCGACCTTTCTCCACCATTCGTCAGATTGTACGGGAGGAACTGCGTCGCCACGTCTCTGTTCCCATGCAAGCTGGAGACCCGCAGTGTGATACACTATCCCCAAGCATCAATGCTGCGAGTTTCGACGAGCGCAGTTACTCCACCCGCAGTCCGCGGCTGAGGGCTCCGCCACCACAGGCTACTTACGTCGAGTCGTCCTATGCGCCCCGCAGCAGTTATAGCTACGACAGCCAACCGCCTCCGTTTGTGTCCGAGTGGCAACAGTACCCTGAGCATCCTCTCCACACCGCAGCCTTCAATGTGCCTCGGGAACGCCCCGTGTGCTACCAGTGCGGTGTTCGCGGACATATCGCTCGGTTTTGCCCATCGCGACGTCGCCCACGCACGACGTTTTCTGACCGACCAGCGATGCTTACACGGCGAAGCCAACAGCCCGATTACGCCTACTGGCCTTCGGATTCAACCGCCCAGAAGCACGGGCACCGGCCGAACATCCGCAGGGACTCGCCTGCCTCTGTGAGGAGCTTGACGCCACCTACTACGCGCCAGCGATGGTCCCCATATCCCCGTCCCCGGCCGCGGCTTTCCTCTCCGCCACCGGGAAACTAGCCGGTGCGGCCGATGGAGGCGAGGTCGCTGGACGTACCGCTTTGCACACAAGTATGCCTCCATTAGTTAACATGCTTCACAACAAGGTTCATGTATTCATTGACGATGTTCCCACGATGGCTCTGATAGACACCGGTGCAACAGTTTCTGTAATGAGTTTAGTTTTCAAGGAGAAACTTGGCCGCAAGGTTATGTTTTATGGGATAAATCTTCTACTTTGCGAGCAGCTCAGTGGCACGGCTTTGTGTCCAGTAGATGTGTGCACTGTGTCTGTTCGTGTTGCTGGTAAAGCGTTCAAGGCAGAATTCGCAGTGCTCGCTCATTCCACGCATGACGTTATCCTTGGAATTGACTTCTTGCAAGAGTGCCGTGCGACTGTCGACTGCGGGGCAGGCGAGGTTCTGTACTCCGCCCTCGCCCAGCAGCCCTCAGCGTAGCGGAGACGACAACCTTGTTGTAGTTAAAGACACTATTCTACCGGCATGATCTACTGCCAGCGTGCCCGTTGCCGCTTCGAATGCCGACTCGAGTTTCAGTTCTCCTGATATTGTGATTGAGCCGTTGCCTTTGCCTTGCATGAAGAAAAAACATCTTTCTGCCGCGCTGCGTTGTGTCTCTCACCGAGGGAAAAAACTAAATTATGGGTAGTTAACTGCTCATCGAGTCTGTTGTACTACCAGAGGGATAGAGAGTGGTTCTTAAGATAGAGAAAGGAAGAGAAAAGTGAGCCCCGTTATTGTCTGCTTCAGGAGCGACACCGCCACAGGGCTCACAAGGGATGGGGGTGAGGAGGGATAAAAGAGTAGAAGTAAAGAAAAGAGGAAGAAGAAGCAACAACAAACTGAGGGGATAGGAGAGACAGGAAAGATGGAAACGGTCACTGGAGTCCGAGGACGGGGTACACTTGCGAGAGATGTTGTCGCGTCTGTAGATGGCGTAGAGCAGGTCCAGTAGGTCAGAGCTGCGCTGTCACCGAAGACCGTCGGCGACAGGAGGTGACGTAGGGCCAGCCCAGTCGGCCCGTCACCCCCGGAAGCTTTTCAGGCCTGCGCGTCACGTGACGTGACGTCGACGACGTCACATCGCGGCCGGCCGGCCGGACCGCCCTTCGCTGGGTGGCTGCGCCAGCCGCGAGCGCTTGCCTCGAGCGCCCTTCACGCCTACCGACTCGGGCGAGGTGCCTTGACACCATGTCCGCACGATTTATCAAGGTATCGATTGATTGTATGGTTTAACGCGCCGACGCAACGCAGGCGATGAAGCGCGCCGTATGGGAGGGCTCAGGATCAAGTTTTGACTACCTGGGAATCTTTATTGTGTGCCGAAATCTCGTACACACGGGCGTTTTTGCTTTTCGCCTCCATCAGAAATGCGGCCGCCGCAGCCGGGTATCGAAACCGCGCCCTAGTGCTCAGCAGCGCTACGCCTTAGCCACTGAGCCACCGCGGTTGGGGAACTTATCAAGGTATCAAGAAATAATGAATATCGTGAATGGAATAATGCTATTTATTTATCACAGCCAGACGCCGTCTGTACAAATATCACAGTGCGCATTGTTCTCGGTCCAGGCAGACGACAGGCAACACAAGGTGTTGCCCTTAATGCTGAAAATATGCCAAAAGTACAAAACACAATATCTTGCCACATAAAACTCACAAAACAAAACAGATTGTAACAGCAAAAACATCCCCGAGCATTGGAACAGAAAAAGCACACTTTCATTTAAATTGTACGTTAGAGGAAAACATACCATTCGTTTATCATAGTAGCAGTAGCAACACAAGGTATCAGGTTCAAACACTTGCAAAAAATACAATACATAAGAACACTGGTGACTAAATTGTGGTCCACAGCATGATAAATGACAGAAAGAAAAGTAATTGTACTGCCACAGGTAGGTGCATGTCTAGGGAAAAAATCAAACAAAAATCTAAGAAAAAAACAAATCACAGTGCACAACATGTCTGTACACAGAGTGCACAAGGAAAGTGTACACAGCTTAGGTACCAAAACGGACTGTACAACTGCTACAGTGGGCACCGAGGCAGTTCGAGTTAAAAAAAAGAAAAAAGTACAGCACCTTTAAAAGCTAACAACTTGTAAAGAGATACAAAACTGGAAACAAGGCTCAAACAAGGGAATGTATTGCTTGAGCCAGGTGGCAATAAGTGCAGCGCTCCTCAGACAGCATCGACAGGTTGTTAAAATTTCCAACAAGGAACTTACTTTTTGAACTGAGTCTGGTACAACAGCGCTACCAAGGTTCTTGATTGGTGAACCTTGATAGCAGGCAAAGACTTCAAGGTTTGCAAACACGGTCAATGACGCATTCAAACAAGGTTCACGATAGTCGATAATGTTCAAAAACATGGAGCACTCTTCTTTATGAATCACAGTCCACTTCGGAGACACTGACACCCCTTGCAGGCGAGCCCTTAGTTCTTCGAGGGACGAAAACCGGTCTCGTTCTTGCTCCGCTTCATATGACGCCAGCGACTCTTCTACAGCACGGGCGAGTTGGGAGGCTTCTTGTCGGCTCCTCTTGGCGTCAGGGGTTTCTCTCGTGCTCTGGTCTCGTACTGATAGGTAGGACGGACAGCCGGGAAATACCGTTGGGACAGATCCAGGACGCAACCGTGGTACTGGGAGTGCAACTTCAATAACTCTCCCTGTCCTTGGATCCGTCTACGATGTCGTCTTCTCATGCATGAAGCGTCGAAATGATCCGCGCACACCTGCAAAAACGTTTCAAGAACGTCTGAGACGCCACTTCTCAAAAGACAAAAATGCGCTCCCGTTTGCATGACCCGCGTTTACAGTCCCGTGTAGCTAAAACAAAGTCTATACCTACGTTCGCAAGCATCTAAATAAAAGCGCTGCGCTAAGCGGTACAAGCAACATGAAAGGAAACACGGGAGCGTGATGTCACCGCACTCCACGAAGCGCTTCCACCGAGAGCTTGCAAGAATGGACGACACCACGGCACTGTTAGTGAACAAAGCGCAGCTGACCATCCTTGCTGCGAACGCTGCTGGCGTCAGCGCTTCGCGAGGCCCGGCGGCCACACGCTCAAGTATTTCCCATCATAGGTGATTTCTACCCGAACAAGCAACGACAAGCTAAGAACAGGAGCATCTCAAATTCTTACCTTAGTGCACGAAGTCGGCACGAAGTCCTTCCTAGGAATGGCGCGTAGCCATTGCTTGAGAGCGTCGGCGTCTTTAGGGAAGGAAAACACTTGTATCTTCTTTCCTGTTTTGTAGTTGCCGGTGCATCCGGGTACACAACACTTATTCGGCATTGTCGCATCACTCCAGCATCACGCACGGAAACGAAATTGCCGCAAAACAACAACGGAAAGCAACAAACGCGAAAACACCGTCAACACCACGCCGCCGAACCGTCACCACCGCCGCCCGCGCTGCGCTCGCTGCGGCTTCCCCGAGAGTCGGCCGGCCGGAATGACGTCAGATTGCTGGGCGCAGGCCTGAAAAGATTTTCCGGGGGTGACGGTCGGCCAAAGCCACGATGACGCCGAAGGTCGCGAGCGCGCGGAGCGCGCGGGCGC